>JAJJWW010018402.1:0-409326 GCA_023531295.1 Papaver armeniacum
GCACCATCGATACTATCTTGTGTAAAGAACACATAGTTTCTGCAAATGCTTTCATCTTCGGGTACGGTAAATTTTGGACCCCTAATCTTCTTATTTTGTTGTTTAGATTGCGTATTAGGTTGAGACATATTAAAGAAATTATACAATACGAGTGAATGAAAGAGTTAGATGATGAAATTTGTTTTAGATTAACAAATGTGGAGAATTGAGAAGAGAAGGTGTGAGTTAAAATGGTAGAGGAATGTGGTATTTATAGGGGGAGATTTATGACCGTGGGATCAGATTCTATCTAACGGTGTAAACTAGTTCGTCCGGTATTATGAACGCCGCGAGCGGTGTAGTGTACACCTAACGGTGTAAACTTGACTCAACCGCTAGGTAGAAGCTTAACCTGGCCTGGTTAGGTGGCTAAGTGGCAAATTTGCCACTTAGCCAGGCTGGTTTGCCACCTCCATAGTGGGTGCTTAAATGACAAACATTCATGTTTGCCACACCCATAGGAAGTGGCCTAAAAGACATTTTCCTTTCAGACACTTGTCTTAGTTTTGAGACATTGTTTCACTTATAATTTGGCATGTTAAGAGCAATAAGAGCTAACACTGTGGTGCAGCGGTGAATCCAAGATTTCAAGACGTGGGGAGCAAACAAAATAATACACAATAAAAATATTAAAAGACAGAAAAAAATTGTGTTTTCTTTAGGAAGTTTAGTGGGGGGCTTGAGGCGACGCAATATTGGGCTTGTATCACTAAGCCTCTGAGTTGGATATATAAAGCAAGGGTTCACAACTAGCAACTCCACACCCTTGCTTCACGGTTGGTCCACCACTTCCGTGGTGTATGATTTCACTTGATTCTTTTTTATGATAAACAAGGAACCTTTTCATTAATGGGATTTCAAGGTTACAATGAGTTTAAGATCGAAAATAAGAGAATATAAAATAACAAGAACATACTGTAAGAGTACAATACCGAGAAATACGACAAGAGAAAGAGAATGATTACCGGAGTAAAACAAATACAAGTATGAATAAGATCTGATTAAATCGGAAGAATGATGGTTTTTCTCGGAATTGAATTCCAACCATTAAGTTTGTTTTTCTTCTTCAGAAAGAAGTGCTCGCAAAGTAGGAGTGATTTGCTCAAATCTCTTGTAACTAGTGATGAAACTTCCGTCGTCAAAAGTACCAACGATGAAGATTTCTTCGCCGGATAAGCTTATGATGAAGATTCTGATGAAAAGTTCGTCGCCGGAGACAACAAAAATGGAGATTTTGTCGTTGGAGATCATCACTATTGATCTTAAAACATAACCCAATAACCTAGAATTGCCATTAAAGCGAAGATAAGCCCCAAAAGAGTAAATAAAACCACCAACATGGTATAGATAAGTAGAAAACATAATAAAAACTAAACTAATCTAGTAACTAACCTAGAAAGCAAGGAATAATGAAGAAATGTGCTCAGATCTAGTCCAAAAATGGACAAGATCTGAGCAGAGAAGGGTAGTTTTTGACGGTTTTGTTGGAGAAGAATAAGAAGTGAGAGAGAGAGACTTCACTTGATCACATTGCCTATATTAGAACAACTATTATGGTTAAGGGTAAAATAAAATTTCTTTAGGGAAAAAATAAACTTCTCCTGGTTTTGATCACATTGCCAAGAGAAATTATTATTAGGGGGTAATACCACGACGTAACTTTATCCGACTCTAACTGAATCTAAATTTAAATCCAAATTCAAAAGCCTTTTGTCCCAAACAAGTTGGGATAGGCTAGAAATGAAAATCCAAGAAATATCGAGATGTAACCGTTAATATTCTGTTACATGAATAGCCGACTTCCACACACAATTATCCAGCACCAGCTCTTCGGGTATTTTCGATCATTCAAAACCCACTTCACTCCTTCCTACTATACCAAATTCAAGGATTAGTAACTAGAAGTCGCAACAGCTTATCCCCTATTGCGAATTTTCAGTTGCGAAAACTTTGCGACAATTAGTTTCAGTTACAAAACTTGCAACTGTTTGAACTTGTTACAATTCGCAACAGAATTGAGTTGTACGCGTGCGACTCGTGTATGTGGACCTACACTTTCAAACTGACTTGGTTTCAGCCCATTTAGATACTTGGAGTTAGCTTCAAAACTGACTCATTCTATATGATTATCGAGAACACCTCGTTCTCTTCTCTACCTCTCATTATCTTATCTCTTCCTCTCTCGTTCTCAGCTCCTCTTTCGTTCTCTGCTCCTCTCTCGTTATTTATGCAAGCTGAACAACAGGTTGTCGGTGTATTTCTGAGTTATTGAAAATCTTTGATCAGATTCTTAATTGTTCTGGGAAAATTTTAGTCCTTTTCGTGCATTGTGTTGATTCGATTTGATCAACCTTTGAATTGAAATGGTGCAGGAAGTAAAGGAAGTTGATCAGTCTGAAGATACTAGTTTAAAAAAACAGAATATTCCTGAAGTTATTTCCTTTCCCGCTGAGTTATTTTTGCTTGTAATCTCTTGATTCAAAATGCCTTGGGAGATCGATTTCATTTTACAGTAAACATCGTTAGTTAATGCTTTCATTGACTTCCCAGTTGCTTGAATTTCATGTTTAAACTCTGGAGAAGCAAACTGTAAAATACACACTTGAGTTTGTTTCATCATATGATAATGCATTTAGGTTATGCCTTTAGGTAATGAATTAAATATCTTTAGTTGAACTTGTTATAGTGTTAGAATTAATCTTAGAGATCTTTATTTTCTCTCTATTTTTGCTTCTTAATTTGGGTTTTAGGTTTTCTGAAATCATGATGAGTTGATGTTGTTTCTTATATAGTGCATCCATCAACCAAAAACTCAGGAAAGTAATGGTGGGAATCCGAATTATCTAGTCTAGGAAAAATTAGAGAGTTAGTCCTAATTCAGTTACGAGAGCTGCTGGGATGATTTAATTTTTGTGTTGCTTTTCATTGTTCTGCTCTAACTTCTTATATCTAGATTTTGTTCTTACACTGATTAACATCCTTAAGTAATCATGTCTCGTAATTTCATGACTTTTAACAGTGTAAACTAGATTTTCTTTAATTTACTGAATTATTGCGAAGTTTGACACTCCTTTTAGTCAAGTATTTGCAACTGTAAGTGGAACTAGATATGCTTTAGTGAAAGATGGCCCCCATCTTGTCTATACCAATATCTTGTGCTGATAAACTACTTTACTGTACTTGCTGTGCTAGATGCTTTTCTAATCTTTTTTTCCCTTACTGTATACTTGTTGTCCTATCCCATTTCCTGGTTTATCTCATAGTTTTTTTCCACTTTCCACATGCATACCAAGTGGTATTACATTCTTCCTTGGAGGTGATCCTTATTGGTAGATCCGCACGCATCCAATCTGTTCAGGAGCTTATTAATTCATTGACTGGTAAAGACCCAAATATTACTGTAAATCTTGGTGAAGGTATTGCTCTTGGTGCCGCATTTCAGGTTAGTTACGACTCATTCCTTATGTTTTTTGTTAGGTTAGATATTGCTATTATTAAGGGTGATGCTGTATATATGACTGGTGGTACTGGTCTTGATATAGGTGGTGGTGTTAGGGTTGATATGGCTGGTGCTGGTATTGACATAGGTATAAAGTACGGATCGATACTAGTAGTAGTTAGAGTTGCGCAATAACTGTTGTAAGAAATTCAGGTAATATTGTTGTACAATACTTATCCAAAGCATTGATATGTTTATTCCCTGTGTAAATTTATTGACAGGAGATGACTCTCGAGGAATTTGTTCCAGATTTCATATTGAGGTTGGTGCACATGGTTAGCTTTTTCCAGGCTCTCGGGATACCCATGGTACGATACTGAACATGTCTGCCATATGGATCGAGTGCAGTTTCTCTCGTACATAAACACATTTGAGATATTTGCATGATTCGTATAACTTTCTAGCTTCGTGTAACATTGACATTGTTTGTAGTATGTGTTTAGCATGAAAGAGTGTTGTTAATTTTAAGTTGGATATATGATATGCTTAACCTGTCCAGGTATCACTTCTAATCACAATCTTGGTTTGGTTTGGTGATCATTGGACCATAGTTGGATATCATATAAGGTATCCGTTAGGTACCCAATCCAGCAAGTATTACATTTTTCGGGTATAGATTTTTGTCTTTCATTGAACTTTATTGATGTGACTGTCTACTGGATTAGAGGGGAAGGTGAGGTTTTGCTTTTTAAACCTTATAATCTGCTCGATGCAAAAAAAGACTATGTCACAGGTCACTTCTTCTTAGGTCATTTAGGATGATATATGTAAGAAGTAGATGAAGCGTTTTTCCTTGGTTTCAATGGTACATGTTAGGTGTTATGTTTCACACTTTTATAGTTATAGGTTCATCTGTATATGAAGCTAAATCACAATAAGTTGAGATGAAGCAGTCATGTCTGCTTACAACAAAACACATGTATACTTTGAACTTATCTTGTTTTTCGTGTCTTCATTAGGCAAGTTCATTAAGATGAACTACTAATATATTGTTTTTCTTGTGTTCACAAGAAAGTAAGCTCGACAAGTAGCTGGCCGGCTCTCTTGGTCAATACTTCTACAAGTCCTTCTGCCAGTCCAGGTTCACCAATGGTTCCATGTTTAATTTCGGTTTGATACTGAATTGTTTTAATTTTTTGTATATATTTTTTGGTAGTTTCTTTGTAAGGATGGATACTTCTCAGATTTCTATAGTTTTACTAATTGTTTTCACATTTAGAACTTGAGAGATTGTACTTTGTTGATAATTTTCGTTCAATTTCAATTTTTGATATTTTTGTTGGATTAATTTGATTACCAAATAAAAAGGGTAACTTGATTTTGCTACAAGATCTCTAATTTTGATCGGTCAAAACCACTATTTTTTTATGATGCAAAAATTTCGCAAATGTAGCCAGCAGTTGCGACTTTTCATTTTCGTAACAGTTTCTAACGGTTGCGACCTCCTAATTTCGCAACTATTTGAAACTGTTGCGACAAATTTAGGTTGCAACAGTTTCAAATTGTTGCAACCGAAAATTTGCAACGGCTTTTGAGCAAGCTTTGTCTCGGTCGGCGCTACCCTAAGTTTACCGCGAACGTCTTCGTTCCTGATTCGGTATCATCTCGTGTGCCCACAGATCCACCGCAGCATACGCACCTATGTTCGTGCATCTCATGAAAGTGTTGATTTTTGGTAGCCTAACATTCGACGTCATACAACAACTTCGGTCTGATCATTGTCCTATGCAGTTTTTCTATGAGATTTTGTGAGACTTTCTGCCACACAAGATGCCAGTTGCTTTTCGCCCACCTCACTTGAATCATATGTGGAACGTCCTCTTCAGTTCCACCATCACCTTGCATCATCGAATCCAGATATCAAAAGCAGTTTGTCTGAGGGACTATTTGCTTGGATCGGTAAATGTCCTCGCCTTCAAACGTAAAATTGTTGCACTCATACTTCAAGTACTTAGTTTTAGTAATGCCGAGTCCAAATCCATTCGAGTGTCCGTCTCCACAACTCTAATTTCCTGTCGACTCCTGCATTGCTCTCGTCGATCAATACTACATCATCAACAAAAAACATGAACCAAGAGAGCACTCCTTGAATTATCCCGTGATTTGGTTTATCATAAAGAAAAAATATATGGCTTAAGGCTGACCTTGGAGAAAACCTGCTGACTCTAAATCTATTCGAGTGTTTGTCTACACAACTCTAGTTGCCTCTTGATCCCTGCATTGTTCTTGTCAATCAATATTACATCATCAACAAAGAGCGTGAACCAAAAGAGCACTCCTGGAATGTATCTCGTGATTTGGTCCATCACTAAACAAAAAATGTAAGGCTCAAGGCTAACCTTGGTGAAGTCCTATCCAAATAGGAAAGTTGGTATCATACATAACTTTGGTCAGGGTAATGTACTTCATGGGGGTTTTCTTCCTTTCTAGTGCCCACCACATTACCTCCCATGGAACCCTGTCGTATACTTTCTCCAAGTCAATAAATACCATGTGTAGGTTTATCTTTTGTTACCGACACCTCTTCATGAGTTGACTTGCTAGGAATACCGCCTTTATGGTTGATCTCCCAAGTGATATGATTTTGAAAGTTGTTGTAAAGTGGTAAGAAAGATGTCGTTCCTCACAGACTTGTGAAGGATTTTTTTAGACTTAAATTCAAAACAAAAATAGAAAACTCACTAAAAATTATAGCAAACAGACGAAGATGTTATCAATATTAAAAGAACACCGAGGCCAAGATTCCACTATTTTCCAAGTTCAAAGTGATTTAATCCAATATTTATATTCATGCAATTTTCTCGTTCAATTTGATTCTAAACTATTGCGACAAGTAGATTCTCAAAATAACAAGTGTAAATCCGAACCATAGAACATCAAAAACCTAGGTCTAAGCATGCTCTATCAAAAGAAATCACAATTGTTTAACAAAAATCATTCAAACAATTTTCAACCAAGGCAAATAATCATGTAATAATTGCAAATAAATAGAAAAATAAGGATATACCACTTTTTGTTGGAAAAATAGCTTCCTTTATCTCCTCAGCAATGGGGTTTAGCTCCTCATATTAATCATGGTATCAAAATATGTGTTTATGGCTCAAAAGATGATTAAAAGGATGAAAAGTAATAAAACAGCCGATTCGCAACAGTGTATATGTGTTACGAAGAAGCTGTTACAATGGAACTGTTGAAAACACAGTTGTTTTGTCGCTGAATTTAAGACCCCAAAAATGACTATCCCTGATGGCCTTTGTTCTTCGTGTTCTTCCTTGTTGTAGCAGCAGAACTCGATTTCCTGCAACTCCTCCTGTTGATCTCTGCCGTGTTCTAAACTTCCCCCAAAGTATCCGTATCGCCTCTGTGACTCTCCAACAACCTATATATAGGCAGCAGACCTAAAAACTCGATTCAATCCCCTTTTTTTTTCTTCCACAGCAAGTCTCGAGTATTTCTTTTTTTTTTAAATCTTCTCTACGCGTCTTACAAAAGAAATCTGACGTCCAAAAATCTCCCAATGATGGTATCAAATAAACATAAGATCTTCTACTCTTATCTGCACGTAATCCCCATGTATAGAATTTAAGAAAAATCCCGATAATAATGCTCTTCCTCTGTTTCGCTCCAACACGATCATGCAGCCCAAGTTGATCGATCCAAACTCTAGGCTCTAACAGGTCCAGTACACCAAAATCCCGCGATTGAATCTCTCTGAATCCCCTGAAAAATCCAACTCCAAATCCGTTTCTCGCTGCACATGTTTTCCCGCCTTTTTTAATTTCTTGAATTCTTGAAGATGAGGTGCCCCTATCCAGAGTAGGGGTGCCTATAGCAGGTGTCTTATGGGGTGTCCTGGAGGTGCCCCTTATCCAAAATGTGGGTGCCAATAACAACTCCTCCGGGTACATTAGACAACTTTTCGAGCCGATTTTTCCAAAAATGATTATTGGCCAAAAATACCAACACACACATAAAACACCATAATAAGTACAAAAATTAGCACTATCAATATATAGAATCGAGACAAATTAGACACAAAAATGTGTCTATCACCAAGCATAAAGCCAAATTGGTTTTCCTTGAGACTTGTTTCCTTACGAACCCGATGCCTAATCACTCTTTCCGAAAGCTTAATTGTAAGGCTTATGAGTTTGATTCCTTTGTAATTTGTGCAGCTTTGAGTATCTTCTTTATTCTTGAAAATGGGTACCACTACATTTCTCCTCCATTCTTTCGACATCTTGTATGACCGTGAAATACAATTGAACAACTTGGTTAGCCACGATCTTCCTTCATCCTCGATGAGAATGTTATATGGACCCAAATCCTCCCCCATTTTTTTTCTTCGTTTTAACGTCTTTTATGTTGTATCCTGTTCAAAAGCTAGTGGCATGTCTGATCAGGATAACTAGGTGGATATTTTTGAGTAGGGGATATCCGTCAAAACGGTAGTTGTTAGTGCTGAACATACAAATGCAGTTACAAATAATGGTGAAATTCAAGGGCATCACTTGCTGCAAATGATTTCACGGATTCTGGAACTGACAGAACCTTCTAATGCTGTAGCATTGCCTATTGAACATGGATACTTTTCATATCAGAATTTTTTCCATAGAGGTGATGAAAATGTCAGGTTGTGTTTTGTCAAGAACAATCTTTATTGATTTCAAAGGTTTGGAGCTGTTTGGATTGGAGAACTCAGCAGATTGGGATCACAATAGTCTCAGATACAATGTTGGCTCTTCGTCTCGCTGGAATATCATTCTCTTGGTGCTGATATTGGTGGAACTATCACTCAGGTTTGTGGGATACAAACAGATGTGGTTGGAAAAGTTTATTGATTAGAGCAGCTCGCAGATTTGCAAGGAGGAGGCACAATACAGAACCTCCAAAAGGGTCAAAGATTGCAATGTTCTTAAATATTGGTCTTGACTTATGGGTATCATTTCAGGTTACTAACAGTAAACTCTAGAGCTTATGGTTAGTCCAAACTTTTGGGGACTATTTTGTGTTCTTCTTAGCTGAGTGGGACCTAAGTACATCAGTGTGAGTGATGCACTAGAGTAGTTCATTTTGCTGCGGATGTAGACATCATTGTCCTGAAATGATGTGATCGTTTTTGTGAGTGATAGCTTTGATGGCTGGTTAGTTCGCAAGTTCAATCAAGTTTGAAATTTGGAGGTGTTCTAGTCATGCTTGTACATTACCAGCCATCGACTACAAATGTACAATACTTCCCTATAAAACAAGGAAAGTTACAGAGATGTCAGAGACAGTACTAGTTGGATCTTTGAGTTATACGTATGGGAATCTCTCAATCTTGGCTTGTTGCTGTGTGGCATCTGAGTCTGCTCATTGAAGGTTTTTACTTCATGTGACTTCCTCCAGTTTGATGTCAGGTATTTCAGCCACAGTCACATTCAAGGTATGTTTCCTTTGCGGTGTAGATTTAGACTTCATAGTATACTAACTATGTCGTTTGATTTTCAGTTTCCGAAAATTCTTATTGTATGTGATCTGTACCTTTTCATTACTCGACTAAGCGTTGCCAAAGTGATGCTTTGAGAGTGATGAAAGGAATTTAATGAGAATAAGTGAAGATTGTAGTAGTCTTGATGTAACTTTCATCGTTTCCATGTGTCGCCAAAGTGATACTTTGGTAGCTGATGAAAGCTACATATTTCGTTATGAAAGGACTATGTAAACTTACGTTTCAGATGTTCTTCGTATGACGATACCCAAAGGTTAATCATACTCATAACGTCTGTAATGGAGCAATATGATCTATTTATACACAGTAAATGATAGGTCTTTTAGACCCAAAGGTTTAAAAGGTCCGTCGAGTACTATGTATAGGCGGATTAGTTTTGTTTTATGTTTGGACTTCAGTACATCACTAGTGTACCCAAAGGTGATTTGTGATGGTATTGAATCTGTTTAATCTGTATGGTTTTATACTCCGAGATCTTTAACAGGGGTTGTGCTACATGCCTGAAGAGATGGTTTCTATTTTAACAATTTAGTTCATGTCATCAGAATAGAGATAGTTATTGTTGTAACCAATTTATACTATGTGAACATAGAATAGTATGCTAAAGTATGAATAATATTGTGTAGTGGCAGAATTCTAAAGAACAGTGGGAGCATGATAACTTTTGTTCTCTTATCATTTACACTTGTTCCAGTGTTAACCTATTTTTTCTCTTACTATTTCTCTTCAACTCTTTTTTTGTACTAATTTTCTATTTCGTATCATATCTCTATTTTTCGCTCTTAAATATTTTTTTACCTGTAACAAATATCTATCTTAATCCAACTAAATTAAACTAGGAAAAGAAAAAGAAAACTCGTATGAGACAATTTAGACAAAAACGCAGTTTCTATTTTATTAGGCGAAAATGCCCAACTCTTATAGTGAATTGTAAGTCTGTAACTGAATCCTCGTTCCGCTAGACTCCATTTAAGCTATAAGCTATATTCAAGTGAAACACCCGACCTGGGTAGCACGGATGCACCAATTTTGGTGTCTTGTCTGCGTCAGATGCACGGGGGATGCGGACACAACACATGTCAGACGCGCCCACGTGGGCGTGCCACCTGTTTCCTCCATTGACACGAATGGGATACACCAATGACACAGCTACGCCTCTAGGTTTTTGGGCCTGATCTTGCAATTGAATGGTATTTTCTCCTTTTTATGGGTATACTAAAAGGTTTGTGTAGAGATTTGAACTTGAGTGTCGTGTGCGTTTGGCAAAGGTATAAACGAGCGAGTCAACTAGCCCTTACTTGTATTAAATGTTATGTATATAATATATTAAAAACAAAATTAATTATGCAAATTACTTTGTTAACGCATTTTGACGACGTTATTAACGTATTTAAATTCCAAACCAATAAAACTTATATGAATATTTCATGTAATGACATGCTATCTATAAATAAAATGTTATAATTTAGAATTTTCATTTTTTTTATGGGTATATATGTGTCTGCGTCCTATTTTTCTGGGAAAATTTTCATGTCCACGTCCGCGTTGTGTTGTGTCTCCGAGTCGGTGTCCGTGCAACCCAGCACCCAACCACAATGCTTGGCCTAAGCATCTAATTATTATGCAGTGGTTCATTTTTTTTTTTTTAATTAGGAAAAAAGATACATTAAGAACTTAACTAGATACAGATACACAAAAGAGGAGTATTTCATGAGATCTCCAAACTCGTGAGCGGAGACTCGATCCACTGACTGAAGCTCCTTACCAATTTGGCAATGCTCGATGCACCTGCACGCTACAAGCTACAACCCAAACTTATTATGATATTATCCATCCACCTAAACCCCATTCCTTCATTTATTCATTTGTCATCATTAAACCAAGTGTTTAAAGAAAATGTAATGAGGTGGGCAACCTGTAAGCAAGCTGTGTCCCACTTCTTCATCTCCTCCACTTTAAGACTTCCACCTAAACCCCACCTCACCAAAACCTAAACTAATCAAAATTAATGATCATTCATTGGTTATACACCCTAATTAAACAATTCCATTGCTTTCCTTCTTCATATCTTCTTTTTTTGATCTGCTTGATCTCCTTCGAATAGTAATGGAAGAAAACGGATTATTTTTACCTAAGCACCTTAATCAAATCCGAGACTGGATTCATTTTTGAACAAAACCCTTTTGATTGAGCTCATAAAAAAATTTCCTTTCTACTACTAGCAGATCTCATAAAAACTTAAAAGCGATCTCATAAAAACTCAAAAGCACAAGGAAAAAAAATCACAAACTTATTTGTCCCTGTTATATATAATACAGAGTATATATTCTTTGATCACTCAACAATACGAGTGATTTTTTTCACCAATGTCAAAAACACTATCACAAGACAAGAGAATGAAATTTAATGAAGAAAAATTGGAATTGCAATTGTTTATTTATTTGAATTTTGTGAAGAAATGGTTTATGAAGATCTTGTTAAATTTTAATGGATTTACAGTAGGTAACTAACGGAGTTCGCAGAGAGATAGAGAATTTTAGCCATAATTGCGTTGATCGAATCTCATATGTGGGGTCCACAAGAAATAAAAATAGAAGAATTACCAAAGTTACGAGGGCATTTGTGGAAAGATCACGACATTTACTTGGATAATTTACAAATTCAAAAAGTTATCTTACCAATAAAAATTTTTACAAAATTAATGCAGATAATTAATGCTTATCTTGTATATAGGGATACAAGATAAGAGGACCCAAATTAATATATGAAGAGAAACTTACGTAAATACCCTTCACATCTATTAATGAACTCACATACTTGGTCCCACTAGTTATAACTATCAGATGGTCATTAACAAAATTGAATATTCTGTTCAAAGTAGATCTTTCAGTTCAAACGATTTATAGATTTCTCACGATTGTTTTAATCGTGTGGCCTGCCTTTTCTTTATTTCTCTTAGATATCTTGTCGTTTGAAATTCTCTGTTCCTTCACGGATTTTCTTTTCATTTTTTTTTTTTTTTTTTTTTTTTTTTTTTTTCATCATGCTAAGTCTGGGTGGCTTTTCTTCCCGTTAGTTGATTAACACCAAAATTGCCGGGAAATGACATCTACTGCTCCAATTGATAATTGATTTACAATTCTTATCGATTAGATAAACATAAAAAAAAAAAAAAAAAATTCTGGCTAATTCTTTTAGATAAACATAAAAATTCAATTTTGCTACCCACACAAAATATTTGATAAGCCCATATCACTTGAGCACCGAAATTATAAGCCATGAAAGTGGTAGTTGAGTTAGTATTATATTATTTAGTGAAAAGGGTATAAATGGAATTGATAAATGGAGTTTCTCTACTTATTCAGTGGGAGAACAGAAATTTAGTTAAGGAGATTAAGCAATTAGTCTTAAGCTTTTCTTCTTGTATTTTTTCATTTACTAGACGTGATAATAATCAAGTAGCTGATTTTATCTCTAGAACTGTCAGAGAAAACAAAACTACGGAAATAGAAACAGATATCTATTTTTCTAAAGCCATTTGTGATCTTTTAAACAATTGATAAAACCCTAATCCAATTCAAAATTCAAAACCAAAAATCCAGAAAGACAATTATTTTTATTTCCTTACAATTCCAGACCAAAGAGAAAGGAATATTTCTCTCTGTCTTCACCTCTGAAAAAGGAAAAACCCCAAGCCAATTTCTAAAACAGAAATTATTACCAAACCTTTGTAAGAACCAATCAAATCACATCAAAACCAGATTTCAGTTACCCCCACCATCAAGAAGATAACTTAAAGTAATCTAATTTCCTTTGAATTTCCAGAATAAAGATCAGATTTCATAACAGAGGGAAGAAGAAAAAGGGCTAGGAGAGTAACTGCAAATGAGTTGATTGAATCAGAGAGGTGAGAATTTGATTGAAATTTGGAAGAAATGGGTATAAGGAAAGTGGGAAAGTATGAAGTAGGTAGAACAATTGGAGAAGGAACATTTGCAAAAGTGAAATTTGCTCAAAATACTGAGACTGGTGAAAGTGTTGCTATGAAAGTTCTTGATCGTTCTACTATCATCAGACACAAGATGGTTGATCAGGTAATACTCAAAAATCCTTCCTTTTTCATTTCCCCCTTTTAATTATACCCCTAATTTCTAGGGTTCTTGAGTAATTTGATGATTGTAGACTTTGAATTTTCAGTCAATGGATGAAGGGTTTGGTTAGTTTGTGTCTGTGATCAATACCATGATTTCAAAATTCAGAATTTCCATGTTTTTTCCCATCAATTTGAGTGCTCTGTGAGTTGAAAATTTGTATGCTTAGATTGTGTTCACTTCAATAGATTCAGAAATTTGATACAATTTTCAGTGATTTTGAGATAATTTATGATAACTCCCCAAATTCTCATGTTTGTTAGTCGAATTAGTGCGACTATGCACGATTGTATAAGGTGGATGCACGTTTCGAGCATTGGTGTATTGAGGTGTTTAGCTTGCTTATTTTGCAGATCAAGAGGGAGATATCCATTATGAAGCTTGTTAGGCATCCATATGTTGTTCGCCTGCATGAGGTACTAGCGAGTCGTGCTAAGATATACATTATACTGGAGTTCATAACAGGTGGTGAATTGTTCGATAAGATTGTAAGATTACTAACTCAAATTTCCACAAGTTAATCTCTAATTATACCATATCTCATATCTGAAGTCGAGCACTGAAGTGTTTGTCTTGCTATATGTTTGCTTGTGCAGGTGCACAAAGGGCGACTCAGTGAGACAGAAGCTAGGAGATACTTTCAGCAACTTATTGATGGGGTGGATTATTGCCACAGTAAGGGGGTCTACCATCGAGATTTGAAGGTGTCCATAGCTGGAATCTAGATAGCTGTTCTCCATTTACTGTTGCATAGAGTACTTACAATTCTTTTTAATGTTCATATGCAGCCTGAAAACCTTCTGCTCGACTCCCAAGGAAATCTAAGGATTTCGGATTTTGGACTTAGTGCTTTGCCTGAAGAAGTAAGAAACTAAGATTCCTTAGCCTTGCATTGTCAATCATCTAACTTCAGTATCCATCATTTACTAACTATTTGTTTGTTGCTAGGGTGTTAGCCTTCTCCGCACCACTTGTGGAACCCCAAATTATGTTGCACCGGAGGTACTTTTTTGTGGACAACACTAAGTGAGATATCTTGATTTTTATAACAATGTCTTGTCATATATTGATAATGATAATGAAGTACTCTCAACGCTAGATCCTTCCACTGTAGGTTCTCAGCCACAAGGGTTACGTTGGTTCTGTAGCAGATGTCTGGTCTTGCGGCGTCATTCTTTATGTTTTGTTGGCAGGCTATCTCCCGTTCGATGAGCTTGATCTTACCACCTTGTACAACAAGGTGATGTCTCCTCTCTATGAAAAAAACAAAAGTTTGCAGTCTTACTAAGCCAGTCCTTGGTCTGACTACTACTACCTGAAATCACTTTTTCTTTTTCTCTGCAGATTGGGAAAGCAGAGTTTTCCTGTCCATCTTGGTTTCCTGTTGGCGCTAAGTCCTTAATATATAGAATACTGGACCCAAATCCTCAAACTGTAAGTTTAACAGGTGTGCTGTATGATGTCTTACCTGTTATTTGATCCCACTAGGCCATAATTCACCGTTCCTATAGGCACATTTCATACGAAATATAGTTAATACACCAATGTAAAGAAACATAGAGTTTTCAAAGTTATGTTCTGTCTGTTCTTGATTGATAAGATCTGTTTTTCGAATTTTATAGCGCATCCGAATGGACGAAATCAGGGATGACGAGTGGTTTAAGAGGAGTTACGTTCCTGTTATTAGGCCTATTGAATATGAGGATGTTAACCTCGATGATGTATATGCGGCCTTTGATGATCCCGAGGTTGGTAAAGTTTTCAAACTTTATGCCTAGTGTTTAAGTAAAAGAAATTTCTCTCAACCTGTTTATCCTCTTCTTCCACTGAGACTGACGGGCCTGATTGTTCGTGGTTTTTGTTTTCCTTCGCAATGGGTGATCTTATTTTCTGATTTTGCAGGATCAGCAGGCTAAAGCTGAACAGGGCGGAAATGAAAACATGGCCCCAATAACGCTAAACGCATTTGACCTTATCATTCTTTCTCAAGGCCTGAACCTTGCATCAATGTTTGACCGTGGACAGGTATTTACAGTGAATTTCATCAATTTTGTGAGGAACATGCATGATTCTGTTTGTTGCTTTCCTTTTCGTGTTCACGTAACAGTAATTCCTTCCAGTATTCACAATCTTTTGATCTTACCTGACAGGATGCAAAACACCAGACACGCTTTCTTTCAACAAAACCAGCAAAAGTCGTTTTGTCAAGTATGGAAGTTGTTGCACAGTCAATGGGTTACAAGACCCACATCCGTAATTACAAGGTGAGCAGATTTACCTTCCATATAGCCCCTCCTTGCATCAGTCTATCTAAGCTGTCCTATAACTCCATCTGCTTTTCCCGTTATCATACAGTAAGAGTACTTTAAAACTCATTTAACCAAGTGGTGATTTCATTTTTCAGATGAGAATGGAGGGTCTTTCAGCAAATAAAACTGGACTCTTCTCTGTTATTTTGGAGGTAAGTTGTGTTATAGTCCATTACCTGCCGTTTTTTCTTCGTTTCATTTCTACCGCATATATATTAATCCAACCTTGTCTGAAACTCAGATTTTCGAGGTCGCTCCTTCGTTCTTCATGGTGGATGTTCAAAAAGCGGCTGGCGAGACTGCCGAATACCTTAAGGTCAATCATTTTTTTTTTTGAAATTTCCTCTTGCAACTGTTGTCTGCCAAAGAAGTGACCTAGTGGCTTTATAGGTGCAAATTCTGCATTTCTTTTCTTATTTAACCACTTTCCAATATCGATTGTGTTTGCAGTTTTACAAAAACTTTTGTAGCAATCTCAACGATATCATCTGGAAACCGCCAACGTCTGGATCAACCAAGTCGTGGATCAGTAGGAGTACAAAGAGCTGATGATCTACTCTACGAATTCTTCAAATGGTGTCCACGATTACTTTGTAGATTAATTATAGCTTTGTATTTGATTCTATAGAAGGTCACTTGAGCATTATGACCTCGGCAGTACCAGATTTCTTTTGCAGCAAATATTCCGAGTGTATTTACCTATTTGTATTAACCAGCAGATGATATACGAGTTGCCTTTTCTTTCAAATTTTTATGCTTGGGTGTGTCTGTAAGTCTGAACCATGTTGCTTGAATATCTTCACAGATTAATGAATTCAATACATGACAATTTTTATACATATGGATCAGTTTATGTTATGCCAATCTAGATATAATTTATATGTACTAGTCAGTATGGTCACAGTCAGCATCTGAATTCAAGATGGACATGTTTAAGACCAGATCACTGCATTTTTTTTTTTTTCATACAACCTGTCAAACGCAGAAAGAGAGGCAAGTCTGCAGCTAGCCATGCATCTAAATCAAATCTGATAAACGGAGAAATATTATACTAATACTATCAGAATGTGTTCTGCTTTCAACTGGGAATTACAAAAGGCATGAATTCCTAATCCAAATTTCAAAACAGCGACAACTCAAGACTAAAATCTAACAGGAAAAGAAACTAGGGGCTTGAGAACCTAACAACACAATCGGATGAAGCCCATGAAAAAGCCTGTAACTTTTCCAGAATCTTACCATTGGCATCTTCTACTTCCTTGTCTGTGGGTTTTTTCTTGTTCAGATATTCTAAATGATGTGATGAACTTCCAAGAGTAACCGTTTGAAGAACTTTAGCATTCTTCAAAAATAATTCAACCACCTCCATCTCCTTTGGGCAACCGTAAAACTTTAGAAATTCAATGGACTTGAGGCATAGCAACAAACAAGGAGGCGTCATATTATACGGCAACAATGCATCCTCATCCACGTTGTGAAACGAATAGAGCTGCAGCGTAGGTTGTGGGTACCCGTAAATGAAAAGAGATTAATCAGATTAGCAACAACACAAACTTATTGTGATTGTAAAGCGGAAACTAATTTGGCGAAAACTGTAGAATAAAGTTCATAATTAAGTTCCTTTATACCTGATGGAAGGTGAGTGATGTTAAATTTGGCGAAAACTGTAGAATTCTTTCGAATAGTGATCTGATTTGCCCATAATGAATAATATCCACTCTGAAACTGACCAAATTACGGAAGGAATGGTAGCTTCTAGGGAGAACACTCGAGCCATCAAGAATCTAACAAACACGATATAAAAATTACAAATATCACTGCACATGATTATACGGCAGACAACCATAACCAAACAAAGCAGTATATAGACAGCCAAGAAAGAAACATTTGAATAAGCAACCACACGTACCTTGGGATGAAAATACATATTCGAGAACCTTAGGTGCTTTACATGAGACACCTTCTCAATAAAGTTATACACAGAATCATATCTGCTTTCAGTATATCCAGTACCAGCTTCAACTAAAAACGGAAAGCTATCAACAATGAATTCCTTCGGTACATAATCAAACCACTTAAGGGACAATAAATTCGGTGTATCGAATTTAACCTTAACATTCTTAATACAATCTTTTTGATAACTTCCTATGTGAAAAAACTTTAGCCGGGGTAGTGCAAAACATATAACATCTAAACCTTTCCAACTGACATTACCCATATACAAATCTTCAAGTACAGGACAATTAGAAAAAAGCTGCATTGCCAATGTCTTATCCTTGAATTCGATGTTTGAAAGCCGAAGATTCTCAAGTCTTGGAAAACAGATTGGTTTCGATAATGGTGATTGATCTAGAACCTGTGTATTTATAAACCACAAATGTAACATAGTCAATGATTCACAATAGAATAGTTCTAATGGAACCACTCTAGGCCCTGAACACTTAACGAAGAGGAAGAGTTTTTCGACATTACGCCTAGCAATCGAATTAATCCATTCCTTTACACGATCTTGATTAAAATACATACTATCAGTTTCTAGACAGAAATTCTTAACATGATCCAATTCATCGAGAAAGATTACCTTATCCAGAAAATCCATGAACCTAATTGTCCCTGATAAATCTACTGGAGAAGAATCTTCAATCACTTGATATTCGTCTTGCTTGGTATCTGTATCGGAATCGGACTCTTCTTCGATCAGATTTTCGAATGCAGCACCAGTAGGAGGAGATCTCCATTGAGTAAAGTCAAGAATCGGAAGAGATAACCAGAGATTGTTCCATTTTGTTGATAAGAGTGTAGTCGAAACAATAGATTTGATCGGAAGAAATGAGAGAATGTGATGAATTAGGGATTCAGGTAATTCACTAATTCGATCCCTTCCTACACCCATGATGTTCTTTGTTTCTAAGAATTGAAATGAAAATTAATCATTTTGCTCCCGTTTAGGGTTTTCCTTTTTCCTCTATAGATTCTAGACTAGAGGAGGGGATGAGTGGAAATTGGGCCCGTTAAGGTTTTCTTCACACAACGTCAGCTAGGTAAGGGCTCGAAAAGTGTTATTTGCCCCAGAAAAGTACTAAAGGCACCTAAATCTTGGATAAGAGCATCCCCAGAAATGTGATAAAGGCACCCGGAGAAGTTGATAAAGGCACCCCAAGAGTTTTCACTATTTACAGCCCAAAATTACTTTTTGTACCCCACAAATTACTATTCGCACCCCAGGAACCGTTATTTATACACCAAATTGCTAAAGGGACGTTGGATTTGGATAAGGGGCAGTCATCTTCTTCGTTTGAATTTTGAATTTTGGCGGGAAAATGGTTGCATAATTAGGGTTTGATAATAGAATTGGTTTCACTGAGACTAAAGCGCTGAAATTGAATAGGCATCTTACTTAAGCCTAAGCAGGCCTCGTACGGTCGCTTGATTGGATCAAAATTGTCTCAGAATGGTGATTTGAAGCAAGCAGTTCAAAAGCAAATTGGCGGAAAACTGGTTTTTGAACTGCCGGAGTTAGGGTTTCGATTTTGGAGGTGTTTGAGTGAGACTAAATGGCTGAAATCAAATGGGTTTGTTCCTAGAGCCTAAAGAGAGATGGTAATATGCTCTGATTCAGCTAAATATGGATGTATAATCACCGATTGATGAAAACACAAAGAACAGAATTTGGCGGGAAAATAGTTCTTCATTTGCGATATGCACTGGATTGATTTCGGTTAGATTCAGTTGAGATTCTCTCGGTTAGAAATCAGTTTTCAAAGTAAAACAGGACTGGTAATTGCCTATGGTTCGAAAAAAAGGAAGGATTTTCTCATGATTTGATAAACATGGAAAGTGTTAAATGCTCGATAGATACTCGATATTCAGCGATGATTTGAGAGATTTTGTCGTGAAGATTCTCTCGAGATTTGTTTGGAAATATCCTCTTACACTTAAACAGATTGGTGGGTGCGTTAATATGGGAAACAATGGGCCGTGTGCGTGGATTTACAAAACGAGTTTGAAGATATACGGAGACTCTCTGTTTCGTTATCTTAGAAGATACGTCTTTGATTTGGAGGAGTTTTGTCGTGGGAGTATATTCTCGTTGATTAGAAGATTTTGGAAAGATTTTCGAGCAAGAAAGAAGACGCGAGTGGAAACAAATATCTCGGGTTATCCATTATTTCTCCACGAGATGGTTGAGTTGTTTTTGGGAGTTGCATGAGGTGAAAGAATGTTTGAATCTGCAGGTGACGTGTTGGTAACAAGTTTGGAGTGTGAAAACAACGAGCAGAGGCGTGAGAATGGAGAGAAGAAAAATATAAGGGAATAATATCTCGGAAAATATAGAGAGTGATTGCGGAAGATTTTGGAGTTTTGTTGATAGTTGGAGGACCCGTTGGGTATATATAGAGTCTTTGGAATGTTTTGGGAGAAATATCGAGAGTTCGGGAGAAGAATGAGAGGTTGCAGAGTAGATTTCTCTGCCGCCGTAAAGAAGAAGAAGAAGAAGAACATGTGACGCTTTTGATTTGCCGCAGAACTCGCCGTTATAAACAAGACTCATGTGATCGATTTGGTACACTTGTTTTGAATTTGCTACGACTTTTGTAACAACAACTTCTGTAATGCCGATACAGTGTTGCAGATTCATTGTATTATTAGTTTTCTTCAATAAAAACACCATTTGAGCTATGAATTATATTTTTGAGTGTGTTTTCATCATGAGAAGCTAAACCCCGATTAATCGGGTCGATTGAGAAGCTTCTAACTTCATACATGAGTGAATTTATTTTATTCTTTTTATGACTTTTGTATTTATTTTAAATTATTTTATGATTTGAATTAATTAGTTATTATTTTATTTGATGGGTCATGCTTGCTTAAATGTTTGATGTCCCATGCTTACAATTTATAACTAATATTTTGAGAATATACCTTGGCAAAAATAAGAGTCCATGTTTTTATTTATTGGGCTATAATTGCTGAAGAATAAATAATTGAACCTTATGATATGAATTCGGTGAAATCCTAGTCCCAGTAACCCTCGCTTTATTTATTATTTTCATTAAATCTTTAAATTTAATCTTCACAAGTCTTAGAGTTCGAATCCTTATTACTACAACAATTGAAAAATCTCATCATTTTTGGCGCCGCCGACGCAGACTTGTTTTTAGATTAATTTTTAGGTTTATTTTTATTTTGTACAATATTTTCATTTTATTTTAGAATTTCTTTTCCTTTTATGCGTTTTTTGTATTTCTTTTAGGACTTTTTGAGGATGATGACTTCTTCCGAGGAGACGTCACCTAAGATGACGCTGGCGGAATATAAGCATAGAAATTCAAATTATCAGGCAACCTCATCTGAGATGATGCTTGCTGAATATAAGCGTAGGTAACGGTATGGAGTTTCTGCTCAACATGAGGTAAGTGAAGAATCCCCGTTAATGATATATGAGAAGTATTACAAATACACACCACCTAGTTTGGAACAAAGACTGAGAATTCTGGAATGCCAAAAATTATTTAATGATGATGATGATCAGTCTTGTAGTGACTCTCCCAGTTCCTGCATGCAATTTGTAGATGACCCCGTAGATGATTGTCTAGATGATTTGCCTAATTCCATAGATGAATCTATCTCACAAGATAATTCACCGAACTTATAGGTTGTTTCTAGACCCCTAAACTTCCAAAAGTTACCTAATTTAGGGTTAGAATTGTGTGCTTCTAAAATTTTATTGGGGTACTTTGCATCTAGATACCCAAAGGACTTGCCTATTCACGATAAAGGTGCATGAGCCGATTGATAATTCCTCGCCTCAATAGAATCCCCATATTTTGTTCCCGTACGCACTTCCTTGTGCAAGTAAAAACTTGGTTTAGGGTAAATCTTGGTTTTTTGATAGTTTCGGGTCTCGCATTTTTATGACATAAGTGTGAAGTCAGTCGTTTGTAAATATTGTATTTTGGGTCGATCACCAAGTTTTCAGGTTATTAGTTTATGTGGATCCTTTTTGTATATTCCAGTAGGTGTATTTTTATTTTATTTTTTTATATTTTCGTTTACATTTTGCATCTTATGAATTTCCCATCTTAAGTTTTGCATTGGATGACTCAATTACATTGAGGACAATGTAATGTTTAAGTGTGGGGGAGTGGTTAACTTTTTACTGTACTTTTTTTAGGAACCAGCTGTTGAGCGGGTCAAAAAAAAAAAAAGAATGATCAGCTGTGTAGCGGGTCTATAAAATATATATATATATATATATATATTATGATTGTTAGGGTTATGACCAGATGTGTAGCGGGTCTCTCTCTTATTATATGACCATCCGTGTAGCGGGTCTTCTTCTGTTTTGCTCGAGGACTAGCGAAATGTAAGTGGGGGAATTTGATAAGCACGAAAGTGCGATGCTTTTTCACCCATAATTACATTAGCTAGGCCTCATTTTATTGCTAATAAACTTGTTTTAAGTCTTTTGAAGGGAATAAGCTCTTGTAGATAAAGTTGCTCGAAAAGTGTTATTTGGCCCTAGAAAAGTACTAAAGGCACCTAAATCTTGGACAAGGGCACCCCCAGAAATGTGATAAAGGCACCCGGAGAAGTTGATAAAGGCACCCCAAGAGTTTTCATTATTTACAGCCCAAAATTACTCTTTGTACCCCACAAATTACTATTCGCACCCCAGGAACCATTATTTATACCCCAAATTGCTAAAGGGATGCTGGATTTTGATAAGGAGCAGTCATCTTCTTCGTTTGAATTTGGAATTTTGGTGGGAAAATGGCTACATAATTAGGGTTTGATAATTGAATTGGTTTCACTGAGACTAAAGCGCTGAAATTGAATATGCATCTTACTTAAGCCTAAGCAGGCCTGGTACGGTCGCTTGATTGGATCAAAATTGTCTAGAATGGTGATTTGAAGCAAATAGATTGAAAAGAAAATTGGCGGGAAAACTGGTTTTTGAACTGCCGGAGTTAGGGTTTCGATTTTGGAGGTGTTTGAGTGAGACTAAATGGCTGAAATCAAATGGGTTTGTTCCTAGAGCCTAAAGAGAGATGGTAATATGCTCGATTTGACTAAATATGGATGTATAATCATTGGATGAAAACACAAAGAACAATTTGGCGGGAAAATAGTTCTTCATCTGCAATATACTCAGGATTGATTTCGGTTAAATTTTGTTGAGATTCTCTCGGTTAGAAATTAGTTTTCAAAGTCAAGCAGGACTGTTAATTGCCTCTGGTTCGAAAAAAACAAGGATTTTCTCATGATTTGATAAACAAGGAAAGTGTTAAATGCTCGATACATACTCGAAATTCTGGCAGTGATTTGAGAGATTTTGTCGTGAAGATTCTCTGAGATTTGTTTGGAAATATCCTGTTACACTTAAACAGGATTGGTGGGTGCGTTAATATGAGAAACAATGGGCTGTGTACATGGATTTTACAAAACAGAGTTTGAAGATATACAGAGACTCTGTTTGTGTTATCTTAGAAGATACGTGCTGATTTGGGGGAGTTTAGTCGTGGGAGTATATTCTGCGTTGATTAGAAGAGTTTGGAAAGATTTTCGAGCAAGAAAGAAGACGCGTAGTGGAAACAAATATCTCGGGTTATCTGTTATTTCTCCACGAGATGGTTGAACTGTTTTTGGGAGTTGCATGAGGTGAAAGAATGTTTGAATCTATCCGATACGTGTTGGTAACAAGTTTGGAGTGTGAAAACCATGAGCAGAGGTGTGAGAATGGAGAGAAGAAAAATATAAGGGAATAATATCTCAGAAAAATGCAGAGAGTGATTGCGGAAGATTTTGGAGTTACTGTTGATAGTTGGAGGACCTGTTGGGTATATATAGAGTGATGGGATGTTTTGTGAGAAATATCGAGAGTTGGGGAGAAGAACAGAGGGTTGCAGAGTAGATTTCTTTGCTGCTGTAGAGAATAAGAAGAAGAAGAAGATTTGACGCCTATCGACCGGTATCGTTTATAAATGATGCTCAGAATATCGATTTGGCATACTTGTTTTGAATTTGCTACAACTTTTGTAACAACAACTTCTGTAATGCCGATACAGTGTTGCAGATTCATTGTATTATTAGTTTTCTTCAATAAAAACACCATTTGAGTTATGAATTATATTTTTGAGTGTGTTTTCATCATGAGAAGCTAAACCCCGACACTGGGTCAACGGAGGAAGCCGAACTTCATACATGGGTGAATTTATATTATTCTTTTTATGACTTTTGCATTTATTTTAAATTGTTTTATGATTTGAATTTATTTGATGGGTCATGCTTGCTTAAATGTTTGATGTCCCATTCTTACAATTTATAACTAATATTTTGAGAATCTACCTTGGCAAAAATAAGAGTCCATGTTTTTAATTATTGAGCTATAATTGCTGAAGAATAAATAATTGAACCTTATGATATGAATTCGGTGAAATCCTAGTCCCAGTAACTCTCGCTTTTATTTATTATTTTCATTAAATTTTTAAATTTAATCTTCACAAGTCTTAGAGTTCGAATCCTTATTACTACAACAATTGAAAAATCTCATTAGTTGATGGAGGAGAAGAGAAGATGAAGAAAAAGATGAAAAAAAAAAAAAACTGATTTGATTTTTTCTGATTCATTAGGTTTAAAAAAAATTGATTTGATTTTGGTTGATTTAAGGTGAAAAGGGTAATTTAGTCAATTTACACCCCTATAGGACATCTCCTAACCAATTAGAGGGACATTTCTATCACACTTGCCGCCCCTCTAATGGAACATGCCGCCCATATAACTAGATTGTTTTAAAAGCTAAATACTCTAAAAATAAAGATTTCTTGTTGCAGGTATGTTCTTGGATCTAGAGAGGTATTTTTGATGGTATTACTTTTATCAAAAACAACACATGTTTTCTTGTATACAACCTCCACCTATAAACCTAATAATTCAGCTAATTTCACTTTTGCTTATATTTTTGTGTATGAACTCAGATCATATTATGGTTCATCTGGAAATACAGATGTTTGGTGGTTTTTGAAAAGATAAACCCAAATCCAATGCAACTAATTGATCAGATCAACAAATTTTTGCAATCCATCCCTCAAAAGAATAATACAAAGGGACTGGATAACCATCAGTTAATGATGATCAATACCAAATAGTCAGATATAAACACAGACTGGATAATATTTATTGATGCTTCTTTCAAGGAAGAAGACCTTTCAATGGGATACGCTCACATTGTTTATTGATGAGATCTGAGACATTTATGCACATTTCTGGGTTGGAGACAGCTACTTCAGCTTTTCATGCGGAAGCGAAATCTTTACAAAAAGCGGTCATCTGGCTAAGAGACAACGTCTTGTCTAGCGTTTCAATAGTAACTGATTGTAAAGTCTTGGCAGACATCATCAACAAGGACAACACAAATCTCTCATGGACAGCCGAAAACACCGTTCAAGAAGCCAAGACAATTTTAAAATACTTTAGTCACAAAGAATTGTATTGATGCCGATCTACACAACTAATCAATCTAATCTACCACAAGGATAAACCGATTATAGTTGGATTCTCTATACCGAAACAAGTTTGTGCACACCAAAGATTATGAACCCCAAATCAAAAATCTTCAATATCGTATTTGTCTTCAAATCTTCTTAGATCTTCAATAAACGCCTGCACATAACAACTTGAATCTCTTATGATAAATCACGCACAGAACGGAGTCTGTTAACAATGGATTATCACAAGACTTCTTTAGATCTACAAACAGTCTAAAGATCCCTGTCGAAACTTCGATCTAGTTAGAGTGAATCTTATATAAGAAGAGAAGATTCTCAAGCATAAACAAACTAGGTGCAATCAAAGTTCAACCACCATTAGTCAACCAAATCAATCGAAAATACAAGATAAACGCAATTATCTAGTTTCCCACCAACGGTACTAATAGAGCTTCTCAATCCCAAAGAAGACTTTAAACCGAGCTACAGTAAGAGATTTCACCTAATTAGGTTACTCGCTCTCCGAATAGGCGGCTTCACCAAGAATAACACAACCGATGAAGTTTGTCTGTCACGGAAGGATTAGTTTGCTAGAAATGCAAACTTCAAGTATTTATAGACAAGGAAGATTGGACACCAAGGAATTTCCAAAAATGAAAATATTCTCAAGATATGCAATATATTCCAAATTCGGTTTCCATAATTCCTGGAAATGCTCTATCCAAAATATATACCGAAAATCTCTTTGGAAAATCTTCAACTAGTAAATGCACATTACTAATTCTTATTTTCCTAAAATAAAATTAAAAATCTTAAATAAAAGATTCTTAACTTATTTATGTTTTGATCCTGGGATTTTCTTCCTTTAGCTATTAAGGAATAACTTTGGACAATTAAAGATAAGCGTTACTGCACATGTTCAAAGTATGTCGACATCCTTACCCTGTAAGTCCTCTTTCATACTTACAATCTTGAAACCGATTTTCCACACTTCCAAACAAGTTTAGAATTGGTTCATTTGACTTTCAAGAACTATGTGATTGATCAAGAACACTCAATCACCAATCATGGGTTTAACGGTTCTACCAAAACAAGTTTTGGTTCTACCTCCATGTGAAATCGTGCATAGTCACACTAGCTTTCCAAAATTCGGTTGACTAGGTACTAGGATCGGTTCCCCACATATATATGGTATCTAACTTTAATGTGTTTCACATGTCCATAGGATCGGCTCCCCTTTGCCTAAAAACGTGTTGCACATGTCCATAGGATCGGTTTCCCTTTCTGCTAAAACATGCTGAACCTTATACAAGGATCGATTCCCCTTTGTGATGTGTTGCACCTCTTACAAGGATCGGTTCCCCTTTACCTAGAGTCGGTCTTACACAAAATCACAAACTCGATCATACCATCTCAGGTGATTACTTAAGATCGGTTTCACTAATAAAATTCATACCAATATAAAAGTCAGGCCTTTGTGAATAGTTTTACCAAGAACACAAACTAGTCATGAGCGGTTATACTAATCACACATATTGGTTGTTCACAAGATATGCAATGAATAACATTACCAATAACACCTGGCGATTTTCTTTTCAATTCACAAAACAAGTTCATGAATTTACTTCCTTAAAACACATGTAAAACATTATTTCCTAGGATGAAATCCTCACCTCATACCCATACATAATCACAATAGAATTTAAACGATTATGTCGATGTCTTATCTACAAAGTTTAAAACCTCATATTGTATTCCTTAATACCATGTCTAACTAGAGTGTTCATGCTTCACAGCTTTGTTTTCAATATGCACGACTTGAAAGATACGTTAGGGAATGAAACAGTTCAAGTCAAATATCACTAACCTAAAGTGGAAGGATGATGTTTTATTTATAGCTTCTTACTTCTTCACTTCTTCAAGTCTTCGTAATACTTGTAATGTCTCATATCCTAATACTTTCAAGCTAACCTATACGAAGTTGACTCTAGTACATAATCAAGCGACTCTTTAAATGAGTTTTGATTCACTAAAATATGACAACCAAACTTGACATACCAATGCTTGGTGGGTTCAACCGAGCTATGCTCTAACAGTAACAATACTCATAAAATTAAACCAAACACTCTTTCCATAAGATAAAGTAGCCACTGAAAAAGTAATCCCACACTCCACACCGACAAAATGCATAATTATTCTTCATTAAGCTACAATACCAACAAAGATGCATCGTATGCATCATGTTCTTCATTAAAATAACAAAGCTTACTACATTCAATTTTCCTTAGAAACACTTATTCATATATAACGCAAATGGAAAGGTGTTTTCTTTCAAGATGCGATAGGGATCGAAATGCAAAAACACTTTGCCATACTTGGTTTCATATCCGCCGAGAGCCGCACCCCACTGCAACGAATGAATCAATTATAAGTTAACATCATTCAAAAAAAAAAAAACACCAAAATAACTATTGATTGACATAAGTACTGTTTCGGTACCCCTTGCACCGGGATAAGGATCAACTATGGCTTTAATCTCATCTTTCACAGCCAAACATTTCCTAAATACCTCCTCGAATCTACTCTTCATGATTTGTTGTGTCCTCCTATGGATATTTCCGTCCAACGCCTCTAAAATCCTGTATATATGGTTCTACAAGCATCGGATGTTTGATCCATGTTACGATACATATCTTGGCTACTGTCGTGGTCAAGAAATTTATAATACTCTTTATCGTAGTAGTGCTTCATAACTGTAACCCTGCGATCTAACAATAACGACATCTTCATCATTATTTAACGGAGGATCCATTTTTGGTGTTTGAAAGAGATGGATAAATGAAAATAAAGAGACGGTGAATGAGAATAAAAAAGATGAGTGAATAAATTGAAAGGAATAAGTGAGTGAGATAGAGATTTTGAAAGGGACATATTTCCTTTTATAGAAATAGGTGAGTGAGATAATAAAGACCCAATGATTACTTTTTTTTCAAAAAAAATAGCCGTTGAGTGAGTAATAACGGGGTAGGGCTTTGAACCAAAAGTTCGACAACCTGTCAAAATTTCGGTTACCTGGTACCTTTTTCCAGGTAGCCGAAATCTGATACATAACCAGAATTTTGCTTAATCATACAAAAACTTAAGTTCGAAAACCTGTGAAATTTGACCAGGTTGTCGAAGATAGAGTTCGGTTACGTAGCATATTTTGTAGGTTCCCGAACTATGTGTTCGGTAATCTCTGTAATCATACTTTGTAACCGAACTTATATCTGTAAACTCAAAAATATCTTAAAAATTAACCCAATAAATAATACCACACTTCAAAAAAAATAGTATTTGATTCATAAGAGTACTTAGTACCATTACATGTGTCATTTAATCATCCTCGAGAATAATTTTACCTTCATGTACAATTTCGTCCGACTTCTTCAAAGCTTTCCACATCTCCATGTTATGCTCATACATAATACACCAACCCAGCATTATGTCGAGGTTAAATCCAGTTCAATAAGAAGTTCGGGATATCAGAGGTAATGTAAAATCATCTTTTAACCGAGGCCTATAAAGCAGTTGTTGTTAGTCAATGTAATCACAAATCTCCTTCGTTTAAGTTGCTCGACACATACAGTTGTTTTTGTGGTGAATGTGAAACTAGCATCTTTTGAGAAATAGTGAACCACACAATTAAATACGTCGGCGATTAAGTGTGCACATATCGGAATGCTCATCCAATAATACGTTGTGATCAGACACCTCCCGCGAAGGAGACGTTGATACCTAACAAAATCGCTCGCTGAGACTACCCTCCCATCGCACAACATTGTCTTGTAAAAGTCTGGATTCATGAGTGATTGCACACCCATTATATCACTTGGTACATTCGGTGAAAGGCCATAGTTGTTGTACGACAACATGAAAACCGCAATTACCATCCAGAGGAATGTCGACGGTGGATATAAAGTATTCTCTAATATATAGAGGTAGGTCATTCAAATAGTATTTATTTGGAGCCTTAAGCTTCACGTCTCGGGAAGATTGTTGGATAGAGCACATTAGATCCTTAAGCTTCACGTCTTGAGAAGATGGTTGTGTTGGTGGCGATGGAAACATCAGACCCTTTTTCTTCAAATCTCGCTCACTTGTTTCGCCTTTCTCCTCAATACTCCTACCCCGTTTCTTATGTTTCTCCAAATACTTTGACTCGGTGTACTCATGGGCCTAAGGATCACTAGTATTTCCGTTTTGGTCTATTTTGTTCTTAGCTAATACCTTTGCATATTCTCTTAGTTGTATTTTTAGTTTATTTGGAGCTTGGCTTACCTTTGCGTTTGCCTTTTTCCGGTTCATGAACATTCTACGAAGTTTGTGGATATATGATTGTCCTCATGTCATCTCAAAATAATTTTTTTGGAGTTTGTTCATGCTTGATACATCTCTATTAAGGTTCTTCCCATTTCGTTATCACCAAAGTCTTATCCGGCTTCTTCTCCCTTTGGAGGAGGGATGAAACTTAGATGCTTCCAAAATGGATCAATGTCGCTTAAAGGGATTACACCATTCTCGTAGTTGAGTATCATATGGCAACAAGGGAGACCCGTAGACTTCTTCATGTTACAAACACACACCTCATCCCGCCTGGTTTCCCACTTATCAATCACCTCGACTTCTATAATCAACAACTTCATACATTGCCGAGATAAGTTTTAATGGATTCCCTTAAACAATTGGTGATTAGCATATTTTCCGATCATTTAGAATATACGGATTCTTTGAACTTCTATTTAATTCTATCAAAGTCGCGCTTGAAGTAATTTACCATAGCATTCCACATGGTTACAAAATTATTAACACATCCAAAAAGATTCTTCTTCAGCCGGTGGTTAGCCGACTCTACCAAACTTGTCGCTTGATATACCAAGTGTTTATATTGGTTGGTATAGGCATAAAAACCTCTCTTTTGTGCGGTTCCAACCATTTCGAAGAACATACGATACAACATCGGGTAATCGGGAGTATCCAAATGGTCGATAAACTCCGCAATATTTAGATGATACTCTTCCTCGGTAAGAGACCAACACAATGACTCCCATTCACCGTTGTTTTTCAACTTCCTCTTTTGCATCCGCTCGTTCATCTTCCGGTAGCTTTTTAATCTCATCATATCTTTTTTTCTCGGGTGGAAAAATTATTGTCTTTCACCTATTCATCAAATTACACCATATACGGAACGTACAAAGCATATTATGTGCTTATGTGAACACTTCCTTTATTGCATTCATTAATGGGACTTCATTGTCGGCCACTATAACCCCGGGAATATCATCACCTCGGAAAATTGCCTTAACTTGTCATAGTGCCCAAATGTAACTAGGTTCTTGCTCGTCTCTTGAGAAAGAAAACGCCACGGTAAACGGTGAATTTGTCGAAGTACGCCCAACAATATTCAACAATGACATCTCATACTTGTTTGTCTTATAAGTGCAATCATTATTAGAACTTCATGAAATCATTGAGCCAATTGAACGCTCGTCGGATGCGCAATGAAGAGTTGTGTTACATCTCCGCACGAATCCACATCCTTTTGAACCGCGTAGTCTTTCTTTTTGGCAAAAAAAAAACAAAAACAATTGTTGCATCACTTGTCTATCTCTCCATTCATTCCTTCTAATTGTCTAAATTGTATTGTAAATGGTGGACAAAGATGAGTGGTTATCATTGTTATCCTCCTTTAGTATTTGGAGCATTTGAAGCGGTGAAATACCCATTGTCCTCATTTTAGCTACCTTGTCCATTTTTTTGAGGAGTTAGCCTTCCATAACCTTGTAGAGAATCCATCCATCCAAATCATTGTCTAGATTAAATGCTAGCTTGAATGGGCATTTAATCTTCTTTGAGAAAGTTTTGTTCTTCCGATTTGTCTTTCCATTATAAACATAGCCCCTCCTCTTGTGACTTTTTTCGGGATCACCGCTTCTCTCACAAAATATTTCAAAGCGAGTTTTACTTTCTTTTCCATTCAAAACTAATACACACATGTATTTTTGTGCATATTGTGACTCTTTGCCTCTAGCGGATCTATGAATACCAAGTCATTCATGTAGTGATGGGATGTATCTTCGTACAAAATATCAATTGGGGAAGGTTTATTTTCCATTGGTATTGGATCACACGCAACCTACGAGAAATAGCACAACGTCATAACCAAATGAGAAACACTTAAATGTTCAGCAGTGTAAAATTTTTTATCAACCGTGCCGAACAACCAGTTCGGTTACCTAATGTCTAGAAAACTTTTGCGATCCTTTCGAACTTGTTCTTTCGATTTTCTATTAGAAGTTCAACAACAAAATTAGTACACTCGACTAAACCGAACTAAAAAGTTTGGTTATCTTATCTCTAAAAAAAATTGCGATCTTGCCGAACTTTACAAAAGTTGTAAACTCGACTAAACCGAACTATTATCTGTATACTGTATAAAAATAGTTCGGCTACGTTTTCTGGAAAAAGATATCCGAACTTTAGAAATCTCCCTTAATATAGAGTTCGGTTACCCACATCTGCTGAAACAAGGAACCGAACTGCACATACAGAAAAGTTTGGTTACTTGTTTTTCAGGTCAGGTAACCGAACTACTTTGACCTAGCCGAAATTTGTTTATGAAAATTTTAATTTATCCTATTTTTTCCCAATTCAAGCTACATTAACCAAATTTGAGCCATACATGAGTGCCCATAACTTCATCTTTTGGTTGCGGCTGATAAAATCCATCATTTGGGTTGTTATCTTGAGTCTGGGGAAAAAAAGCGTTCATCATCTAACAAATAACTCATACCCGGATAGTTAGAAACATTGACAAATACACTAAGAGATGAAGGAGGCTCTGATTCTGAGGAGGAGTTATCATCACAAGAATCACTCATATCATATTTACCAAACTCAAAATAATATTTTATTTGGGTTCACCCATCTTCTTCTTCGTCTTCTCTTTCTCAAGAATTCCTCTTCTAACAAAACTATCCTATGAATAACTCACAAATAACTAATCACTAATTAATCATTACACTAACAAAGTTAATTACAAAGGGAAATCTTGGTATTAAAAAAACTCAGATAGGGGGTGACTCAAAATTACTTCAATACATCCACCCAAAAAAAAGAATAATGGTCATCCTCCAAAATGGGGTGGTGCCCAAAAAACCGTTCCAAATTTACATGAAGATAACAAGTAATGTAGTCTCAGTTGGGCTTAACCAAAAGATAGCAGCAACTGACGTTATAAAATTTGGTAAATGTCAACCAAAAGTCATCCTTAGTCTTAGAGAATCTACCATGCGGTAGGTTCCAGACAACCCAAGATCTTCCAGGCGGAATAGAAGCCAACATATCATCTTGTACCACTTGTTTCTCTGGCTAAGTTGTAACTTGCAAGTATCCTTAAAAGACATATAATATTTCCATATGTCCACAGTGAATTGATATTTTTCTGGGCCATTATCAGAAACTGAGGTAGAGCCGTGGGCTTCATTGTGGGCCCATAAAGAGACAAGGCAGTATATACCTAATTACCTACGGAAATTCACATTATTAATTTGTTCTCTAGGTATAATGAAGTTTGACGTTTGAAGATTACGAAGGGAGATCATGCCGAATCTCCCAGGTGATATCGTTGTCGGCATACTAATACTAATAATGCTACCTGCAAAACCAATATGTAGATTCAGGTGCGTTTCTAAACACTGGTACCAGTTATCTACAGATCCTGATTTTATGAGAAGTCGTCTTAAACACAGTCTTGAAACGGCAAAGTTAAATTGCATTTCGAAAGAGCATGCTAAAGATCAGGCAAATGAATTTTACAAAATCCTCATCATTATATAGAATATTTGAAAATGACCAGTGTGAGTATGTTAAGATGGACTCTCTATTCAGAGATACAGGTCGAAAGATTGAGATTGTGGGTTCTTGCAACGGTTTGATTTTGATGAGTAGGCTTGATGATTATCGGACGATAAGGCATTGGCTCTGGAACCAGTATGCTAAAGAGTGCAAAGAAATATTTATTCCAGAAGTTAAAACTGGATCAACTGATTACAGCGAAGGTATATCTAGTATTGCGTATGGTGTTAGTTATAATTGCGATACCAATGATTACAAGATTGTGGTAGCTAGTGATGTTCCTGGTTCTGATATTAATGGTTTTAAATTTCAAGTTTATACGACTTCAAAGTATGGATGGCAAGGCTGAAGTAATATTTCTTTGTGAAGCTTTTCACTGGATAGCTAGACGAGCTCAATCTATTAAGACATGTGTTGTTTCTTTTGATATCCGTTGTGAGAACTTCACTGAAGTAGCACTCACTCGACAAGTCAATAATTTTTTTGATGGTACGGAGTATAGTAAAAATTCATTGGGTGTTTTAGGATGGTGCCTTTGCATATTAGTAAGAGTATATCTTGGCTCCAATTTTGAAGTTTGGTTGAAGAAGGATTACAATGTGGCTGAATTAGAGGTGTAAATTGGGCTGTGCACAAAGACGAGCACTGACCAAAAAAGACGCTAAAATTTGAGCACAGCCAAAGACACGTGACTTAGCTCAGGCACGACAACACGTTTGTTAAATGGGACGTCTTTGGGTTTGACTAATTGGCACAGATATAAAGACAACACGCAGCACGGATAAGCATGTGGCCCACCAAAGACAAAGACGTTAACAAGAGCACGTCATAACATGTACAAATACACCATATAACAAGGCATAATACATCACATTTTTTGTATATTTCACAAAAGAGTCACTATTCTAGCTAGTTTTAAACATTTTATGTTGGCTTATTTATAACAACACATATAATACCTTAATATTTTGAAAATATATTTCAATATCATTGTTATAATGTCGTCACCTATATTAACTAGAACATTAATTTACATGATAATAATCCAATTTTATATTTGATGGGTTATTTCTTTTTATTGAATAAACTTGTTAATTTTACTTGAAATAATTTCAAATGATTTGTTGTGTAATTAAATTCTTGTGATAATGTCCGACTTAATGTATACATTAAGTGATTTCAAATTGTTTATAACACGTGTGCCAAGACGGCACGACCACGACACGTTTATTCGTGTCTTTGTGCCGTGGGGAACATCTTGGCTTAGCTTTTGACTAGTAAAGCACAGCACGACACAACACGTTTAAATCGTTGGCACAGCACAGCACGGCACGCACGTGAAGCACACGACTTCGTCTGCCGGGCTGTACCGGGCCGGCACGTTTTACACCTCTAGGCTGAATCATGGACTAAATTGCTCATTGTACGGATCCCATCAGTTGGAACCCCCACAGGCCTTGTGAAATTACTTCGGGAGTTCAAGAATGGGGAAGTTTTATTTGTAACAACCAAGGGAACATTTGGCAACATGAGTTGTTTAATTCTATCTGACCCGGTGAGTCAACAATGCAAAGTTGCCGATATCCAGCATATTGCACGCGACAAATGGAATGTAGAAGCTTATGCCGAGAGAGGTCCAGTGTCACATATCAATTAAAGGGTACCGAGGTAAGAAACCAAGAACTTGCTGCACACATGAAGGATCAAGAAAATAGTACGTTCGGCAAATAAAGCACCCGATAAATCCATAAAAGTGTCCTTTATTTTGTTTGTAATATAGTTTGCAGATGCATGGGGATGGAGACTATGATGATTGTGTCCATGAGCATAACGTCGTGGGATTTTCCACCCGTGGTGCTGTACATATTATGAATGCGATAGTATCTTCTCTAGGCATTTGTGACGGATCATGTATGATATGATCAGGATCAACGATATACATATATAATCATAAGAATAATTAAGATCATGGTCAAGCTAACTTAGGAAATTGTACTAAATTAATGATGATTGGCGAATTAGCATTTTAACCGGACTATCTATATATCCACTAAGGATTAATTGGTTGAGTTGTGCATCTAAATGCCATAAATTCATCATTTTAACTCCAAAACAGTGAAGTTCAAGTCAATACTGAAATTCTAAAAGGGAAAGAAGAAATTAGGGGCTTAAAAACTTAACAACACAATCAGATGAAGCCCATGAAAACGCCTGTAACTGCTCGAGAATTTTACCATTGGCATCTTCTACTTCCTTAGCTGTAGGTTTCTTTTCGTTCAGATATTCCAAATGGTTTGATGAACTTCCAAGAGTCAACCTTTGAAGAACTCGAGCACTCTCCAAAAATAGCTTCACCACCTCCATCTCCTGTGGGTGCCCATGGAACTCCCGGAATTCAATGGACTTAAGGCATAACAGCAAACAACGAGGCACTATATTTACCTGCAAAGGATTCTCAACGTCTTCTGGAGATGAATAGAGCTGCAGTGCGGGTTGTGGGTTCCCCCGATAATGAAATGATTAATTAGAAAAAAAAGCTTATAGTGATGCAAATTCTTGTTTCTAACTGATAACGTTACAAAAATTACTGCGGAAAACTCTAGGATTATGTTTACAAGTTGGTGTGTTTATACCTTATCGAAGATGAGTGATGTTAAATTTGGGGAAACCTGTAGAATTACGTTGTACAGCAATCCAATTTGGCTATGATAAATAGTCACTTCAAGACTGACCAAATTACGGAAGCTAGGGTAGCTTCTAGGGATAGCGCTTGAGTCGTCAAGAATCTAACACACACAAAATATCATTGCACATTACTATATGGCTGGGGCATGTAACTACACAAACCAAAATAGACAACCAAGAAAGAAGCATTCAAATAAGCAATCACACGTACCTTGGGATGGAAGTACGTATTCGATACCGTTAGGTGCTTTACATGAGGCATCTTCTCAACAAAGTTATACAAAGAATCATATCTGCTTTCAGTATAACCCTCTGCAAAGCTAAATAAAAGACAGGCTTCAACCAGACAAGGAAAGCTATCAACAACAATAAATTCCTCGGGAAGATAATCAAACCAGGTAAGGGACAATAAATCCGGTGTATCAAACTTAACATTAACATTCTCATTGCATTCTCTTCCAAAACCCCAAATCCACACGTTAAAATACTTAAGCCGAGGTAAAGCAAAAAATATGACATCTAAACCTTTCCAGCTAACATTACTCATATCCAAAACTTCAAGTACAGGGCAATTAGAAAAAACCTGCGTTGCCAGTCTCTCATCCTTGAAATGAATAAACGAAAGCCGGAGTCTCTTAAGTCTTGGAAAAGAGATTTTTGATAATGGTGATTGATCTATTACTTGTTTGTTTTGAAACCGCAAATCTAATATAGTCAATGATTCACAGTAAAATAGTTCTAATGGAACCACTCTAGGCCCCGAGCACTTGATATATAAAACCAGCTTTTGGATATTACGACTTACAATAGAATCGATCCATTCCTTTATACGGTCTTGATCAAAGTACATACTATCAGTTTCGAGACGGAATTTATTTATATCATTCAACTTATCGCTGAAAATTACCTTATCCAGAAAATCCATGAACCTATTAGTCTCTGATAAATCTACTGGAGGTGAATCTTTGATCACTTGATATTCGTCTTGCTTTGTATTTGAATCGAGGTCTGTATCGCAATCGGACTCTTGCTCGGTTTGGTTTTCGTATGTAGGAGATCGCCATCGAGTGAAATCAAGAATGGGAAGCGATAACCAGAGATTGTTCCATTCTTTTGATAAGAGTGTAGTTGAAGCAATAGATTTGATCGGAAGAAACGAGAGAATATGATGGATTAAGTGCTTAGGTAGTTCACTGATCCTATCCATGTTCATGCTTTCGCTACGGAGAAATCGAAATGAAAACGAATTATTTGGATTCCATTTAAGGTTTAGCCGTTTAGGGTTTTGTCTGAAGGTGTTAAAAATGCCGAAAACGCTAGGCTTATCAGGAAAACAACCGAGTGAGACGTAAGGTGGGACACACTGAAAAATATCCATAGTCATGGCCCAAAATATCCGTAACTGCTAAAGGCAGGTGCCATGACCCAATTATCCATAGTAGGAAAAAAAGAATGTTTTTTTGGAGTGATAAAGGAAAGAGAGAAAGACTTTTCAATAACCAGAGAAGGCGAGGAACACCATAGATAAGTATTTTATTTATACAAGAGTAAAGGATTAAACCCTAGTCTACCAATGGACCGCACATCCATGGGTCATAGGCCCTATAACACTCCCCCTTGTGCGGTTCAAAAGCGGAACTTCAAATGTGTTGCCTCATTAAAACCTTGACAAGGAAAAACCCAATGGGACAAAACCTTGACGAAGGGAAAAGAGTACAACGTGTTGATAAAGCTGGTCACTTCTCTTCAGAAAAACCTAAAATATAAAAACCCTGTGGGAAAAAGATAATTTCAATCGGAGAGTCACAAACCTAGTGTTGTTGTTGTCTCATTAAAAACCTTGCCGAGTAACAAAACCCATTGGGACAAAATAAAACCCTAGTGTTGTTGTTGCCTCACTTTGAGCTTTTGGACTCAGGTGGACTTGAGTACCATCATTGGGTAGCTGATGTGGAGACTACTTTCGTGGCGAAAGCCTACACTGCTACCATTAAGCCTTCAACTGCTGCAAATGTTGTTCCAGCGACTGAAAAAGAAAAGGCCAATGCCCTCATGTTTCTCAAGAGGCATATTGACCCTAACTTGCGATGGGGCTACCACCATTTGAAAACACCAAAGGAATTATGGGATGCTCTCGAAAGTCGTTTCGGGAATATTCATGACTCTTTACTTCCACAACTGCAAGTCCAGTGGAGTGAAATCCGTTTCCTGGATTATGTCAAAGTGAATGATTTCCAAAAAGACATCTTCAGCCGACAAGCACGTCACGGACTTTTGTGGCACCAAAGTAATCGACGCTTCGAAATGATCCAAAAGACATTGTCAACTTTCCCAACATCTTCAATGATACTAGCGAACCAATATCGATTGGAGGTGGATAACAAAAGGATAACCACTTTTAGTAATTTGATTAACTTACTTCAAGTCGCCGAAAGGCATAACTAAATCCTTGTTAACAATAGTGCCAGAGCTGTGGGAAAAAAGAAAGTTCCTGAAGCAAATTATGGCAAAGTTAACAGAGGAAAGAACCCCAAAAGTAAGAGGGGTGGACATACTGATCATTCACATTCTCGTACTCCATACGCACGTGGAGAAAGCAACACACGTGGAAGAGGACATAAGGGACCCAACAAAGGTCACGAGCGTGGTGGTAACTCAAATGTTTGGAACAGACCTTCTGGCCCAAGTGGTGGCAGCTCTAAGGTCGAGAAAGCTCTGAGAAATCCCCCTAATGGGAAGGACGAATCTGGAAACGTGCCTTGTTATAGGTGCGGATCTACTGCACATTGGTACCAGCAATGCAAGGCTAGTAACAAAGTTGCATACATCTACAAGAAGTATCGAGAGTCGTGGAACAAGAAGCTCACTATCTGGAAGAAGATGAGAATGCCCTTGACGTCAACCTGACAAAATCAGACTTCCAAGGCAACAAGAGTCATGACATATTGGATACACCTGATTTCGATTGAAAATACTACTTTAGTTACCTTTTTGATATCAGACATTTATTTTAGTGTTTTACGTCTTAGTAGACTCTGGTTTAAATAATTTTTCTTGATGGCTTGGACTACTTTATATGTCGTCGTGATTAACTTATGAATGGATTATCTATGAGTATTTATTATGTTAATCATATTTTAATGATAGTTTAATAGATTTTTTTTTACTTTGATAATATGTTGTTTAGCATGTATATTAGAATGAAAATTATATCATTCAAGAAAGACTCAAATTCTCCAAAGTACTTGAGATAAATTTTCCGGATTTTGTAACGATACCACATTATCTACTTGTAGGAATGTATCAAGGAGAGATTGAATGTCTGGATGATAGTGGAACCACCCATACTATCTTAAGAAATAGACAATTGTTTGTTAACTTGACCCCTTATAATACATCTGTGACTACGATGATTGGATCATCACAAGTGATAATTGGGCGAGGTAATGCTCAATTCATGTTGCCAAATGGCACAGTGATTAAAGTCACAAAAGCTCTATATGCACAAAGATCTAATCGCACCTTGTTAAGTTTCAAAGATATTCGTGCAAACGGTTATCATTTGGAAATCATAGTGAAAATGGAATTGAATATATACATGTTACCTCTAATGAATGTGGAAGAAAACACATTTTAGAGAAACTAATGAGTCAATCTAGTGGATTATATCTCACTACTATTCGGGTTATTGAATCTCATGTTGTTACCAACGATGAGTTGTTGAATAGTGACTCATACAGGCTTTGGCACGACCGGTTAGGGCACCTAGGTCGTGACATGATGATCCGTGTTTTAAAGAACTCACATGGACATCCTTTTTTTCGAGGAAAAAAGAGATGGGACAACAGACTGTTACAGTGCAAAGTAACCAACTACTAACTGGTCAGAGTGTTACTCCAACACGACAGTTGCCTTCTCAAGAAGATGATGCGCAACATATTTCCCATTCTACTTCATTGACTATGTCAAAAGCACATCATTTATTTTGCAAAGCCAAGAGAGATCAGTGGGGGAGAGAGCTCATATATCCTCAACTCCTTCCCTTTCATCCTTCGTCATCACCAAGAGCTAGAGTTCCATAAAAGTCTCCAATGGAGTCTCCATATAAACTTGAATGTAATCTTACACTCATAGTAAACACCTGTGGATGTGGATCATTTCATAGATCGAACCACGTTAAAAAACTCTTTTGTTTCTTTATACTAGTAAGGCCACATGTGCGATGCACATGCTTGAATTGGATTCTTTTAACAACACCAAATTTGATAATAATGGGAAAAAAAATCTTAATTTTTTTTTAATGTCCTTGTTTATACTCATTACGTAGATAATTTAAAGAGCTTTCCAAATATATTAATTTTGCAAAAATCCGATGTGTATTTTTAAAGATATCTAAGTTTTAATTTTTTTAATTTATTTTTAAAACAATGACATTCCTGTAAATATACAAATATTAACTAAAAACTTAGTTAATAGGGGTATTATTGTCATGTGAAAAGGCTTCACCAAACAATTACCTATTTTCTTTATATTAGTATAAGATAAGATTTCCATCACTTTATCATCATTTTAATGTGAATATTGTTAGATCTAGAAATTGAGAGAATGGGTGTAGTTGTGAGATTTCTCGCAACTACAAAAACATGGTCTCCATAAAGCTGAATGCATTTGACCTTATAATTCTTTCTCAAGTCTACAGTGAATTTCATGAATTTAGCGAACAACATGATTCTGTTTACTTCTTTCCCTTTTGTGCTCATGTGATAGTAGTGTTTTCGTGTATTCGTATTTTGATCTTACCTAACAGGAAGCGAAATACCAAACACGCTTTCTTTCAACAAAACTCACATTCGCAATTACAATGTGATCAGGTTGAACTTCCACGTCCCTCACATAAGATGTATTTAACTGTTCATGCGTTAACCATATCAACGCAGAAAAAATAACAAGTCTTTAGCATCTTAATGTTGCTCTGAAATGTGCAGTAAACCAAAATGCGAATCTAAATTAGGGAATAAAAAAGCCATAAGTTCCTCATCTTAACTTCAAAACAGGGAAGCTCGAGTCAATACTGAAAATCTAAAAGGAAAAGAAACTACGGGTTTGAAAACTTAACAACACAATCAGATGAAGCCCATGAAAACGCCTGTAACTGCTCGAGAATTTTACTGTTGGCATCTTCTACTTCTTCAATTGTAGGTTTCTTCTTGTTCAAATATTTCAAATGATGTGATGAACTTCCAAGAGTAATGGTTTGAAGAACTAGAGCACTCTCCAAAAATAATTCAACCACCTCCATTTCCTGTCTGTACCCATGGAACTTCCGAAATTCAATGGACTTAAGGCTTAACAGCAAACAACGAGGCACTATATTTACCGGAAAAGGATTGTCAATGTCTACTGGAGATGAAAAGAGCTGCAGGGGGTTGTGGGTTCACCCGAAAATGAAAAGATTAATTTACTTAATGTGATGCAAATTGAAAGCGTACTTCTAATTCTTGTTTCTATTTCATAACATTACAAAAAGGAAAAAAAGAAAAAGAAAAAGAAAAAAAAAAGGACCAAATAATTACTGTGGAGAACTTTAGGACTATATTTACAAGTTGGTGTGTTTATACCTGATGGAAAATGAGCGATGTTAAATTCGGCGAACACTGTAGAACTATGTCGTATAGTAATCCAATTTGGTTATAATAAATAACATCCACTTCAAAACTAACCAAATTCTGGAAGTTATGGTAGCTTTTAGGGAGATCACTTGGCCCCTCAAGAATCTAACAAACAAGGCATAAAATTACAAATATCATTGCATATTACTATAACTTAACTAAACAAAACAATATAGACAACCAAGAAAGAAACTTGTGAGTAAGCAAACGCACGTACCTTGCGACGAAAGTACGTATGCGATACCATTAGGTGCTTAACATGAGACGCCTTCTCAACAAAGTTAAACAAAGAATCATATCTGCTTTTAGTATAACCCATCGCAAAGTTATATCGAATACCAGCTTCAACTAAACGAGGAAAGCTATCAACAATGAATTCCTCCGGAAGATAATCAAACCAAGGGTCACTAAATTGGGTGTATCAAACTTAACCTTAACATTCTCTATACCTTCTCTTCCAGAACCGCATATCTCAAAAAACTTAAGCCGAGGCAATGCAAAACATATAACAACCAAATCCTTCCAACTGACATTACTCATATACAAATCTTCAAGTACAGGGCAATTAGAAAAAAGCTGAATTGCCAATGTCTTATCCTTGAAATGAATAAACGAAAGCTGAAGTTTCTTAAGTCTTTGAAAAGAGATTACTGATAATGATGATTGATCTAGAATCTGTTGGTTATCAAACCGCAAATCTAACACAGTCAATGATTCACAGTAAAATAGTTGTAGAGGAACAACTCTAGGCCCTGAGCACTTAATTGAAAGAAATAGTTCTTCCACATTACGGAGTACAATCGAATTAATCCATTCTTTTACACGATCTTGATCAAAGTACATACTATCAGTTTTCAGACAGAATTTCTTAATATGATCCAACTTACCGAGAAAGATTACCTTATCCAGAGAATCCATGAACCTATTAGTCTCTGATAAATCAACTGAAGGTGAATCTTTGAACACTCGATACTCTTGATAATCATCTAACTCCGATCCGTCTGAATCCGAATCGGATTCTTCTTCATATGTAGCAGCAGGAGGAGTAGATCGCCATTGAGTAAAATCAAGAACAGGTAAAGATAACCAGAGATTTTCCATTTTTTTGATAAGAGTGTAGTTGAAGCAATAGATTTGATCGGAAGAAACGAGAGAATGTGATGGATTAAGGGTTCAGGTAATTCACTGATCCTATCCCTTCCTACACCCATAATAATGTTTTCGTTTCTGAGAAATTGAAATGACTATTTTATTTCCATTTGAGAGTTTAGGGTTTTCTTATTCTAGACGAGAGAATTAGGGGAGTAAACTGCGAAAGGGTTATTTTCGTCATTTCGTAACACCAAAGAGTAATGCTGTCCCGCGCGGCTTCTTATAACTCAGTTATAAGCTAGCGGGGTCTTAGCCGTCCGATGTACAGATTTCTCGTTTTTGTTTTTTTGGTCAAAGTTAAAACTGTTGATAGATCCTCACACTTATTTCTCATTTACTAATTAATCCTAGCTTCAACCAGATGAAGCAAATCGTATACTGAGGAGATTTTATTGCGAAATTTCATCAAAAATTGGACTTAAAGTTTCTCATCTACAAACAGTTTCTGTTGTTGTTGGAAAATTTGTCAATTTCTGTCCACAATAACCCAAAATTTCCATTAACAGAATTAATTGTTTTTCCAAAGGCTTTGAATGATAAAGATTGAAACAATGCTACAAATATCAGCAATCAAAAATTAGAATCAAGGCCAAGATTTGACCAAATTAATGGCGGGTTGATACGGTCGTTGAGATTCAGGTTTAATATCACCAAGAATAACAAACTTGGAATCAAGGATATTAAGAAAAGAAAAAAAAAGAGGAAAACAACAAAGAGAATGAATAACATATTACATATGGATCTAATCTTGTAACGGAGCAGAACTGCTTCGAGCGAGTTAACAGACAACAAGTATGGGCAAGGTTTTTGTTCTTTCTCTTTCACCATCAATGGAGCAGAACTCCTCCGTCTTCCATTTAAAGATTCACCGATTAGTTTTTAGGAAGGTCTTGTAATGAAATTCAAGAATATATGGGGATGGTTTTCATTTTCCTTGGATTGAATATTAGGGCTTTCTTACGATAATCTGATAGATTATTGTACATGTTCATCAACGGCTAAAAATTGTTGCGTGTTATCCTCTCACGGCTAAGAACCTGCTAGCTTACAACCGAGTTATAAGAAGCCGCGCGGGATAGCACGACCCTTCTCAAAGAGTAATGCTGTCCCGCGCGGCTTCTTATAACTCAGTTATAAGCTAGCGGGGTCTTAGCCGTCCGATGTACGATTTCTTTTTTGTTTTTTTGGTCAAAGTTAAACCGTTGATAGATCCTCACACTTATTTCTCATTTACTAATTAATCCTAGCTTCAACGGATGAAGCAAATCGTATCTGAGGAGATTTTTATTGCGAAATTTCATCAAAAATTGGACTTAAAGTTTCTCATCTACAAACGGTTTCTGTTGTTGTTGGAAAATTTGTCAATTTCGTCCACAATAACCCAAAATTTCCATTAACGAAATTAATTGTTTTTCCAAAGGCTTTGAATGATAAAGATTGAAACAATGCTACAAATATCAGCAATCAAAAATTAGAATCAAGGCCAAGACTTGACCAAATTAATGAAAGCCAGGTTGATACAGTGTCGTTGAGATTCGTGTTTAATATCACCAAGAATAACAAACTTGGAATCAAGGATATTAAGAAAAGAAAAAAAAAAGAGGAAAACAACAAAGAGAATGAATAACATATTACATATGGATCTAATCTTGTAACGGAACGAAGCGCCGAGCGAGTTAATGAGACAACAAGTATGGGCAAGGTTTTTGTTCTTTCTCTTTCACCATCAATGGAGCCAGAACTCCTCCGTCTTCCATTTAAAGATTCACCGATTAGTTTTAGGAAGGTCTTGTAATGAAATTCAAGAATATATGGGGATGGTTTTCATTTTCCTTGGATTGAATATTAGGGCTTTCTTACGATAATCGATAGATTATTGTACATGTTCATCAACGGCTAAAAATTGTTGCGTGTTATCCTCTCACGGCTAAGAACACGCTAGCTTTCCTGACTGAGTTATAAGAAGCGCGCGGGATATACGACCCTTCTCAAAGAGTAATCTTTGTTGCGGCTTCTTATAACTCGATTATAAGCTAGCGGGGTCTTAGCCGTCCGATGTACTGATTTCGTTTTTGTTTTTGGTCAAAGTTAAAACTGTTGATAGATCCTCACACTTATTTCTCATTTACTAATTAATCCTAGCTTCAACCAGATGAAGCAAATACGTATACTGAGGAGATTTTATTGCGAAATTTCATCAAAAATTGGACTTAAAGTTTCTCATCTACAAACAGTTTACATTTGTTGTTGGAAAATTTGTCAATTTCATCCACAATAACCCAAAATTTCCATTAACAGAATTAATTGTTTTTCCAAAGGCTTTGAATGATAAAGATTGAAACAATGCTACAAATATCAGCAATCAAAAATTAGAATCAAGGCCAAGACTTGACCAAATTAATGAAATGGGTTGATACAGGTCGTTGAGATTCGGGTTTAATATCACCAAGAATAACAAACTTGGAATCAAGGATATTAAGAAAAGAAAAAAAAGAGGAAAACAACAAAGAGAATGAATAACATATTACATATGGATCTAATCTTGTAACGGAGCGAAGCGCCGAGCGAGTTTGAGACAACAAGTATGGGCAAGGTTTTTGTTCTTTCTCTTTCACCATCAATGGAGCAGAACTCCTCCGTCTTCCATTTAAAGATTCACCGATTAGTTTTTAGGAAGGTCTTGTAATGAAATTCAAGAATATATGGGGATGGTTTTCATTTTCCTTGGATTGAATATTAGGGCTTTCTTACGATAATCGATAGATTATTGTACATGTTCATCAACGGCTAAAAATTGTTGCGTGTTATCCTCTCACGGCTAAGAACCTTTAGCTTACAACAGAGTTATAAGAAAGCGCGGATATAGCACGACCCTTCTCAAAGAGTAATCTTTGTCCCGCGGCTTCTTATAACTCGAGTTATAAGCTAGCGGGGTCTTAAGCCGTCCGATGTCTGATTTCTCGTTTTGTTTTTTTTGGTCAAAGTTAAAGCTGTTGATAGATCCTCACACTTATTTCTCATTTACTAATTAATCCTAGCTTCAACGGATGAAGCAAATCGTATATCTGGGGAGATTTTATTGCGAAATTTCATCAAAAATTGGACTTAAAGTTTCTCATCTACAAATGATTTGTTGTTGTTGGAAAATTTGTCAATTTCGTCCACAATAACCCAAAATTTCCATTAACGAATTAATTGTTTTTCCAAAGGCTTTGAATGATAAAGATTGAAACAATGCTACAAATATCAGCAATCAAAAATTAGAATCAAGGCCAAGAATTGACCAAATTAATGGCCCGGGTTGATACGGGTCGTTGAGATTCGAGTTTAATATCACCAAGAATAACAAACTTGGAATCAAGGATATTAAGAAAAGAAAAAAAAAAAGAGGAAAACAACAAAGAGAATGAATAACATATTACATATGGATCTAATCTTGTAACGGAGCGAAGCTGCCGAGCGAGTTAACAGGACAACAAGTATGGGCAAGGTTTTTGTTCTTTCTCTTTCACCATCAATGGAGCGAGAACTCCTCCGTCTTCCATTTAAAGATTCACCGATTAGTTTTTAGGAAGGTCTTGTAATGAAATTCAAGAATATATGGGGATGGTTTTCATTTTCCTTGGATTGAATATTAGGGCTTTCTTACGATAATCGATAGATTATTGTACATGTTCATCAACGGCTAAAAATTGTTGCGTGTTATCCTCTCACGGCTAAGAACCTTTAGCTTACAACGAAGAGTTATAAGAAGCCGCAGCGGGATAGCACGACCCTTCTCAAAGAGTAATCTTTGTCCGCGCGGCTTCTTATAACTCGGTTATAAGCTAGCGGGGTCTTAGCCGTCCGATGTCTGATTTCGTTTTTGTTTTTGGTCAAAGTTAAAGCTGTTGATAGATCCTCACACTTATTTCTCATTTACTAATTAATCCTAGCTTCAACCGGATGAAGCAAATCGTATCTGAGGAGATTTTTATTGCGAAATTTCATCAAAAATTGGACTTAAAGTTTCTCATCTACAAACTTGGTTTGTTGTTGTTGGAAAATTTGTCAATTTCATCCTGATAACCCAAAATTTCCATTAACGAAATTAATTGTTTTTCCAAAGGCTTTGAATGATAAAGATTGAAACAATGCTACAAATATCAGCAATCAAAAAATTAGAATCAAGGCCAAGACTTGACCAAATTAATGAAATCAGGTTGATACAGTGTCGTTGAGATTCGGGTTTAATATCACCAAGAATAACAAACTTGGAATCAAGGATATTAAGAAAAGAAAAAAAAAAAGAGGAAAACAACAAAGAGAATGAATAACATATTACATATGGATCTAATCTTGTAACGGAGCGAACCTGCTTGAGCGAGTTAACAGACAACAAGTATGGGCAAGGTTTTGTTCTTTCTCTTTCACCATCAATGGAGCGAGAACTCCTCCGTCTTCCATTTAAAGATTCACCGATTAGTTTTTAGGAAGGTCTTGTAATGAAATTCAAGAATATATGGGGATGGTTTTCATTTTCCTTGGATTGAATATTAGGGCTTTCTTACGATAATCGATAGATTATTGTACATGTTCATCAACGGCTAAAAATTGTTGCGTGTTATCCTCTCACGGCTAAGAACCCTTTAGCTTACAAGCGAAAGTTATAAGAAGCCGCGCGGGATAGCACGACCCTTCTCAAAGAGTAATGCTGTCCCGCGCGGCTTCTTATAACTCAGTTATAAGCTAGCGGGGTCTTAGCCGTCCGATGTCTGATTTCTCGTTTTGTTTTTTGGTCAAAGTTAAATGATGATAGATCCTCACACTTATTTCTCATTTACTAATTAATCCTAGCTTCAACCGGATGAAGCAAATACGTATCTGAGGAGATTTTTATTGCGAAATTTCATCAAAAATTGGACTTAAAGTTTCTCATCTACAAACATTTTGTTGTTGTTGGAAAATTTGTCAATTTCATCACAATAACCCAAAATTTCCATTAACGAATTAATTGTTTTTCCAAAGGCTTTGAATGATAAAGATTGAAACAATGCTACAAATATCAGCAATCAAAAATTAGAATCAAGGCCAAGACTTGACCAAATTAATGAAACTCGGGTTGATACTGGTCGTTGAGATTCGGGTTTAATATCACCAAGAATAACAAACTTGGAATCAAGGATATTAAGAAAAGAAAAAAAAAGAGGAAAACAACAAAGAGAATGAATAACATATTACATATGGATCTAATCTTGTAACGGAGCGAAGCTATTTTGAGCGAGTTAGCAAGACAACAAGTATGGGCAAGGTTTTTGTTCTTTCTCTTTCACCATCAATGGAGCAGAACTCCTCAGTCTTCCATTTAAAGATTCACCGATTAGTTTTTAGGAAGGTCTTGTAATGAAATTCAAGAATATATGGGGATGGTTTTCATTTTCCTTGGATTGAATATTAGGGCTTTCTTACGATAATCTGATAGATTATTGTACATGTTCATCAACGGCTAAAAATTGTTGCGTGTTATCCTCTCACGGCTAAGAAACCTGCTAGCTTACAACCGGTTATAAGAAGCGCGGCGGGATAGCACGACCCTTCTCAAAGAGTAATCTTTGTCATAGCGGCTTCTTATAACTCGGTTATAAGCTAGCGGGGTCTTAGCCGTCCGATGTCTGATTTCTCGTTTTTGTTTTTTGGTCAAAGTTAAAGCTGTTGATAGATCCTCACACTTATTTCTCATTTACTAATTAATCCTAGCTTCAACTGAGATGAAGCAAATACGTATCTGAGGAGATTTTTATTGCGAAATTTCATCAAAAATTGGACTTAAAGTTTCTCATCTACAAACAGTTTGTTGTTGTTGGAAAATTTGTCAATTTACATCACAATAACCCAAAATTTCCATTAACGAATTAATTGTTTTTCCAAAGGCTTTGAATGATAAAGATTGAAACAATGCTACAAATATCAGCAATCAAAAATTAGAATCAAGGCCAAGACTTGACCAAATTAATGGCCCAGGTTGATACGGGTCGTTGAGATTCGAGTTTAATATCACCAAGAATAACAAACTTGGAATCAAGGATATTAAGAAAAGAAAAAAAAAGAGGAAAACAACAAAGAGAATGAATAACATATTACATATGGATCTAATCTTGTAACGGAGCGAAGCGCCGAGCGAGTTAACAGAGACAACAAGTATGGGCAAGGTTTTGTTCTTTCTCTTTCACCATCAATGGAGCAGAACTCCTCCGTCTTCCATTTAAAGATTCACCGATTAGTTTTTAGGAAGGTCTTGTAATGAAATTCAAGAATATATGGGGATGGTTTTCATTTTCCTTGGATTGAATATTAGGGCTTTCTTACGATAATCCGATAGATTATTGTACATGTTCATCAACGGCTAAAAATTGTTGCGTGTTATCCTCTCACGGCTAAGTTGCTAGCTTACAACAGAGTTATAAGAAGCGCCGCGGGATAGCACGACCCTTCTCAAAGAGTAATCTGTCATGTGGCTTCTTATAACTGAGTTATAAGCTAGCGGGGTCTTAAGCCCGTCCGATGTACTGATTTCTCGTTTTTGTTTTTTGGTCAAAGTTAAAAGCTGTTGATAGATCCTCACACTTATTTCTCATTTACTAATTAATCCTAGCTTCAACCGGATGAAGCAAATCACGTATATCTGAGGAGATTTTTATTGCGAAATTTCATCAAAAATTGGACTTAAAGTTTCTCATCTACAAACAAGTTTGTTGTTGTTGGAAAATTTGTCAATTTCTGTCCACAATAACCCAAAATTTCCATTAACTTGAATTAATTGTTTTTCCAAAGGCTTTGAATGATAAAGATTGAAACAATGCTACAAATATCAGCAATCAAAAATTAGAATCAAGGCCAAGACTTGACCAAATTAATGGCCCAGGTTGATACGAGGTCGTTGAGATTCGGGTTTAATATCACCAAGAATAACAAACTTGGAATCAAGGATATTAAGAAAAAAAAAAAAAAAAGAGGAAAACAACAAAGAGAATGAATAACATATTACATATGGATCTAATCTTGTAACGGAACGAAGCGCTTGAGCGAGTTAACAGACAACAAGTATGGGCAAGGTTTTTGTTCTTTCTCTTTCACCATCAATGGAGCAGAACTCCTCCGTCTTCCATTTAAAGATTCACCGATTAGTTTTAGGAAGGTCTTGTAATGAAATTCAAGAATATATGGGGATGGTTTTCATTTTCCTTGGATTGAATATTAGGGCTTTCTTACGATAATCGATAGATTATTGTACATGTTCATCAACGGCTAAAAATTGTTGCGTGTTATCCTCTCACGGCTAAGAAACCTGCTAGCTTACAACCGAGTTATAAGAAGCGCGCGGGATAGCACGACCCTTCTCAAAGAGTAATCTTTGTCCCAGCGGCTTCTTATAACTTTCGATTATAAGCTAGCGGGGTCTTAGCCGTCCGATGTCTGATTTCTCGTTTTTGTTTTTGGTCAAAGTTAAAACTGTTGATAGATCCTCACACTTATTTCTCATTTACTAATTAATCCTAGCTTCAACCGAGATGAAGCAAATACGTATACGAGGAGATTTTTATTACGAAATTTCATCAAAAATTGGACTTAAAGTTTCTCATCTACAAACAGTTTTACCATTGTTGTTGGAAAATTTGTCAATTTCTATCCACAATAACCCAAAATTTCCATTAACGAGAATTAATTGTTTTTCCAAAGGCTTTGAATGATAAAGATTGAAACAATGCTACAAATATCAGCAATCAAAAATTAGAATCAAGGCCAAGACTTGACCAAATTAATGAAACCGGGTTGATACTGGTCGTTGAGATTCGTGTTTAATATCACCAAGAATAACAAACTTGGAATCAAGGATATTAAGAAAAGAAAAAAAAAAAGAGGAAAACAACAAAGAGAATGAATAACATATTACATATGGATCTAATCTTGTAACGGAGGGGAAGCGCCGAGCGAGTTAACAGAACAACAAGTATGGGCAAGGTTTTTGTTCTTTCTCTTTCACCATCAATGGAGCAGAACTCCTCCGTCTTCCATTTAAAGATTCACCGATTAGTTTTTAGGAAGGTCTTGTAATGAAATTCAAGAATATATGGGGATGGTTTTCATTTTCCTTGGATTGAATATTAGGGCTTTCTTACGATAATCGATAGATTATTGTACATGTTCATCAACGGCTAAAAATTGTTGCGTGTTATCCTCTCACGGCTAAGAACACCTAGCTTAAACAATAGAGTTATAAGAAGCGCGGGATAGCACGACCCTTCTCAAAGAGTAATCTTTGTCCATGCGGCTTCTTATAACTTTCGGTTATAAGCTAGCGGGTCTTAGCCGTCCGATGTCTGATTTTCGTTTTTGTTTTTTTTGGTCAAAGTTAAAGCTGTTGATAGATCCTCACACTTATTTCTCATTTACTAATTAATCCTAGCTTCAACCGGATGAAGCAAATACGTATCTGAGGAGATTTTTATTGCGAAATTTCATCAAAAATTGGACTTAAAGTTTCTCATCTACAAACAGTTTCTGTTGTTGTTGGAAAATTTGTCAATTTCTCATCACAATAACCCAAAATTTCCATTAACGGAATTAATTGTTTTTCAAAGGCTTTGAATGATAAAGATTGAAACAATGCTACAAATATCGACAATCAATCAAAAATTAGAATCAAGGCCAAGACTTGACCAAATTAATGAAATCGGGTTGATACAGGTCGTTGAGATTGGGTTTAATATCACCAAGAATAACAAACTTGGAATCAAGGATATTAAGAAAAGAAAAAAAAAAGAGGAAAACAACAAAGAGAATGAATAACATATTACATATGGATCTAATCTTGTAACGGAGCGAACTGCTAGAGCGAGTTAACAGACAACAAGTATGGGCAAGGTTTTTGTTCTTTCTCTTTCACCATCAATGGAGCAGAACTCCTCCGTCTTCCATTTAAAGATTCACCGATTAGTTTTTAGGAAGGTCTTGTAATGAAATTCAAGAATATATGGGGATGGTTTTCATTTTCCTTGGATTGAATATTAGGGCTTTCTTACGATAATCGATAGATTATTGTACATGTTCATCAACGGCTAAAAATTGTTGCGTGTTATCCTCTCACGGCTAAGAACCTGCTAGCTTACAACCGAGTTATAAGAAGCCGCGCGGGATAGCACGACCCTTCTCAAAGAGTAATGCTGTCCCGCGCGGCTTCTTATAACTCAGTTATAAGCTAGCGGGGTCTTAGCCGTCCGATGTACAGATTTCTCGTTTTTGTTTTTTTGGTCAAAGTTAAAACTGTTGATAGATCCTCACACTTATTTCTCATTTACTAATTAATCCTAGCTTCAACCAGATGAAGCAAATCGTATCTGAGGAGATTTTTATTGCGAAATTTCATCAAAAATTGGACTTAAAGTTTCTCATCTACAAGCAGTTTGTTGTTGTTGGAAAATTTGTCAATTTCTGTCCACAATAACCCAAAATTTCCATTAACGAGAATTAATTGTTTTTCCAAAGGCTTTGAATGATAAAGATTGAAACAATGCTACAAATATCGGCAATCAAAAATTAGAATCAAGGCCAAGACTTGACCAAATTAATGGCGGGTTGATACTGGTCGTTGAGATTCGGGTTTAATATCACCAAGAATAACAAACTTGGAATCAAGGATATTAAGAAAAGAAAAAAAAGAGGAAAACAACAAAGAGAATGAATAACATATTACATATGGATCTAATCTTGTAACGGAGCGTAACTTGAAGCGAGTTAACAGAACAACAAGTATGGGCAAGGTTTTTGTTCTTTCTCTTTCACCATCAATGGAGCAGAACTCCTCCGTCTTCCATTTAAAGATTCACCGATTAGTTTTAGGAAGGTCTTGTAATGAAATTCAAGAATATATGGGGATGGTTTTCATTTTCCTTGGATTGAATATTAGGGCTTTCTTACGATAATCGATAGATTATTGTACATGTTCATCAACGGCTAAAAATTGTTGCGTGTTATCCTCTCACGGCTAAGAATTTGCTAGCTTACAACCGAGTTATAAGAGCCGCACGGCGGGATAGCACGACCCTTCTCAAAGAGTAATCTTTGTCGCGCGGCTTCTTATAACTCGATTATAAGCTAGCGGGGTCTTAGCAAATCCGATGTACTGATTTCTCGTTTTTGTTTTTTTGGTCAAAGTTAAAACTGTTGATAGATCCTCACACTTATTTCTCATTTACTAATTAATCCTAGCTTCAACCGAGATGAAGCAAATACGTATCTGGGGAGATTTTTATTGCGAAATTTCATCAAAAATTGGACTTAAAGTTTCTCATCTACAAACAGTTTGTTGTTGTTGGAAAATTTGTCAATTTCTGTCACAATAACCCAAAATTTCCATTAACGAGAATTAATTGTTTTTCCAAAGGCTTTGAATGATAAAGATTGAAACAATGCTACAAATATCACCCAATCAAAAATTAGAATCAAGGCCAAGACTTGACCAAATTAATGAAACCTGGGTTGATACAGTCGTTGAGATTCGGGTTTAATATCACCAAGAATAACAAACTTGGAATCAAGGATATTAAGAAAAAAAAAAAAAAAAAGAGGAAAACAACAAAGAGAATGAATAACATATTACATATGGATCTAATCTTGTAACAGACAGAACTGCTTCGAGCGAGTTAACAGACAACAAGTATGGGCAAGGTTTTTTTGTTCTTTCTCTTTCACCATCAATGGAGCGAGAACTCCTCCGTCTTCCATTTAAAGATTCACCGATTAGTTTTTAGGAAGGTCTTGTAATGAAATTCAAGAATATATGGGGATGGTTTTCATTTTCCTTGGATTGAATATTAGGGCTTTCTTACGATAATCGATAGATTATTGTACATGTTCATCAACGGCTAAAAATTGTTGCGTGTTATCCTCTCACGGCTAAGAACCTGCTAGCTTACAACTGAGTTATAAGAAGCCGCGCGGGATAGCACGACCCTTCTCAAAGAGTAATGCTGTCCCGCGCGGCTTCTTATAACTCAGTTATAAGCTAGCGGGGTCTTAGCCGTCCGATGTACAGATTTCTCGTTTTTGTTTTTTTGGTCAAAGTTAAAATGTTGATAGATCCTCACACTTATTTCTCATTTACTAATTAATCCTAGCTTCAACAGGATGAAGCAAATCACGTATCTGAGGAGATTTTTATTGCGAAATTTCATCAAAATTGGACTTAAAGTTTCTCATCTACAAACAGTTTCGTTGTTGTTGGAAAATTTGTCAATTTCTGTCACAATAACCCAAAATTTCCATTAACAGAATTAATTGTTTTTCCAAAGGCTTTGAATGATAAAGATTGAAACAATGCTACAAATATCAGCAATCAAAAATTAGAATCAAGGCCAAGACTTGACCAAATTAATGAAACTGGGTTGATACAGTCGTTGAGATTGGGTTTAATATCACCAAGAATAACAAACTTGGAATCAAGGATATTAAGAAAAGAAAAAAAAAAGAGGAAAACAACAAAGAGAATGAATAACATATTACATATGGATCTAATCTTGTAACGGAGCGGAACGCTTCGAGCGAGTTAAGAGACAACAAGTATGGGCAAGGTTTTTGTTCTTTCTCTTTCACCATCAATGGAGCAGAACTCCTCCGTCTTCCATTTAAAGATTCACCGATTAGTTTTTAGGAAGGTCTTGTAATGAAATTCAAGAATATATGGGGATGGTTTTCATTTTCCTTGGATTGAATATTAGGGCTTTCTTACGATAATCTGATAGATTATTGTACATGTTCATCAACGGCTAAAAATTGTTGCGTGTTATCCTCTCACGGCTAAGAACCTGCTAGCTTACAACCGAGTTATAAGAAGCCGCGCGGGATAGCACGACCCTTTCTCAAATACATAATATCCACCATGTTCACGTGGGAATGAAAACAAAGATTAAAGGAAGGAAAATGTTTCCTCCGGTTTGGAAACTAATTTCCTTTCACTATGCAGCTGCCCGGAACTGCTGCAACAGCATTTGCTGCTGCTCTTTAAGTCAGAGATTGGGGAGCTCGGCCAGACTAATCAGGTTTGTGCGGCGGTTTCATTTGTTTCTATTGCGAGTTCAAAAACGAATTCGCAGCATCACGGGCGTTGGATGTTGTAGATATGACATCACAGTCGTTGGATGTTTTAGACATGACATAAGTTCATAACTGTGATTAAGTCATGATGTCATATCTGCAACATCCAATGGCCTGTGATGCTGCGAATTCGCTATTTGAACTCGCACCGCGAGTTCAAAACTTTTTCCGTGATGAATTCATTCCTTGTTGTTAACTGCTTTTGCTCGTTACCAGATGTAATGTTTGTGTGGCTAGACTATTTTGGTTTTTAGGGTTCCTTTGGTTGATAGATGATAATTTGTTTACTTGTTGTGACTTGGGTTCTGTAACTAAATGTTATTTTTATCTTCGGCGCGAAACCTCTTGCAAAAGATAGTGATGATGATACTGCTTTTGATCTGGAACTTGCAAAGCAACGTGAAGGTAAAAGCTACATATTAAGATGTGTGAAGCTTAATTTGTTTTCTCCCTTTGCAACTTTTCCTCATCTTACTCCTGCAATCTCTCATATGATCATTAAACAGCTCTAGAGGTAACCGGTGATATTGTCAATTCTGAGGCTAAGCTCCATGCTCTGTTTTTGACGTGGCTCTCGTATAACGAACACCATTTTGATGTGGAAGATGAAAAAGCTTTTAAGGAGAGGTTTGAAATTTGTAAGGACACTGCTCGATTTGTCAATGACCATAACAAAAGCGGCTCTTCCTCCACTTGCGAATTAAACCAGTATGCGTTTTGGAAGTGGAAGGTATATCCGAAGAACCGTGTGATGTCTTAGATGAGTGTGGTCGAAGCATCTAGGTTATTTTGATTTTATGGTGCTGTTGGACAAGAAGTGGTGATGGCATCGTTGCCAAAAATATCAGGACTTCAAATGGAACGAATTATCGAGTTGAAACTTGTTTGGATCTGCTTTAGCTCTAAATTGTAATATTTGGTTTGATACCTTTTTAATTATAGAAATTGATCTCTTGTTCCCTCAATTTGATCCAAATATGTACAGACAGACGATACATTTGAATAAACAAACCATATTATTACAGTAAGTACTTGATGCAGACAGAGGATAAATAACAAGTCTTTAGCATCTTATTTTGATTCTGAAATGTGCATCTAAATTACGGAATTCAAAAAGCCATAAATTCCTCATCTTAAATTCAAAACTCTAAAAGCTCAAGTCAATACTGAAAATCTAAAAGGAAAAGGAACTAGGGGCTTGAAAACTTAACCACACAATCAGATGAAGCCCATGAAAACGCCTGTAACTGCTCGAGAATTTTACCATTGGCATCTTCTACTTCCTTAGCTGTAGGTTTCTTTTCGTTCAGATATTCCAAATGTTGTGATGAACTTCCAAGAGTAATCGTTTGAAGAACTAGAGCACTCTTCAAAAACAATTTCACCACCTCCATCTCCTGCGGGTACCCATGGAACTTCCGAAATTCAATGGACTTGAGGCATGACAGCAAACAACGAGGCACTATATTTAGCGGCAAAGTCTCACCGACATCTGGAGATGAAAAGAGCTGCAGCGCGGGTTTTGGGTTCGTCCGAAATGGAAAGATTAATTAGATTAGATCCAATAACAGTAACTTGTTGTGATGCAAATTGAAAATTTACTTCTAGTTCATGTTATCAACTGGAAAGATAAATGAAAAAATTAATTACTGTGGAAAACTCTAGGATTATGTCTACAAGTTGGTGTGATTATACCTGATGGAAGATAAGTGATGTTAAATTCGGCGAAACCTGTAGAATTATATCGTATAGAGTAATCCAATTTGGCTATAATAAATAACATCCACTTCAAAACTAACCAAATTAAGGAAGCTATGGGAGCTTTTAGGGATAACACTTGAATAGTCAAGAATCTAACAAACAAGCATAAAAATTACAAATATCATTACACATTACTATATCGCAGGAACAATAACTAAACAAAGAAATATAGACAACCAAGAAAGAAACATTCGAATAAGAAACCTCACGTACCTTGGGACGAAAGTACGTATGTGATACCATTAGGTGCTTTACATGAGACACCTTCTCAACAAAGTTATACAAAGAATCATATCGGCTTTCAGTATAACCATCGGCAAAGCTATACCGAATACCAGCTTCAACTAAACACGGAAAGCTATCAACAACAATGAATTCCTTCGGAAGATATTCACACCACGTAAGGGACAATAAATCCGGTGTATCAAACTTAACCTTAACATTGTCTAGATCTTCTCTTCCAAAACCTCCTATGGTAAAAAACTTAAGCCGAGGCAATGCAAAACATATGACAATATCTTATCTTCAAGTAAAGGGCAATTAGAAAAAAACCTGCATTGCCAATGTCTTATCTTTGAAATGAATAAACGAAAGCCGAAGTTTCTTAAGTTTTGGAAAAGATATTACTGACGATGGTGATTGATCAAGAACCTGTTGATTATCAAACCGCAAATCTAACACAGTCAATGATTCACAGTAAAATAGTTGTAGTGGAACAACGTAACTCTAGGCCCCGAGCACTTAATTGAAAAAAACAGTTCTTCGACTTTACGCAGTGCAATCGAATTGATCCATTCTTTTACACGATCTTGATCAAAGTACATACTATCAGTTTTGAGACAGAAATTCTTAATATGATCCAACTTATCGAGAAAGATTACCTTATCTAGAGAATCCATGAACCTATTTATTAGTCTCTGATAAATCGACCGAAGGTGAATCTTTGAACACTCGATACTCTTGAGATCGAGAATCAGTCCGAACCGTCTGAATCCAAATCGGATTCTTCTTCGTATGCAGCATCAGGAGGAGGAGATCGCCATTGAGTAAAATCAAGAACGGGCATAGATTAGCCAAAGATTGTTCCATGAATATATGTATGTCATAGATTGATAATATTTTGTTTATGCGAATGATAAAACAAATCATTTTGTGTTATTTTAGATCGTTGTCGGTGTTTGTTTGGTGTTCTCTAATTCCATGTGCTATGCAGCTGCTTGCAACTGGTGCAACAACATGGATTTCTACACCTTTGGTCAGTCATAGATTATGAAGCGCGGCCAGACTATTCAGGTTTGTGCGGTGGTTTCTTTTGTTCCTATGAGTGATGAATTGTTTCCTTGTTAACTGCTTTTGCTAGATACTAGACGTAATGCTTGTGTGGCTAGACTATTTTGGTTCGTGGATTTCCTTTTATTGATTTTTTACTTGTTTTGACCTGGGTAAGGGTTCCTTTAACTAAATATTGTTTTTATCTTCAGCTCAGAGGTTTCTGGTCCGGAACTTGCAAAGCAACGTGAAGGTAAAAGCTAGATGAGAAGATGTGTTAAAGCATTTTTTTTTCCTTTTCGAATTTTCCTCATCTTACTAATCTCTCATGATTATTAAACATCTCTAGAGGTAACAGACGATGTTGTCAGTTCTGAGGCTAAACTCCATGCTCACTTTTTGAAGTGGCTCTCTTATAATGATCACCATTTTGATGTGGAAGATGAAGAAGCTTTTAAGGAGAGGTTTGATATTTTTAAACGCAATGCTCAGTTTGTCAACCAACATAATAAAAGCGGCTCTTCCTCCACTGTCGAGTTAAACTACTTTGCAGATATGACTACCGAGGAGTATGTAACTAAGTCGTGGGAGATCTATCCCAAGAAGTTAACTTCCTAAATAGATAGCTAACCATGTTTTAGCTAGTATTGTTGTGTTGTCTTAGATGAATTGGGGAAGTTACTACTTATTTTTATTTATGGTACTCTTCTACGGGTAGTAGGGATGCTATTACTTTACTTTTAAATGGACCGAATGATTTTGTAACGAAATCAATAAATGACAGTTTATATACATTTAAATTGTTGGATAGGTTTGCAAACATTGGTAAATAATGTTATATGTAACTGAGAAGAACTAACGAACAAGGTATGTACTATTCAGTATGCATGGTTGCAGCCAGTCAGTATCCAAACTCTAGACGGCCAAGTTATTTACAGGTCATTACATTTTCTCCAAGTCTGCAGTTAACCAGGCATCTAAAATCATATTTGATAAATGCAAAACTGTTATCACTAATACTATTAGAAATTTAGAATGAGTTCTGTTATCAAATGGGAATTACAAAATGCACGATTTCAAAAAGGAAAAGAAACTAGAGGTTTGAGAACTTAACCACACAATCAGATGAAGCCCATGAAAACGCCTGTAACTGTTCCAGAATTTTATTATTGGCATCTTCTACTTCCTTAGCTGTGGGCTTTTTCTTGTTCAGATATTCTAAATGATGCGATGAACTTCCAAGAGTAACCCTTTGAAGAACTTTAGCATTCTTCAAAAATAATTTAACCACCTCCATCTCCTTTGGGCACCCGTAAAACTTTCGAAATTCAATGGACTTGAGGGATAACAACAAACAGCGAGGCACTATATTTAATGGCAACACATCCTCACCGACTTTATGATACGTGAGGAGCTGCAGCATGAGTTGTGGGTTCACCCAAAAATGGAAAGATTGATTAGATTATCAACAACAAAAACATATTGTGAAGAAAATTGGAAACTTACTTTTGTTGCTTGCTTTCAATCAAACATCAACAAAAAATAGTAAGACCAGTGTTTATAAGTTGGCATATATATCTATACCTGATGGAAGATGAGTGATGTTAAATTTGGCGAAAACTCCAGAATTATGTCGACAAGTAATCCAATTTGCCCATAATAAATAACATCCACTTCGAAACTGACCAAATCACCGAAGGTATGGTAGCTTGTAGGAAGAACACTTGAGTCGTCGAGAATCTAATAAACAAGGCATACATACAAGCACAAACATCATTGCACAATAGAATTCGACAGCCATAAGAAAAAAAAAACAAATTACCTTTCCTGTTTAGAGAAACATAGCTAAACAATCTAATAAGCGACTGAACGTACCTTGGGACGAAAGTATGTATGTGATACCATTAGGTGCTTCACATGAGACACCTTCTCAATAAACTTATTTAAAGAATCATATCTGTTTTTAGTATAACCTTCTGCTAAGCTATATCGAATACCAGCTTCAACTAAACACGGAAAGCTATCCACAATGAATTCCTCCGGAAGATGATCAAACCACGTAAGGGACACTAAATTTGGTGTATCAAACTTAACCTTAACATTCTCAATACGTTCTCTTCCAAAACCACATATGTCAAAAAACTTAAGCTGAGGTAACGCGAAACATATAACATCTAGACCTTTCCAACTGACAGTACTCATATGCAAATCTTCAAGTACAGGACAATTAGAAAAAATCTGCGTTGCAAATGTCTTATCCTTGAAATGAATAAACGAAAGCCGGAGTATTTTAAGTCTTTGAAAAGAGAGTGTTGATAATGGTGATTGGTCTATTACTTGTTTGTTATCGAACCACAAATGTAACACAGTCAATGATTCACAATAAAATAGTTCTAATGGAACTACTCTAGGCCCTGAGCATTTAATTGAAAGAATGAGCTCTTCAACACTGCGCATAACAATCGCTTTGATCCATTCCTTTACACGTTCTTGATCAAAGTACATACTATCAGTTTCGAGAAAAAACTATCTTTATATGAGATAATTTGTCATCGAGAAACAATACCTTATCCAGAAAATCCATGAACCTATTAGTCTCTGATAAGTCAACGGGAGGTGAATCTTTGATGACCCCATATTCGTCGTGTTCAGTATCGGTATCCGAACCTGTATATGAATCGGAATCTTCTTCGATATGATTTTTGTATGTAGGAGATCGCCATTGAGTAAAGTCCAGAACCCGAAGAGATAACCAGAGATTGTTCCATTTTTTTGATAAGAGTGTAGTCGAAACGACAGATTTGATTGGAAGAAACGAAAGAATATGATGGATCAAGGGTTCAGGTAATTCACTGATCCTGTCCTCTGCGACACCCATGATGTTTTCGTTTACAGGAAATTGAAATGAAACCTTTTAGGGTTTAGGGTTTTCTGTTTTCGAAGATGAAGTCTCTACAGTTCTTAGGAGTTTTGAGTCCGGTCAGAAAAGGGTATTTCGGTCATTTAGAAGCAAAATATTCGACCTTGAATGCAAAACTGCGAGAGTGCTACGGCAAACTACAGATGCACAGGATCATTTCGACAATGGGTCGGGTTAGATGGTGGGCGTGGGAATGTTTTCCATGCAATCCGAGAAATCCAGTTAGTTTATAGCAAGTTCCTCAAATAACTAACTGGAGTTTATCTTTTTCCTTCAAATTCAAGTTTGGGTGTTTTTGTACAAGAATATTTATTAATTGATTCCATGAAATGTTTACACAGTACAATAGAATTACACTTGGAAATTAAAGCGCTCTTAAACTTTCTCTCTCCTAATGACTTGCTTCACAATTCAAAAAGATCTCCCCCCTAAACAGATTTACTTTGCCCTTTATATAGGGTAATATATAATGGATGACAGCTAAGCTATCCTTTATTTTCGGGAATGTCTCGCGAAGTGTCGCAAATGCACATATATTCCTTCTCGCGACACTTCTTAGCCCTCGCCAGGTTTCATGTCTCCCCATTGTTTTGTTTGTCGTTATTCATCGCGTCGTTTATTTTAGCTCCCTGCGACTACCTCGCGACACCGTCGTTTATTAATCCCGTGAACCTTGTACGTTGCGATAAACTCCAGTTAGTTATTCATCTGTAGTTTGCGAGAGTGCTACGGCAAACTACAGATGCACAGGATCATTTGGACAATGGGTCGGGTTAGATGGTGGGCGTGGGAATGTTTTCCATGCAATCCGAGAAATCCAGTTAGTTTATAGCATGTTCCTCAAATAACTAACTGGAGTTTATCTTTTTCCTTCAAATTCAAGTTTGGGTGTTTTTGTACATGTTACTCAAATAACATCTCGAATGTTCATAAAATGTTCATCTTTTGGACATAACCCTAACTCTTGCTCTACTCAAGTGGGGAAGAAGAGGCCTCATGGGACATTCGAGAAAAGCCAGCAACAACATCCAAAGCCAGTGAGGACAGAAATTGGCAATGTTGTTTCTAATATCGACAGGGTTGAGACAAATGCAGCGCGCACTCTACTGCGATGAATGGTACAAATACAGAATTGGATGGACACATTTTGAAGGGGAATGAGAATGGAGCTTGAATTAGAGAAGATGGGACAGATGAAACTAGGATTGAGATTCCTACCTCTAGTGTGGTGCAAGCCCATACGGAAAAGCAACCAGCAAATCCTAGTACAACATATGGGAAGGTGACTGAAGTTGGCAATGTAGAGACAGAATCTCAAACCTTAGAAAAACATTGGACATATGCAAGAAAGCGAAAGAACTTGGGCGGCCAGGGTATTAAACCAAAGCAAGCAGCAACTTGTAATCTTAATCCATTTGATATCTTATATCAAGAAGGAGAAGCTGCTAGTTTGATGGTGGGAAGTTCTGGAAACGGGGAAGAAAGCTTTGGCAGTGAACCAATGGATGTAATAGAGAATAATGTGACAGTGGAGACTTGTGAAGAGTCAAATGACGCCTCTGAATTTGTAACTGACAAAGAGAATGAAAGATCTTCAAGTGATGAAGAAGGAACTGGAAAATTGAAGACTCTCAAGGATATATCTACTAGACAACCCATGCCAAAGAATCAACAGGTGGAGAATCTCTTGAAGGTAAGTGCACTACTTGGAGTCCACGGGAGTAAAAAAGATGAAACTAAAAAACATCTTTAGTGAAATTGTTGAAAAACATAAGAGCGACAAAACAGCGGCTGATAGAGAACTTGCCAAGCTAGGTTGGAAAGGAGAGCAGGAAAATGGGAACCTAGGCAGGGGCAAGAGAACTTCTGCAAAAAAGAAGAAATAGTTAATCACTCTATGTAGCTTGTCGATTGTTTTTACGGCTGTTTTTATTTTTTGATGTGTTGTGAAACCTTGGGTTTTTTGTGATGCCTTGGTTTGGCTTAGGCCATGTGCACCTAGTGTGCTTCTTCTTCTGTACCTTCTTTTTTCCTTTTTAATAAAATCTTAACCTTTTTCCGTCAAAAAAAAAAAAAAACTTCTCGACTTGATGAATTCAATACATGAAAGTGTGTATACATTTGAATTGTTGTCCCATGATTTACATATAGTATCTTATATGCAACTTCTCGGAATTATTTCCAGGTCAATTTTTTTTGTTTCGTACAACGTCTTGGGATACCACTTATGTCATCAGACTTCGTAAAGAGAAGCAAAGAGGCAAGTGTCTGCAGTTACCAAGCGTCTAAGATGGAATCAAATAAACGCAAGAATTATTGCTATTAGAATGTATTCTGTTTTCAACCTGATGGAAGATGAGTGATGTTAAGTTGTGCAAGAATTGTAGAATCACGTCCAAAAGTAATCCGATATGACCATAGTACATAACATCCACTTTGAACCTGGCCAAATTGTGGAAGTTGTGATAGCACATAGATAAAACACTCGAGTTGTCGAGAATCTAATAAACATGGCATACATACAAATTACAACTTCATTGCACGGCAATATACGATTATCATAACATAAAAGATTTCACCACAATTTCTTAGAGCATAATAGTCATATCACAAACATTCTAATGAGCAACGGAACCTATCTTGGGTTTTGAGTCGCAAGACCATTTATTTCTTCACTGCAAAATAGCATACAAGATATGTGTTGCAAATAATTTAGGAGCTAAAGGACTGAATGGGTTTAAGAGAGATTGAAAATAGGCTCACAAACACTCAACTGTGGTTTATGGGAAACAAAATTTTATTGATTACAATAACTTGGTCGTATAGGACCTTACTTCTTTACAAGCACTCACTTCACTCACTTTCTCACCTTACTACTCACTTGGTGTTGTCACTTACTTACACCTTCCCATGACCTCTACTTCCCTATTTATAGGAGTTCTCCACCAACTCCAAACTACTCTAGTTTGGTCTAGAATGTTCATGACTCATTCACTACTTTACTACTAACTAGAATTTTCTAGAGAACTTGGGCTCTAGTATTTTCTTTAACCATGAAGACTCTAGATGGGCTAGAGTACTCTAGAACTTGTCTACACCAACTAGTTGGGCCTAGATAATTCTAGATACTTCTAAATTAAAAATCAAGTTTACATTTTTAACAGCCCCCTTAAACTTGATTTGAAGTAACTCCAAGAAATTCTCGTAATTTAGCGAAGAGCTCATGCTTTAGTGGATTCGTGAATATGTCTGCAACTTGTTCTTGAGACTTCGTGTATTTTAGTTGTACTTTATTCTCCGATATGCACTCAAGGATAAAATGGTACCGTGTGTCGATGTGCTTCTTTGCGGTCGTGGAACACTTTGGATTCTTTGCTAAAGCCATTCTTTGACTTGTTGTCCAAAAATATTGTAGTCGGTTCTTCCTACTCCATTTTAAGCTCCTTCATTAAACTCCTTAACCATATCGCGTGACATACACATGATCTGCTGCGACATACTAAACCGCAAATGGAGAGTGTGACGATGGGTTGCTTCTTCGAAATCCAAGTGGCCAGTATCTACGAGGAAAAATACAAATCCGGTAGTAATTTTCCATTCATCTAAATCTCGGCCAGTCACTATCACTATATCCAACGAGTTTGTACTTATCGACGACGAGTAAAATAAACCGAAATCAAGCGTACCTTTTAAGTAGCGCAAAATTCTCTTGAAGCCTTCATATGGGTAGTCGTAGGTGCTTCCATGTAGCGACTAATTAGTCCCCTTTGCATAGAGAATATCCGTCCTTGTACAAGTTAAGTATCTCAAGCTTCCAACAAGACTCTTGTAAAGAGTCGGGTTGGCCTTCTTACCTCCATCGACCTTTGATAGCTTGATTCGCATTCCACGGGAGTGATTCTTTGGATTGCATTTCTCCATTTTAAATTTCTTAAGGATTTCCTTCGCATATCCTTATTGAGATATAAATATTCCATTTTTCTTGTTGTTTTACTTCAAGTCCGAGATAGTATGACATAAGACCGATGTCCGTCATCTCAAATTCTCTCGTCATCGCTTTCTTGAACTCTTGAACATTGTCGGGTTATTTCCGTGAAGATCAAATCATCTACGTATAGGCATTTGCAAGCAACATTTTTCCTTTTTCATTCACCTTCACATAGATAGCATATTCATGCGGGCACACTTGAAAATTATTTTCTTGGAAGTACTTGTCGATTCTGCTATACCACGCCCTCAGTGCTGTTTTAGGCCGTATAAAGCCTTTTTCATCTTAAGGACTTTGTCTTCATGTCCTCGGCTTCGTACCCAGTGTGGCTGCTCGGCGTATACCACCTCTTGAAGATGCCCATTTAGAAAGGCAGACTTGACGTCCATTTGATGGACTTTCCATTTATTTTGAGCGACTAGAGAAATAATTAGTCTTATAGTTTCAAGGCAGGCGTGACAGGAGCAAATACCTCATCATAATCGATGCCCGCTCTTTGGTTGTAACCTTTTACAACCAATCTTGCCTTGTATCTTTCAACCTCCCCTTTAGCGTTTTTTCTTGGCTTTGTACACCCATTTTACTCAATTGCTCTTTGTGCTTTGGAAGTGTTACAAGATCCCAGGTGTTATTTTTTCTCAATAGCCTTGATTTCTTCATCCATCGCCTTTCTCCATTTCTCGCTTTGATGGCTTCTTGAAATTTATTGGTTCACTTTACGCAAAGAGACAAAAGAGAGATATATTGTCTCCGTAGATATCATTTAAACTCCTCCTTCGTAAGGGACTTTCGCTAGAACTTTCATCTTCGGATGATGGATCATCATGATGCACTGCTGGAGGTGATGGTGGTGGTGAAGTAGTTGGAGCAACTGGTTCATGTGGTTGTTGTTATTCTTCTTCTTCTTCTACAATTGGGAGCAAATTGTAATCCTTTTCTTGAACGCTTGAAATCCCGAAGCCTTCTTCATCGAACTCACATCTCGCTTGTAAATTTGACCTTTTTATTGATTGGATCGTACAACTTGTATCCCTTGGATCGAGGGTCATAACCGATAAATATGTACTTGGCAGTCCTATCATCCAACTTTGTTCTTAGCTGACTCGGCACATGAGCATATGCAATACTCCCGAATACTCGTAAATGTGAGACGCCCGGTTTCACACCGCTCCATGCTTCTAAAGGAGTCATGTTCCACACGCTTTTTGTCGGACAACGGTTTATCGGTGTAAACCGCACAATCAAGCGCTTGCCCAAAACTCCTGGGAATTCTCTTTGTCTTCAACATACTCCGGGCCATGTTGAGAATTTGTCTGTTTCTCCTTTCGGCAACTCCATTTTGTTGAGGTGTATATGGAACCGTAATAGGCCGACGGATTCCATTGTCTTCACAGTAAGACTCGAACTCCCTCGAAGTAAATTCTCCTCCTCTGTCTGATCTCATAGCCACAATTTCAAAGCCACTATCTTTCTCCACAAGGGATTTAAATTTCTTGAAATTGGAGAAAACCTCCGATTTTGTTTCAAGAAATAAACCCATGTTTTTCGACTAAAATCATCGACAAATATGAGGAAATAGTTATTTCCACCATACGAGGTTGGTTTTATTGGTCCACAAACATCTGTGTGAACCAAGCTGCAGCGGTCTTGTGGCTCTTGAGAATGTTTCCTTAGGAAAACTTTTTCTGAAATGTTTCCCAAGTAAACATCCTTCACACAACTGATCCGGGTGGTCTATTCTTGGCAAACCTCTAACCATCTTTTATTTGGACAATAACTTTAACCTTCCGAAATTGAGATGTCCATACCTAAGATGCCAGAGCCATGACGGGTCTTTCACACAAGCAGTCAGACATCTTGCGACGTCATTTTGAATGTTCAAATAGAACATCCTATTTCAAAATCATTGGAACTTTGGCAATTAGTTTCCCTCTCTTATCTCTTATGAAAAGACTAAGGTTTTCCATATTCATCCTATATCCTTTTTCTAAGAGTTGTCCCAAACTTAATATATTCATTTTTACGTTAGGGACATAATAAACATCAGAAATAAACTCATGATTTCCATTTTTCAACTTAATTAAAATTTTTCCAAGACCACTCACCGGAGTTTTCGCTCCATTTCCGAACGTCACGTTGTCGGATACTGATTCATCAATCTCCACGAACTTCTCCTTCGTGCCGCACATATGGTTGCTTGCTCCCGTATCAAGCACCCACGTCTGTTTTTCATCATAGTCACCTCCTTTGCATGCCACCAACAAGGTCTGGTCTTCTTGATTTTCTTTACTAACATAGTTTGCTCTCTCCTCAACATTATTTGAAGAAGATCGACATTCCGAAGCATAATGACCACGCTTATGACAATTATAGCACTCAACTTGAGATTTGTCATACCTTGGCCTATTATTGTTGTGCCATGAATTGTTTCCTCTGCCACGACCTCTTGTGAAGCTTGACCTCGGCCCCTTTGATCATCGTTATTACGCTTGCCTCTTCCTCTTCCACCGTAGTAGCCGCGTCCTCTTCCTCTAGCATTACTACTAGAGCTCTCTCCTTTGTCTTTCAAAGTGAGCTTCGCTTCTAGAACTTGTTCTACTGCTCCCTCTTTGCTTCTCTTTCTCATTCTTTCTTCATGGGCTTGTAGCGATCCCATGAGCTCATCCACAGTCATGGTTTCGACATCTTTAGACTCCTCAATTGCGACGACAATATAATCAAATTTTGGAACGAGTGACCGCAATATTTTTTCGATCACACGACTATCATTCATGACCTAGCCGTTTCTTCTTAATTGATTGACGACGACTAAAACTCTTGAAAAATAATCGATATTAATTCGGACTCTTTCATGGAGAGATTCAAACTCACCACTTAGAGTTTGCAACCGCACCTTCTTCACTTTATCCACGCCTTTGTAGGAATTTTGCAAAATCTCCCACGCTTGCTTTGCATTAGCGGCTCTTGATATCTTCTCGAACGACGACTTATCCATTCCTTGATAAATAAGGAAAAGAGCTCTTTTATCTCTCTTTCTTGATATACGTAGAATATCTTTTTCATTTTGCGGTATCGCCGCTTCATTCTCTGGTTCGACATAACCTTTTTCTACTATCTCTCATGCATCTTGCGAGCCTAGTAACGCCTTCATTTGAATGCTCAATTTTCATAATTATCTTTGGTGAGCTTAGGAATTTGGAAGGGAAACATCTCAGTAGCCATTAGGATTTATGGCTCTGATACCACTTTGTTGGAAATAATTTAGGAGCTAAAGGACTGAATGGGTTTAAGAGAGATTGAAAATAGGCTCACAAACACTCAACTGTGGTTTATGGGAAACAAAATTTTATTGATTACAATAACTTGGTCGTATAGGACCTTACTTCTTTACAAGCACTCACTTCACTCACTTTCTCACCTTACTACTCACTTGGTGTTGTCACTTACTTACACCTTCCCATGACCTCTACTTCCCTATTTATAGGAGTTCTCCACCAACTCCAAACTACTCTAGTTTGGTCTAGAATGTTCATGACTCATTCACTACTTTACTACTAACAAGAATTTTCTAGAGAACTTGGGCTCTAGTATTTTCTTTAACCATGAAGACTCTAGATGGGCTAGAGTACTCTAGAACTTGTCTACACCAACTAGTTGGGCCTAGATAATTCTAGATACTTCTAAATTAAAAATCAAGTTTACATTTTTAACAATATGGTCCGGTCTATTACCTAATACTGGTTGGGCATGGGTATTGCCTGTCTCAATGAAGAATTTAGCAGATATGTGGCATCACAATCATTTTTTCAAGTACTGAGTAATTATATATGGGGCTTAATTCTGCAGCGATCGTTAATACCATTTGGAAGGAAACGAAATTGCAGACGTTTTGAAGATAAGTACCTATACAAAGCGATGATGATCCGATTGGGAAGCTAAATCTTCCTGCTTTTGTCTTGGGCAGCGGCAATGAGGGCACTAGGTACACTTGAACTTCTCAAGTTCGGTGTTGTCAACATGGGATTCAATCTTTATGTAATTGGTCTTTTCTTTGTTTTTTTCCTTTTACTTTCTTTTATCTACTGCTGGTAGAAACTATGTACATTCTTATTCTTCTTAATACATCTTTTCTTTCGATCAAAAGAAAAAAAAGAAGTTCTTATGCGATATATTTAGTCACTGATATTCATCTTGCTTAGAATCTTCGTCAGTATCGGTATCTTCTTCTTCGTCTGTAGGAGGAAATATTCATTGAGTAAAATCAAGAACAGAAAGAGATAACCAGAGATTGTTCCGTCTTTTAGATAAGAGTACGTGTAGTTGACGCAATAGATTTTGATCGGAAGAAAAGAGAGAATGTGATGAAATAGGTATTCAGGTAACTCACTGAAACTGTCCTCTGCGACACCACCAATAACTTTTTCCAAGAATTTGAATCCAACGAATTATTTTACGCCCATTTGGGTGTTTAAGGTTTGAGGGAATCACTCAAACCGACTCAGAGGAGACCGAACCGGTTTCTCCTCGTCCTATGGAAATTGATTTTGATCGGTTTGGTTTAACGAAATTATGAAGCTTCATTTTACCATCTGTTTTAAACACATAATCGTTCTCAAAAGTTCGGTTATTACGTTCCCTCCAAAGAACCAAGAAACAGCCGCAGGGATGAGAGGCCATGCCATACGACCAGAGCGAGAAAAACCCATAGGAAGCCAACAACTAGCAAGGTCATGCATGGACTCTGGAAAAACCCACGCCCAACCCTTAGTAGAGTCAATTGCTGCCAAACCCTTCTATCCACTTTGCAATGTAACAACAAATGATTAATAGATTCTTCTTCGTCACAGCAGAGAATACAAGAATTATGCAACTGCGTTCCTTTATGAAGAATCATATCGATGTGTTCAATTTTCCATGCACCACGGACCGCATAAAAAAAAGAATATCTTAGGGGCAATGACATTGTTCCAAACAACATGATCAGGAAAATGAGACCTTACATTACCAACTTTAGAAACTTCGTGAGCATACAGAGATTTCACATAAAAACCATCTCTAGATAAGGACAGGATGAGACCTCATTCATAAAGCGCAAATTTAACACACTGTTGTTAAATTTCTTCCAGAAATTTCTTTGGAAGATATTCTGAGCTCTAACGCCAAGTGGGCTAATTTCTTTCTAGCCAAGTTCGACAATTGGGTAAATTACTGCGACAAACCTTCTGTCTGGCCTTGTATTAGATAAGTGATTCAGGTTCAAGTAACAAAATTTCAGTTTGGAATCACGCACGCCATTTTAAAACTAAGGAATGACTAGGAGAAATAAGAAGAGATTACATGGAAGACACAAAAGAAAAGAAAACATCCGCAAGCTACCTGAAAGATCCATATGGTAAACCAAAACGTTGCGATATAGATGAAGGATTCAAAATAATTATCAATCTAAAACCAAATACAACAACTTAGCTAAAGAATATTCAATAAGGTTTCACCCCAATAGATCATCCATTTGAAATCGTGACGTTCCTAGCAATTACATCAGTACTACCCGTCCAACAGAAAACTATATCAAAATAACTAGAAAGCTCCCACAATCATCTAAGACAACACAGTAATACCAGCTATAACCTGGTTAATTAGCTTTCTTATCCAGCTGGTTAACTACGCATCTATACCAGAAGCTATAACCTGGTTAGCTTCTTTCTCATAGGTCATCCATGGAAGAAATGCACGCTCCTCCTCCTTTGTCAAATCTGAAAACTGGTTTAATTCAATGATGGAGGAATAGCCACGTTTGTTATATTCGTTGACAAAGCAAGACCTGACCTTAAAGATATTAAACCTCGTCTTAAAAGACCTTTCATCTTCCACATCAAAATGGTGATCATTATACGAGAGCCACTTCAAAAACAGAGCTTTGAGTTTAGCCTCAGAATTGACAATATCATCGGTTACCAGTAAATCTGTTTAACGACCATGAGAGATTAGTATAGGAGTAGGATGAGAAAAGTTGATAAGGAAAAAAAATAATTAAGCTTTACATATACCTTCACGTTGTTTTGCAAGTGCCAGATTGGAAACATTGGAGCTGAAGATAAACACAACATTTAGTTAAAGATCACAATAAACAAATCATCATATAACAACCCAAAGAACCCCACGAACAAAAATAGTCCGGCTAGACAAACATTACATTTAGTAAAGAACAGAAGTAGTTAACAACATGGAAACCAAAGAAACTGCACAAACCTGAATAGCATGGCCACACTCCCGAAGCTCTGACTGATCAATGGTATAGCAGTCCATCCTGTTGCACCAGTTGCAGGCAGCTGCATAGTGAGAGGGAATGAGTATATCCACCTGATTAACCATGAATAACAAAGAACTAGAGAACACCATACAACAGCCGACAATGATCTAAAATCACATAGAATGAGTTGTATTCTTATTCACTAATTATATTTCATGAATCTAACAACAACAAATTGATGATAAATTTCATAAGCTAGTCATGTTTTCAGTACAACAGACAATATCACATAGGGAAGGAGTACTCCATATAAACTTCACTAACCAAAATCTTATCACTACAAGGATCAACACTACAGTATCCCCAAAAGACCCTAAACCAAACAAGAACTATTGCAACAAGTATAAGCAAACAGTATCATACTAGTCATGATTTCAATATAACAACATTCAATCCTGAATCTAAAAACATAAATTGATGATTTTGATAATCTACCTACAATTGATTAATCTACTATTAGATAGAAACTTCACTAACCAAAACCTTATCATACAAGAGTATCCCAAAAATCAGACGAACATATCATACAGCTACCAAATCACTGAATTAGATATCTATAAATCAAACAACCAAACTAATGAATTTTCAACATCTAAAAAACAAAAACCCCTCTGACATACATATAATTCATCAATCTAAAAATATGAAATTGATGATTTTGATAATCTAGTCACTACAATTGATCAATATCACTAAGGGAAATACCAACTTCACTAACCAAAACCTACAGTATCCCCCAGAAGACCCTAAAAAATCAATCAAAAACAATTTTCAAAATCTCAAACAAAAATCAAAACAAAAAACCATAAAAATGCATCCACTTGGTAAACTCAAAGAGTCAAAATAATCTTTTTCAAGGAAAAGAAAATGATAGAGCATAACAGAGGAGGTAAAATAACAGAAACTTACACGACCGGAAGCTAAATCACCACATTTGAGAGCAGATCTTGATGATCTAAGAAGAAACGAAGCCGCCATTACAAATACCAGCAGAAGATTTCAGAAGAGTGTTTTACTGAGAGAGAGTTTTTATTTAGGGTTTTGGATTTGGATTTTGGACCCTATTTTATTCACATGGCAAGGGTTATTCTCATCCGTTATTTTAATAAGAAGGTTATTATTGGGGCGTCATCCTCCAATATAGGGGCTTCACTTGGATTCTTAATGTCCAAAAAAGTGGTTATGGGATATCCTATCACATATACAAAATGTCTAGATTACCCTTTAACTAAAATAAAAACTTAAAAACCGTAGAAGTGATTCCACGTCCAGGTTTGGATTAATTCCAACCGTAGAATTTTATTTGCATGTAGTTTTACCTCAGGTTTGGATTAGTTCGACCATAGAAGATCGTTTTACGTCCGGGTTTCTTTTAATTCCAATAGTAGAATCGATTTTACATCCAGCTTTTTCTTTTAATTCCAACCGGAAAAGTGATTTACGTCGAGGTTTGAATTATTTCCAACCGTCGAAGTGATTTTACGTCAGGTTTGGATTAATTCCAGTAGTAGAATTTTATTTGCATGTAATTTTACGTTAGGTTTTGAATTAGTTACAATAGTAGAAGGTAGTTTTACGTCCGGGTTCCTTTTAATTCCAACAGTAGTAGAATCTGATTTTTATGTCTAGTTTTCTTTTAATTCCAACCGTAGAAGTGATTTTACGTCCAGGTTTGGATTATTTCCAACTGTAGAAGTGATTTTACGTCCGGGTTTGGATTATTTCCAACCGTAGAAGTTTATTTTCGGTCAGTTTTTCTTCCCACAAAAACTTTATCCCGAATTAACTAAATAAGGGTTGTTTAGTCATTATAAAATTATTTTAGATAAGGGGTTTTTGATATTACTTATGGGTGACCCGTTTTTGTCCTATTAGATGACACCCCTTTAATGGAATGTGACGCCCCAATAATAGCCTTCTTTAATAAACAATTCTTTTGTTTTGAAGTTTCCAGTTCTTCTTACTTCTGATGCCATTTGATCTATCTAAACGTGTCACACAAATAGTATGTTGAAATTTTGCCTGTAAGGCTGAGTGTAGTTAGAGATGCACAAGACCGGTCCATTTTACATGTGCGAGTGCAGGAAAAAAAACTTAGGACTTGTACCGTCTAGGACCGGAGTTGCGGGTACATGTCTGGGAAAGTAGAGACCCGGAGTAGGCCTATCGGGTATTGGTTACGGGAGTCCGATTTGTCTCAGTCCCAAATGTCCCAGGTAAATTAGAGTAGTTGATATCTTTAAAGATATTACATCCTAGCCGTCCCTCTAGGTATAATCTATTTATCATTCTATCTTCTAGACTCGAGACACCATTTCATTTTTCTTTTCTTTTTTCTTTCTCTGTCTGAATTCTGAAGAGAAGAGCAGCAGTCTCACTTAGGTTTTAAAATTAGGGCTTCTGAATCATCGTTCGTCAAATCTCTTTGTTCATAGGTACCAATCTTCACTCCCCCACAGATTCAAGGTTAGTCCTGGCTTGAATCTCAATTTTGGTTCTCTTTGTTACATCATATGGTCATTACCTTGTTTTTCTACTGAATCTTAGGTTATTGTTTACTCGATTTCTTTCTAAAGTGATAGATGTTTTCTGGGTTTCTTATGGTTTCTGTAATTACGTAGTTTGAATGAAAGAATTAACAAGGATGATGAAACCCTAACTGAATTTGAATCATGTGATTGTGATTGATTAGTTCGTAGAAGTTAATAACGTTAAAATTTTTGAGAATTAGAAATCTTTTAATACAGAATTTTGAATCACATTTTGTTATTTCTTTGGATTTGATATATTTGAATCCTTTGATGTATATGTTTAATTTAATGTCCTGTATTTTTGATTTAGAAAGAGAGAGACATATTTGATCTTTAGAAGAAGTTATAGTGATTTACAAGAAGCCTGTGCTAGTTCTTTCACACCCACTCCTGATCTGCTGCATATGTTCTCTTGCAGGCCTTTGAGGTGCTAAATGGGGAAGCGCAAAGCACCAGATGATTCCAATAATAGCATTAGTTTAAGACCAAAAGAAATTGTTCTAATCTGTTGATAGCATATCCCTCTTTTAGTATTGAGCATTAGTCCCTTTGTCTTACATTGTGTTTCTGTGTAATGTTTGTTAGATGACTACACCACCAAGTTCAACTCCAACTACAACTACAACTCAACAAAGAAGTTGGATCATCCTCTCAGCTGCATCTCACACAAATGGAGCTGAACCCACGCCAACAAGTACAACTGAAGCCGGTGCAAGCAAAAAGAAGCATGGCAAAGTGAAATCTAAAGTTTGGTTGGAGATGACCAGGATAGATGATGCTCAAGATCAATGTAATCATTGCAAGGGATTCTATGCTACTGACAATGATGTACATGGCACTTTTGGATTAAAAAAGCATTTGAACATATGTTTGAAAAATCCTAACATGAAGAAAGACAAGGGACAACAAACTCTGTTGATGCCATCCCCAAAACCAGGTGAGGATGGTAAACTTGTTGCTCATACTTACAGTTATGATAGGTTAAGAAGGGCTCTTGTTGAGTGGATTATTAAGGATGAAATAGCTTTTAGATCAGTAGAAGGGTCAGGCTTTGTGGCAATGATGCAGGTAGCAGAGCCTAGGTTCAAGGTTCCAGGTCGTATGGCAATTTATAGGGATTTGTTAAAGATGTATATTGACGAGAAAAATAAATTCAAAATTTACTTCTTGACATCTAAGCAGAGGGTATCTTTGACAATGGACACATGGACATCACCAAATAATTATAATTATATTTGTGTAGTTGTTCACTATGTTGATCAGACTGGAAACTACAAAGAGAATACTCGTGTTGTCAAGTTGAAGGTCACACTTGGGTAATGCAATCGGTGAGAAGCTGGTGAAGTGTTTAAAGGATTGGGGTCTAGAAGATGTATTTGGTGTCACACTAAACAATGTCAGCGCCAACAAAGTAGCGATTGATCATTTGAATAATGTTGTTACTAAGTGGACAAGATCACCAATTAGAGCCAAATATTTACATGTAAGATTCCATGTTACATTCTATCATGTTTTGCATTCCATGTTACATTCTTATCATGTGAAGTCAATTTCAGCACTACATCAAGCTTTTAAACATTTTTTCATGATACTCTCATATGCTCTTGCGCATTTTTTCTTGATTATTTCTTTTCAGGTGAGATGTGTAGCCCATGTTCTTGCTCTTGTCATAAAAGATGCAGTGCGGCTCTTTAATGTATCGGTTAGAAGAATAAGGTCAGTTATAAAATACGTTCTTAGTTCTCCTTCTAGGTACGAAATATTTAAACAATGTGCTTCCATAGCAAAGGTAGAATGCAAGAAATCTCTGTAGATGTCTACACACTAGTGGAAAATGGAAGTTAAACCACTGCCAGGACAGGAGGTAATATCGCAAAAAACGACTGTGTTCCTCAACTCTAATTTTGAAGTGGTATTTTCCAAAACTACCGTGTCTCACATTCCTTGATTTATTTTAAAAAAAACCACTGTGTTCAGCAGTTATATCAATTAACTGATGAACACGGTAGTTTATTTTGATTATATTCTTAAAAAAAAACAGGATTTGATTCAGCTGAATCTTAAGCTGATTCAACTGAATCAAAAGTAAGATCAAAACTAAAATTAAAAAGAAAACCCAAATAAAGAATTATATTATATAAGATGGATTCAATGAACAAATTCAATCACCTTAAATCACCCAAGTTTAAAATATGAAAAATTCAGCACTAACAACAATGTTAAACCTCAAAAATACTTCAAATATCTTCATACAGTTTAGCACTTAACCCTCAAGACTATGCCATATTAGCATGAGAGAAATAAAATCAAGAAAGGTACCCGGGGTAAATGTGAAATTGAATGAAGTTCCCTTTGCTGGTGACCACCATGACTCTATGTAGCTTGTCTTGCGGGCAAGCTTTGGTATTGTGGGTGTTGTTATAGTTCACCAATGGCTTAACTCCTCTTATCCCAATATGGTTCATTCCACATAACATGCTTTGCAACATAGTTCTTTAAATGGTCACTGAAAATAACAATCAACCAGATTATTAAATGCATTAGCCAGCCAAGCTATAGATCAAGATGAAGTTAGGTGGGCTATATAGGCCACATTTAACAGTTTTAAGATGAGAGAAATTGATCTTTAAATTATCATGTAAAATGTCTGTAAGAGCCTGGGTTTGTCACCATTAGAATAAATATTCAGAGATATTTATTTGTAAATTATGGCAAAATAGGTGTTCAAATGGTACAAGGCATAGCTATTTGCTAAAGTTTGCAAACAAATTGCAAACATTTTTATAAATTTTTGAGTTAAGTAGGTAAGGTAATACCTATTTTCTTTCTGTTGTAGCTCCACCACCCAAAGAATGTCATTCAATGTTTAACTTCAAAATCCTACAAAAGCAAAAGACAAACATTAACACACCACAATGCTCAAACTTGGATGTAAATGCAAATAACTTACGCCATCCATCTCAAGTCAAGATTAGTTATGTAAATGATATATAACGATACAGTTGCAATCAAACATGGATGGCTGTTACGATCAACTAGGAGTTTCAGTATTAAACCTGTAATGCAATTTTAGCATACAAAATGCAGTGAAACACAAATATTTGCTAGCGACAGAAATGCAGATTAATACTACGCACTCATTGCGATGATTATCGGACACCGTGTGGAAATTCGATCATGGTAACCTTCCTATTATCATCAATCTATACAGGATAAGAGCATTAACTAGGAGTGGTCAAAATATGCAACTTCAGAATGCCCGACCACGAAATAATCTACTGGGTCTAAATTACTTACATGTTGAATTCATTAAAGTCACAATATATAAGTCCAACTTCATCCAAACTAATAACAAGACCATTAAACATTTCAAACACAATGTCTGGTTCTGAATTTCTTTCATCTGCACACTGGGTAGGAAAAAGAAAACAAATCAGTTATCATACACTAGAACTTTCTACAAGACATTTCAACTATGTATAGCAGAAGAAGTGTATATATCGAAGTTACACAATCATATACTATTATATATATAAACTCAAATGACAAGGTTCCAAAGTGGAATCACCATCATTGCCACAAACAGTAACAAGACAAGATATCTTTGAGCAACTGAGTTCATTAAATAAAGTAGTACACCTTGTTGAAACGGCAAAATCCTTTAGGACAAACGAAAAGCTTCCAATGAAAATTAGAAAGCAACTATGAAGAAAATATTTCACTAAGGCATTGATGCGAATCTAATGCAAGATATTTCTTTGGCGAATCTAATGCGAATCAAAGCACCCACCAAGCATTCACGATGAGTGTAAAATGGTGAGTAAAATACTTAGATTCCAGTCATAAGAAACAAAATTCCCATCAACACCACCTATCTTCTTATCCAAAGAAGATGAAGAAAGGGGTTTGGGTTTAAACATCAATAGCATAAAAGTTAAGGTGATGACTGACATGTCAGGGACTCGGGAGGATTAAGATTTAAGAGTGAATATGACAGTGGGTCTAACGGAAATGAAGTTCATAAACAAACTCGACCACAAAGAGGTATAATCCACATTCTACCACAGGAAAAACAATTTACTATGCGGAGCTGGTAACCAATCAAAGAGGGTGCGCCGGGTGATACATGGATAACAATCAAATAGGGTGCATGAGATGATACTGGTAAATCACCTTTTGGTTGGAGAGACTTTAGTCTTCGGAGAAACTTAGGCGCACCATGCATCCTGCATACAAAACAAGCAAAAAGATCAATTCTAGCTTATACTATCAGTCAGCAACTAAATGGAAAATTTTTACATGCTATTCATATAAAACTTGTATATGACATAATGCAGAATTTTAGAGTCCCACTTATTGAACAGTTCGCAACAACTTCAAATTCCGGATCATATAAAGAAAATACAGTTGAATTACTTACAACGTCATCTTTGAATTTATCATTCTCCACTACACTTGATAGGTAAAATTTCTCCATGTAGTACCTTTCTTTGTATCCCGGCCGCCCTTAATTTTACCTGATAAGAATAGCATATCAAAGGTGTATTCATAGAAAAAGAAAATAGAAACGTTAAGCTTTATTACTTATTAGCACATTAATTTTAGAAAGTATACAGTATCATCCCAAACACTTGACAAGTTTCTTGTGCATTTTCCAACTTCATATGAGAAATTCTCAAATTGCGAGACATAATCCAAATTAACCCGTCTTGAGAAGACAATAAAAATTAGTTACCAATTACTCCAATCTATAAGCACTAATCCTTATATTGATGAGTAAATTACAAAATTTATCTACTTGGGAGCATGGGCGACATTTCAATAATCCCCACCTAGATTCCTTGGTCCCATCCATTAATCACATGTAAGTTGGAGTAGCACACATTATTCAAGTACATTATACATTCTGATTACAATGTAAATTCATCTCATCATCAAATTAATGATTGGGATCGGGCACTGCAATTAGCTAGCTAGTTATTGGGGATTATAGAGTAGTAGTAGACTAGTAGTTGATAAGAATAGCAACACTAGTAGTACCTCACCAACGCCAACACAAAATGAAAGAGGCTTTCCGCGGTTAGCTGCTATCAAATACTTCGCCGTTCTCCAATTTACCAACATAATGTTCCTGCACGCCACCAGCAGCAGCACAGTACCAATTCAATCATAGAAAATTAACTCTCATTTCATTTATTCCATTCTCTAACTTGAAATATAAGTTGTTTGAATACACATATACAACACAAAAACAACACATATGAATACAAACATGTTAAGCACTTCATTGGGGCATAGAAATAAACTCTTAAAAGCCAGTAAACCTTCCAGTCTTTCCCATACTCTCGATATATGCTTCATAAAAGCATTTAAGCTCTTACTTGCTCCTCTAGAATCCAAACATGTCATTTAGCTTCCTAATCTGCATAGCAAAATCATTTCATCATCAAGTATCTATACAACAGACACAGATTTTGGAAACGCAAAGAAAAATGACTAACCCGGTTTAATGTTTCACATGAAACTTCTTCTCCCCATTTAATTTCTTTGGCCATTTCAACTTTTTAATTCACCCATTTAGACTTGGGTTGTCTCATCAACCTAATTGAAAATATAAAGAAATGAACACCCGATAATCAGTTAAAAGTTTTTGAACTATGAAAATATATGTAACTCCAACGGATATCAATTATCAATTTTACCTTGGTAAGGCCCTCCATATTACTGAAATCACAAAGATTAACTTGATCGATTCAGATTTACCAGTTTCATTTCTTAGTATAAAAGCTGTATTAACAAACAGGAAGAAATTAAAATCCCTATAAAATTCCAGATACAAAGAACAACGATTTCACATAAATCCCTAATTTTTTTACAATAATCGTCTCCAAATTGGATTTTTTTATGAAAACCCTAGAATCTTATAGGAAAATTAAATCTAACCAAATCCAAATCAAACAAGAGAAAACAAAGATGAAGAATCATACGTGAATCAGAGAGTTTGTTTAATGAGAAACAAGCTCATTCTTTGCTAACCTTGGGTTTATCGGAGAGTTTGAGTTTTATAGAAGATAAGATAGAGAAAGGGATCGGGATAATGAGCAAGGATTGAACTGATTTCTTCTGAATTTTTCAGTTTCTAGTTCCATTGAGGAGATGAAGAAGATGGAGAAGAGAGATACGCGGCCAGCGATTCTGCTAGGTTAGAACGATAAGAAAAATAAGAACGAGAGAGATGAAATTTTAAAAAGGTTTATAGAAATTTATTTCTCTAACAGTGGTTTTACAACTTATGCATAAACTATGAGGAGCTCAGAGTTTTTACAGAAGTACCCCTTTATAAAACCACTTTGAGGGAAACACGTTTTATTTTTTTTGCTTTTTTCTGATAAAACAACTGTGGCCCACATAACTATAATTAATTACTGCCACAGAACAGTGGTTTTAGAAAATTCCAGGAAGTGGTTAAAAATCCATTTTCCACTAGTGACACCAGATGGAATAACACATACTTGATGTTAGATGCTGCAGAAAATATGAAAAAGTTTTTGAAATGTTAGCACAAATTGTTAAGGACTTTCAACAGAAGTTTATTTTTGAGCAAGAAAAACAATCTGTTTTACCAACTGATGCTGATATTGATGAAGCTCTAGCTAGTGATGTTAACATAGAAGAAATGTTTGAGGATATAGAAGAAGAGGAAGAGGTTGAGGAAATGTATATGGAATAAGAGGTTGAGGAGTTAGATCCAACAGGAAAGAACAAGGCAAAGATGAAGAATAAGAAGAAATTGAAATCACGCATGAAATCCCAGGCCTTGAACCACTTTCCATATCAACACAGTCCCTTAAAGATACTGCGATATTCCTAGGATATAATATCTTTAATGGTTGTGTCCCAAGCCAATTGTCGTTCCATCGTTCCAAAATGAAATAGAAGAATCTCCCATCTTGAATGAGGTACCAATAAGTGAGCGGTGGTAATATTAGCACGCCAACAGGAAATACTATACGGAGAAGTAACAGGCAGTTGAACCACCTTCCCCATGCTTATCACTAATGACTTTATACCATAAATTGGTCTCCTCAACCTCGAATCTCCAACACCATTACTAAGAGCATCTCCAATGGAGTATGAGTATTTATCATATGTGGAGACCTAAAAAAAAGGTATTTAATAATAACATATAATCCAAATACAAATCTTGTTTTGATAATCATCTCCGGTGGTAGTTGTATTCATATCTATTTTGATATACTTGTCACTTATTTATAGAAACAAAATCAAAAAAATTAACTAAAATAATAAAAAATTGATGACGTGGGTATGGATGAGAGTCTCTAAAAACTCATACTCTCCTCCAAACTCAAACTTCCACATCATATTAAATTTTGATTATCCAAACACCACTGAAGAGGTTTTTTTTGTTAAGAGTTTCTAAAATCCTATGTGGCATCAATATTTTTTAAAACCCATACTCCATTGGAAATGCTCTATATAAGTTTTAATTTTATAGATCGTTAATTTAGGATCGTTGAACTTCATGATAATCACACTATGAAATATGCAAGAATTATTAATGGAGAATACCTGGTAGCGCTAATCCATTGAAGATCATTTGGAACACCGATCATCTCACCGTACTTAGTAATACCTTGTGGAGAAACTCTTAGTTTCTCCTTCTTGACCTTTTGTGTAATGAATAATAAAAATTCTTGAACCAATACTTTCGATGGTTATTGAGTTCCTTTTATAGGTAGAAGGAGGACCAATATTCATAGGATTTAGAATTAACATTCAATCTCGACCGTCCATCAAGGAAGAGGGAATATGAAAGGATCCCAAAAGTGTAACCCACATATTTAGCAACATTCATAATTAACCGAGTTATTACATGGCCCAAGAGGATATTTCTATGTGTAGAAATATTCTTACATTCTCCCACTGGTCCATGTGATAATTTGTATAATGGTTAATCGTAGAAAACTTAAGGCGCGCATAATTTTCTAAACAAAATTTAATGGTTAACATAATACCTTGATCAAGTAAATTACTCATGCGAGTCATAGCGGTGGCACATTGTCCTGTTATCAACATGTTCCCTTCCATGTACCACAACACAAATAACTTACTTAATCGGGCCTTAAATGGGGATATCATAATGGTCCGATTATGTCTTCAAAAGAAAGACAATTTCAAGTTAACATTCATCCTTTCACATAAGTGTATACTAAATATGGATACTGTAAATAAATTAAAATTACATTATTAAGAGCTCAATTAGTTTTCAAAAAATAAGCACATAAATTAGCTGAATTCAATAATCAATTACTCTGGGCTGGACCTAAGATTTTAATCTTCTTAAGAGGTCTTAAAAGGTAATTGTTCATTAAGTGCATCTCCGAATGCAATTGTGCTTAAGCGGTAAATGAACAACTATTGTTTCGAATTTCCTAATTCACACATATATACTCAAGGTTCATGTGTTTTGTTCCTTTTGTATCATATCGTTCTTTAATGTTGAGAAGCTAAGACAAGTAAATTTCGGCCAATGTAGAGACAAACCTTAAGTCTCTAAGTATCGTGATCATAAATATTCAAACTCAATTGTGGGACTAGTATTAATGGATTCTTCCTTTATAGAATCCATACATCCACAAAAATTGAAGTCTGAAAACCCAATCAACTCTTGTTGGGTTTGCTAACTAATTATAAGACATAAGTTAAAATAGTATCTCAAAATTCTTGATAGCTTCCTGTAATTTGTTCTTCGATTTTTTAGGCAATTTGTTAACATATTAACAACTTGTTATAAGTTTCATATCGAATTAAGATGTAATGAAGATAAAATTTATATCTTCTATCCAACATGAAATAAAATCATTAAATATGTTATTACCTCAAAATTCCTTGAATATTCGATATATTCCTTATATGAGAGCTTTAGTAATCCATATGATATTACTATCACATGGTATGCTTCATTCACATCCTTTATTTCAAAAAATATAGAGATATGCATAAAGTCAAGATCACTACTCGTAGGTAGTAGGTCTTAACATACAAGACCAAGAGTATGAATTTCTCCCACTGATCTTGAGGTATATGCATAAACCTGTAATAATTTCATCCAAAACTTGAAACATTTATAGTTTTGTTGAATTTCATATACCATTATGGGAGGCTACTTAAATTTCATACTTTGATTTTTAAAATTCGTAGATTAAAATTTATCATTAATAAAGGCTATTTCACATTTAATTAATGCAACTCTTAGGTCATACTGAGTTACTAATAATACTATGATAATTCTGAATAAGTCTTTCTTTGACACGAGAGAAAAACTTACTTATAATCAATGCATCGTTTCAGAGTAAAATATTTGGCAAAAAGTCTTGCTTTATACCGTTTAAAATTGCTATTACATACGTATTAGGTCAGAAGGACCCACTTTCATACAAGCGATTTGTGTCTTTCGAGCAATTAAACAATATCCGAGACTTGACTTTCAACCAATGATTTTTGCTCACATAGCATCAATCCATTAATCAAAATTATTACACATAATATTTGTTAACCGAAAACCGAGTCTTTGCCATTCCATATCAAATGTAATAAATTCTTGTAAGAAAATCACTGAAACAACATGAATAACTTTATTTCAATCTCTGTTGAGACCTTCTTAATCTTTGGTTCATGTTGTTATCAAAAAATTTCTTTATTGGCAGTAGTTATATTATGGAGTATTGGATCAGTAATTTATGGTCTTTCATTATCTAACATTCTGATAATGAGAAGATTCACAATATCTGTAGAAATCTTAAATAAAGGGATCATTATAACGATTTCTTGAACAAATATATCCACGTACTCCCACTGATTATGCCATCATTAACGAATTTATATTTTCGGTTTCAATAAGTCCCATAATACGGTTAGAACATTAATAAATACAATTTGAATTATTTAGGAAAACCAATGAACCAGTAATAGTTTTCAAATCCAATTTTCATTCTTGGGAATATAAGTCCTCACCTCCAACTGAACAACCATAACTTAAATGTGATTTAAACGAGGTTTCCAGCCTTTCTAGTCCAAAGTGTGTTTTTGAAACTGCTTTACTGGAAATCTATTTAAATTACACAGTTGCAGAAAGAACAAACATCCACAAATGTATAGCCATTATGTATGGCTCATCATGCTTCTAACCATTTTCATAAAAGTATGATTTAGCCTTTTGTTATACACTATTATGCCAAGGATAAGTTGGCCTTGTGTATTGAGCAACAATTCCAAACTTTTGAAGATATTATGCAAAAGATTTAGGATATTATCCTGTTTTGTCATACCTTTCACAATATTCACCACCTTTGTCAGACTGTATGATTTTCACTTTATCTATAATTGCCTCTCAATTTCAATAATGAATGTTCGATAAAACATCCATGGATTGAGATTCATAATGCAATCGATAGATTCACAAAAACACGAAAAATCATCAGGTGATAAACAATTTTATCTTCCAAAAAACTGGACCATTAAAAGTCTACAGAATAATCATAATATACAATTAATAAGAACAAAAGCTGAAATTTATAATAGAGATAAATGACAATTAAGCTTACAATAGTTACATACCTTCAATAAGATTCTCCTGTGGGTAAAACCTTATCAAGGAACAATGTGAGACATGAAAAATATTTGTGGATATTTTACATTCTCATAATTCAACATTATGTCTGTCAAATACTACAACTAGAATCATCTGTGGGCAACTCACGTTCTAAAATGTATTAACAAACTCCAATAATTCTAAATATGTTCAACCTAATATAATGTGAATTGTAGTCACCTGCGGGTGGCTATTATTTCATATGTATATGAAACATTTAGATAACCTTAATGCTTGCTTAACGTGTGAAGAAAAACTACTTGTGAGCACCATTGTTCTAATCGTTAAATCAAACTAAGAGGACGCAAAATATACAACACTTAAAAGATAAGAGAGTTTAGTATCACTGTGGTGATAACTAAAAAATCTAGCAATTAACATGTACAAATGCAAATATCACCCTAACTTTTCTTGTGATATTGCACCGTCCCACTCAATGATATCGACATACTTGATAGATCATAAATAATTTAGTCGATTATGAACAATTATGAGCAACCCTAAAACATTAATCATAAACATGTCATATATGAATTCTGAACATATCAACACCCTTTAATTGAAAAATATCCAAACGTGAAGAAACCTTTCTTAAATCAAAATCGAGTATTAAGCAAGTATATAAGTATAATTCAATAATGAAATTTTGTTGATGAAAATTCTTTGATACTCGCTAATTTAAATTTGATACAAGCTTAAAGACCGTGTTAAACAAAGGTTGCCGTATGGATATTTAGAAGGATGTTTAGAAGCAATGAATACCAGTTTTACAAATATTTGAGAATGTATCCAAAAAAAAAAAAACGAAACCTCAATTTCTTTAGAGGACGCAATAAATTGTGGATATAAACAACATAATAATAAAAAATAAAAAATCATCAAAACCCTGAAAAATCCGTGATGGGCTACTCGACTCGAAAATGATTTAATTTAAGTAAATTTTCTTTTACTTAAATACATTTTATAAAATAATGAAAAATTATGTAGCATTTACTTAATCATAATTTTTATTTTATGTCTAAACGAGTCACAATTGACACTCAAGTTAGAAAATGAAGAGAAATATCATTAGACACTCATTAAAACGTAAAATGATTCAGATCCATCATGTATGATCAAATAAAGATCATATCCTTCAATATTTTCTTAAACATGTGAACTCAAATTACCTGTGGGTAATTGTTGTTCTAATACATTTAAGCAAAATAATATTATAAGCATTTAACAAAATTATGATCATGACCGAAAAGTATTTTGACATCACTGTGGTGATAGCCAATCAACTAAAATAATGCCATTATCATAATAGGTCAATAACTGCAAAACCTAAACTTTACGGTTTGCAAGTTCATGCTTACAATAACATTATGATTATTGTTATAATAAATCACTCTAGTATCACTGTGGTGATAGCTAAAGAGTCTCGACATAATATTTTAAGCACATAATCTTATTATCAAACAATCAACATCGAAGGAGAATGAACTCAAATCATTTCATAACACACACATAAACTTAATGGTGTAAAAATTAATTTGGATCATAAAATTTACCATAAAATCGTTCGATAAAAATCGGCTTAGATTATGCATTAATGTTTTCGATAAAGCGGAAGCAGATTAGTTGGATCACATTTCTTTAAATAAAAACAACTTCGTAATTTCTTAACATTATCGAATAAATTGGTTTTATCCTAATACAATTCATAATGTTGAACAAGGAAAATCCTTAAATGATCATTTCTACAGCCAATTCCGTCAAAGGCTAAATTAATGGCCAGGGTCCACATTAATGGTTTGTTTTAAGCTTTAAGGCCGTTTTTTTTTTTTTTTTTTAACACAACTTGAACGCAGTATGGCGGGAAAAATAAAAACATTCCATAATATTTGACCCCTCATTAAATTTCACAAACATGCCTAATATATTATTTCTTTAATACCCATTAATGCTAATATCTTTAATATTCAAAAAAAAAAAAAACGTAACTTCACATTTAAATAGGGAAGGAATTAATAAGACATTGATCACCTGTCGGTCCAAATTCACCAAAGTTTTGACCAAGAAAAATAATGCACCTATATACAATTGTGCCACGTCATGTTCACCATATTCTCCTAAACATTTAGAGAAAAATGAAAAACCTAGCTAACTATTACAAATGGCGATCTTTATTTTATTGATCATGATTCAGATTTTATATGTTACATATTGGTTTTGAGTCGTCGTGAAAATTAAGCATACAAACGTGAGTTGGGTCATATCTAAAAGGTAACACGGTTATCGCATATCGTTATCGGATGATCATGAGTTCTAAACACAAGCTCTGATACCAACTATAAGTTTTAATTTTATAGATCGTTAATTTAGGATCGTTGAACTTCATGATAATCACACTATGAAATATGCAAGAATTATTAATGGAGAATACCTGGTAGCGCTAATCCATTGAAGATCATTTGGAACACCGATCATCTCACTTTGTAGTCAGTAATACCTTGTGGAGAAACTCTTAGTTTCTCCTTCTTGACCTTTTTGTGTAATGAATAATAAAAATTCTTGAACCAATACTGATGGTTATTGAGTTCCTTTTATAGGTAGAATGAGGACCAATGTTCATAGGATTTAGAATTAACATTCAATCTCGACCGTCCATCAAGGAAGAGGGAATATGAAAGGATCCCAAAAGTGTAACCTACATATTTAGCAACATTCATAATTAACCAAGTTATTACATGGCCCAAGAGGATATTTCTATGTGTAGAAATATTCTTAAACTCTAAGCATTATCTCATTCATAAGGCGCAAATTTAACACACCTGAACCACCCAACTCCTTCGGGAAACACACTGTTTCCCAATTAATCAGATAAAATTTCTTTGGAAGATATTCAGAGCTCTAACGCCAAATGGGCTAATTTCTTTCTAGCCAACAATTGGGTAAATTACTGCGACAAATCTTCTGTCTGGCCTGGTATTAGATAGGTGATTCAGGAATTTCAATGAAATACAAAATGGGTATTCACGAACCATCTTAAACCTAAGGAATGACTAGGAGAAATAGGAAGAGATTACATGGAAGACACAAAAAAAAAGAAAACATCCCCAAGTGATGGTACCCGAAAGATCCATATGGGAAACCAAAACATTGCGATATAGATGAATGATTCAAAATAATTATGAATTCTCAAACCAAATACAACAACTTAGCTAAAGAAGTTTGTTCCATCTGAAATCCTAACGTTTCTAGCAATTACATCACTACTACCCGTCCAACATAAAACAATTACATCAAAATAACAAGAAACCTCCCGCAATCATCCAAGACAACACAGCAATACCAGCTATAACCTGGTTAATTAGCTTTCTTATCCAGCTGGATAACTACGCATCTATATACCAGAAGCTATAACCTGGTTAGCTTCCTTCTTATAGGTCATCCATGGAAGAAATGCACGCTCCTCCTCCTTCGTCAAATCTGAAAACTGGTTTAATTCAATGGTGGAGGAATAGCCACGTTTGTTATATTCGTTGACAAAGCAAGCCCTGACATTAAAGATTCCAAACCTCGTCTTAAAAGATAATTCATCTTCCACATCAAAATGGTGATCATTATACGAGAGCCACTTCAAAAACAGAGCTTTGAGTTTAGCCTCAGAATTGACAATATCATCGGTTACCCGTAAATCTGTTTAACGACCATGAGAGATTAGTATAGGAGTAAGATGAGTAGAGAAAAAAAAAAAAACTTTAACACATTCTTCATATTTAGCTTTTTACACACCTTCACGTTGCTTTGCAAGTGCCAGACAGGAAACATTGGAGCTGAAGCTAAACACAACATTTAGTTAAAGATCACAATAAACAAATCATCATCTAACAACCCAAAGAACCCCACGAACAAAAATAGTCCGGCTAGACAAACATTACATTTAGTAAAGAACAAAAGTAGTTGACAACATGGAAACCAAAGAAACCGCACAAACCTGAACAGTCTGGTCACACTCCCCAATGTCGGACTGATCAATGGTATAGCAGTCCATCCTGTTGCACCAGTTGCAGGCAGCTGCAAAGTGAGGGGCAATTAGTATATCCACATAATTAACCATGAATAACAAGGAACTAGAGAACACCATACAACAGCCGACAATGATCTAAAATCACATAGAATGAGTTGTATTCTTATTCACTAATGATATTTCATGAATCTAACAACAACAAATTGATGATAACTTTCATAATCTAGTCTTGTTTTCAGTACAACTGATAATATCACATAGGTAAATAGTATTCCATATAAACTTCACTAACCAAAACCTTACCACTACAAGGATCAACAGTATCCTTAGTCGTGATTTCACTAAAATATTCAATCATGAATCTAAACATAAATCTAGTCATGCTTTCACTACAATTGATCAATCTATTAGACAGGAACTTCACTAACGAAAACCTTATTATTCAAGAGTATCCCCAAAATCAAACAAGTATAAACAAACACTATCATACAGCTACCAAATCACTGAATTAGAAATCTCTAATCAAACAAACTAATGTAATTTCAACATCTAAAAAACAAAAACCCCTCTGAAAATACATGTAATTCATCAATCTAAAAACATAAAATTGATGATTTTGATAATCTGGGCATGTTGTCACTACAATTGATCAATATCACAAAGGTAAATACCAACTTCACTAACCAAAACCTTATCACTACAAGGTTCAACAGTTTCCCCCAAAAGACCCTAAAAAAATCAATCAAGAACTATGGCAGCAAGCTACCAAATCATTGAAAGAAAGAAAATCTAAGGAAATCCCCAAGTCAAAGAAACTCATGGTATTTTTCAACATCTAAAACAAAAAACCCTAAAAATCAAAGAGTCGAAACAATCATTTTCAACAAAAAAAAAAAAAAAAAAAAATTATAGAGCAAATCAGAGGAGGTAAAATAACAGAAACTTACACGACCGGAAGAAACGAAGATTTTGATGAGAATGTGTCACTGCATCACCGTGGTACCATGGTTAGTACTAAGAAGTAGTAGTAAGGGAATTAACCGAGTAGTAGTAGTGGTTACCACTACTACTACCTCAGCGACACTACTACTACTCGGTTAATGTGTCGCTGTTTCACCGTGTTTCACCGTGGTTCAAGGGAACTTTGTGGGGGAATGTGTCGCTGCATCAGCTTACTGCTTACACCCCCACCTCGAGAACAGAGTGAACTTGCAGGGGATATTTATGGCAAATATAATCACATGACCAAGCTTTTTCTTTTTATCTTCTTGACAGTTGGCATGCAGAAAAACAAAATGCCATTCAATGCGATAAATAAATAAACTCTAACAATAATAGTATTGGATTTGATAAGTGACCATGAAATGACTGATGGATTAGTTTAGGCGCTACTAAAAAGGCAATAAGTGTACTTGGTGGTGGAATCTTATTACCAAGCTCATATATTTCCTAGGAAAGAGGTAGGAAATTTCGGTTCATGTGACAAATGGCAAGTGTAGTTTGTTGGTGACCGCGCGAGTTCTAGATGTTGATTTTGATGGGGCATATATATCCTAGTAAACAATATCTCCATTTTTCACTCAAACTTAGATCTCAAAACAAGTATAAACAACATCACACACATTTACCAATTCACTGAATTAGAAAGAAAGAAAGAAAGAAAGAAAATTAAAGATATCCCTAAATCAAAGAAACTCATGATTTTTATACATATTATAAAAAAAAAAAAAAAAAAAAAAAAAAAAATCCTAACAGAACATACACCCCTAAAAAGAAAATATAAGAAGTCCATAAATCACATGATCTCATGATTTTTTTATCCATCTAAAAACCCTAACCACGCACATCTGATGTGATCCACACAACAACATGCTTAAATCCCCAATCTCCATTTTGACATCATCAAAAACCACACAAGAGGACTTGTTTTCTTTCTCATTCACAGAAACACAACATCATGAAAACCCTCTTACCATACATGAATAATATACATAAAAACGATGATGACTATCATAATCTTGGCATGCTTTCACCACAAAAGAGAAAAGAAAAAAATCCAAAAAAAAAAAAAAAAGAATACTTACGCGTCTCAGAGAAGTAGCCATTTAGTTATTGACAAGTTGAGAAATGAAAATAAAGAGAAGATATGATGAACAGGGTTTGATGGGGATTAGAGAAAGAAACTAAAGAAAAGGAAGGAGAATGATAAGAGTTTCTGATGGGTTTGTTTGAAGAGATGATAAGAAGAAGAGGGTATAATAAGACAGAAGACAGGGAAGGAATGATAAACAAAGTTTTGCATCAATGGGTTGGTACAGAAGAAAGAGTGAAACTATTAGTATCTCTGGAGTAGGTTTTGAATTAAAAGTTGAGGTAGTAGTAGTAAAAGATTTAGAAATTAACCGAGTAGTAGTAGTGGTACCAACGGGGTTTGAGAATGAGAATTGTATTAAGAAGTGTTTGTTGTAAGAATGGCTAATTAATCTTGAGTAATATTTTATTGTTTTCGGATTCTATTGGCAAAAGATTTTTTTCGAAGGCACAATATCTTTGACAGTCAACATTTTCCTAGGCAAGAGAGAGAGAGGGTGAGTGGGAAGGAATAAAAAGTTGGCTACTCGAAGGGTATCATGTAATGTGATGAAGATTTTGATTGTATTTGTCCCATTTCTTCCTGATGATTCTTGAAAGCGTTTTTGGATTATGTTTGGTTTGTTTGACAGAGAGAGAGAGAGGCTGACAGTTGTGGTTAGTAGGTTTGTTTCACCGTGGTTCAAGGGAACTTTGTGGGGGAATGTGTCGATGCATCAGCTTACTGCTTACACCACCACCACCTCGAGAAGAGAGTGAACTTGCAGGGGATATTTATGGCAAATATAATCACATGACCAAACTTTTTCTTTTTATCTTCTTGACGGTTGGCATGCAGAAAAACAAAATGCCATTCAATTTGATAAATAAATAAACTCTAATAATAATAGTATTGGATTTGATAAGTGACCATGAAATGACTGATGGATTATTTTAGGCGCTACTAGAAAGGCAATAAGTCTACTTGGTGGTGGAATCTTATTACCAAGCTCATATATTTCCTAGGAAGGAGGTAGGAAATTTCGGTTCATGTGACAAATGGCAAGTGTAGTTTGTTGGTGACCGCGCGAGTTCTAGATGTTGATTTTGATGGGGCATATATATCCTAGTAAACAATATCTCCATTTTTCACTCAAACTTAGATCTCAAAACAAGTATAAACAGCATCACACACATTTACCAATTCACTGAATCAGAAAGAAAGAAAGAAAGAAAGAAAGAAACAAAATTAAAGATATCCCTAATCAAAGAAACTCATGATTTTTATACATATTAAAAAAAAAAAAAAAAAAAAACACCCCTAAAAAGAAAATATAAGAAGTCCATAAATCACATGATCTCATGATTTTTTATCCATCTAAAAACCCTAACCACGCACATCTGATGTGATCCACACAACAACATGCTTAAATCCGCAATCTCCATTTTGACATCATCAAAAACCACACAAGAGGACTTGTTTTCTTTCTCATTCACAGAAACACAACATCATGCAAACCCTCTTACCATACATGAATAATATACATAAAAACGATGATGACTATCATAATCTTGGCATGCTTTCACCACAAAAAAGAAAAGAAAAAAATCCAAAAAAAAAAAAAAAAGAAAAGAATACTTACACGTCTCAGAGAAGTAGCCATTTAGTTATTGACAAGTTGAGAAATGAAAATAAAGAGAAGATATGATGAACATGTTTTGATGGGGATTAGAGAAAGAAACTAAAGAAAAGGAAGGAGAATGATAAGAGTTTCTGATGGGTTTGTTTGAAGAGATGATAAGAAGAAGAGGGTATAGTAAGACAGAACACAGGGAAGGAATGATAAACAAAGTTTTGCATCTCTCGGGTTGGTACGAGAAGAAAGAGTGAAACTATTAGTATCTCTGGAGTAGGTTTTGACTTAAAAGTTGAGGTAGTAGTAGTAGTAAAAGATTGAGAAATTAACCGAGTAGTAGTAGTGGTACCAACGGGGTTTGAGAATGAGAATTGTGTTAAGAAGTGTTTGCTGTAAGAATGGCTAATTAATCTTGAGTAATATTTTATTGTTTTTCGGATTCTATTGGCAAAAGATTTTTTCGAATGCACAATATCTTTGACAGTCAACATTTTCCTAGGCAAGAGAGAGAGAGGGTGAGTGGGAAGGAATAAAAAGTTGGCTACTCAAAGGGTATCATGTAATGTGATGAAGATTTTGATTGTATTTGTCCCATTTCTTCCTGATGATTCTTTAAAGCGTTTTTGGATTATCTTTGGTTTGTTTGACAGGGGGAGAGAGAGAGGCTGAGAGTTGTGGTTAGTAGGTTTGTTTCACCGTGGTTCAAGGGAACTTTATGGGGGAATGTGTCGCTGCATCAGCTTACTGCTTACACCACCACCACCTCGAGAAGAGAGTGAACTTGCAGGGGATATTTATGGCAAATATAATCACATGACCAAGCTTTTTCTTTTTATCTTCTTGACGGTTGGCATGCAGAAAAACAAAGTGCCATTCAATGCGATAAATAAATAAACTCTAACAATAATAGTATTGGATTTGATAAGTGACCATGAAATGACTGATGGATTAATTTAGGCGCTAATAGAAAGGCAATAAGTCTACTTGGTGGTGGAATCTTATTACCAAGCTCATATATTTCTTAGGAAGGAGGTAGGAAATTTCGGTTCATGTGACAAATGGCAAGTGTAGTTTGTTGGTGACCGCGCGAGTTCTAGATGTTGATTTTGATGGGGCATATATATCCTAGTAAACAATATCTCCATTTTTCACTCAAACTTAGATCTCAAAACAAGTATAAACAGCATCACACACATTTACCAATTCACTGAATCAGAAAGAAAGAAAGAAAGAAAGAAAAAAAAGAAAGAAAGAAAATTAAAGATATCCCTAAATCAAAGAAACTCATGATTTTTATACATATTAAAAAAAAAAAACAAAAAAAAAACATACACCCCTAAAAATAAAATATAAGAAGTCCATAAATCACATGATCTCATGATTTTTTATCCATCTAAAAACCCTAACCACGCACATCTGATGTGATCCACACAACAACATGCTTAAATCCCCAATCTCCATTTTGACATCATCAAAAACCACACAAGAGGACTTGTTTTCTTTCTCATTAACAGAAACACAACATCATGAAAATGCTCTTACCATACATGAATAATATACATAAAAATGATGATGACTATCATAATCTTGGCATGCTTTCACCACAAAAAAGAAAAGAAAAAAAAAGAATACTTACACGTCTCAGAGAAGTAGCCATTTAGTTATTGACAAGTTGAGAAATGAAAATAAAGAGAAGATATGATGAACAGGGTTTGATGGGGATTAGAGAAAGAAACTAAAGAAAAGGAAGGAGAATGATAAGAGTTTCTGATGGGTTTGTTTGAAGAGATGATAAGAAGAAGAGGGTATAATAAGACAGAAGACAGGGAAGGAATGATAAACAAAGTTTTGCATCTCTAGGTTGGTACAGAAGAAAGAGTGAAACTATTAGTATCTCTGGAGTAGGTTTTGACTTAAAAGTTGAGGTAGTAGTAGTAGTAAAAGATTTAGAAATTAACCGAGTAGTAGTAGTGGTACCAACGGGGTTTGAGAATGAGAATTGTATTAAGAAGTGTTTGCTGTAAGAATGGCTAATTAATCTTGAGTAATATTTTATTGTTTTCGGATTCTATTGGCAAAAGATTTTTTCGAAGGCACAAGATCTTTGGCAGTCAACATTTCCTAGGCAAGAGAGAGAGAGGGTGAGTGGGAAGGAATAAAAAGGTGCTACTCGAAGGGTATCATGTAATGTGATGAAGATTTTGATTGTATTTGTCCCATTTCTTCCTGATGATTCTTGAAAGCGTTTTTGGATTATCTTTGGTTTGTTTGACAGAGAGAGAGAGGCTGAGAGTTGTGGTTAGAAGGTTTGTTTCACCGTGTTTCAAGGGAACTTTGTAGGGGAATGTGTCGCTGCATCAGCTTACTGCTTACACCCCCACCTCGAGAAGAGAGTGAACTTGCAGGGGATATTTATGGCAAATATAATCACATGACCAAGATTTTCATTTTATCTTCTTGAAGGTTGGCATGCAGAAAAAATAGAACCCTAGGCCATTCAATGCGATAAATAAACTCTAATAATAGTATTGGATTAGATAAGTGATCATGAAATGATAGAGACCGATGGATTAGTTTAGGCACTACTAGAAACACAATAAGTGTACGTGGTGGTATTAGACTAAGAAGAGATCATTCGACTAGACTAGACAGAACCCACTTGGATTTTTGTTACCAAGCTCAATATTTCCCAAGGAAGGAGGTATGAAATTTCGGTTCATGCGACAAATGTCAAGATTAGTTTGTCGGTGACCGCATGAGTTCTAGATGTTGATTTTGATGGGGCATATACATATGGAGTAGAACTCCCAAGTGCTTGAGAATCACGGTTTTGGTTTACTTACAGAATTTGCCCTAATTTAACCAAGTTTCCTAATATGAAAATTTTGCCCAAATTTTGTTTTAATGAATATGGGAACAATATACTTGTTCAAAATGATGTTGAATGCTTTCCTTTTAGGTTTACTTATGAGTAGTAATTTGTTGTTGTTTCTAATTCAATTCATGCATCAGCCATGGAATATTAAGTACAACATTCACATGACACTTCCATTAACATCTTAATGAGTGTAGGAGTGGAATATCGCACATATCAATAAATATGCGAAGTGAAGATTATCTAACATAAGCGAGGACTATCGCACGTAGTAAAATCGAGATGACGTATTGGATGATGGCAGCAAAGTCACGAGTATAGTGTGATGATCTATGCGAAGTATAAACTGTGCGAGAATGAGTGAGTGTACATAAGCGAATGTAACACACAATGATTCCGAAAATAATGGATCTCTTAGCTGTCATCCACTATGTAGAATCCTATATAAGGGGAAGAAGTTATCACATAGAGGGAGATCTTTTAGTATGCGTTAGATAAGAAATTAGGAGAGAGAAAGTTTATTTGTAGAGCAAGTAAAGTCATTGTAATATCTTGTAACCAATTATAAATCTTGATAAATAATAAAAGAATTTCATTATGATTACTTAGAACCTTGTCTAAATATATTGGGGTGTGGTTGTAGGATTTCCTGCAACTACATTTTTTGGCGCTAGAAACAGCTTTGGGTGAAAAATCCTGTTAGTGAGTTTACCGAATCTTGAAAAGGTAGATCTGAAAATATTGGAGAAAATACGGAAGAACAATAGAGAATCTATGGAGAAAGCAAGAAGCTAAATAGATTGATAGCTTCGTTGGGTAGGACAGTAAAGAACCATAAGTTGATCCATATAAAATACAAGCGGTTAGAGATATTCCACCCCCTGCGACGGTGAAAGATGGTCAGAAGCTAAATAGATTGATAGCTTCGTTGGGAAGGTTTATCTCACGTTCTTCGATAAGTGTAAACACTTTTTCAATATATTACAAAAGGGAATAAAATTTGAGTGGACGGAAGAGTGTGATAAATCATTGCAGAGCTTAAAAATTATCTGGTGAATTTATCCATTATGCAAAAGGCGGAGCCGGAAGAAGAATTGCTACTCTATTGGCATCAACATCGCATGCATTAAGTGCAGTATTGTTACATTCGGATAAAGAAATAGAAAAACAATATATTATATAAGTACAACGTACAATTATGCAGAGAAAAATTATCCAAAAATTGAAAAGCTAATTCTCGCATTGGTATGTGCATCATTCAAGCTTCGCATTTTTTTTCAAGCTCATAAGATCAAGGTATTAACGAGAGTGCCAATTGAACCCGCAATGAAGAATTCAAAAAGATCAGGAAGAGTTGAAAGGTGGAATACAATTAGGAAATTATGAAATTGGTTATGAGATTTTATCTTCGCCAAAGTCACAAGTTATTGCAGAGTTTCTTGCAGATATGTTGAAGAAATGATGGACGTGGATGAAGAACATGGGAATCCTAAAGATTTATTAACTGATCGGAATTCAAATAGATGGGAGATACTAGTCGATGGATCATCCGGTGAAGAAGGGAATGGAATCGATATTGTATTCATTCCACCAACAGGAGCGCGAATGGATTACTCATTCAGGTTGGATTTCGCATCGACAAATAATGGAACTGAGTATGAGGCAGTCGTACATGCACTAAAACTAGCAATTGAAATGAAGATAGAAGATGCGCGAATAACTAGTGATTCACAGTTGGTAATTCGTCAGATAGGAGGTACATATAGTACAAACGAACCATCTTTGCAAAAATACAAAAAGTTGGTTATGGATTTAGCAGTGCAAATTCCAAAAATAAGTTGGAGACACGTCAGCAGAAAGGACAATAGACTTGCAGATGCATTGGCTTCATACCTTCCATGTTAATAGATCCAGTTGCAAGAGACATAAAAATACAAACACTATTTTTACCATCTATAGAGAAAGGAGAAGAAACACAAATAAACGTAATGACAATAGAAAATATGGAAGAAGAAAGTGTGAGCGAAGACAAGGACTAGAGAACTGAGATCCATTTATATCTAGAGAAGGGAGAACTACCAAGAAAAAGGTTGGAAGCACACAAGTTAAAAAGTCGTGCGACGAATTATGAATTAAGGGATGGCATTCTTTATAGAAGATCATTTCTGGGACCCTCGCTCAAATGTCTTACACGAACAGAAGGAATAGAAATCTTAAAGGCATTACATTATGGAGATGCTGGTAATCATAGTGGAGGAAGGTCACTTGCATACATAGCAAAGATACAAGGCTACTATTGGCCATACATGCATGAGGATGCAAAACAAGTCTCAAGGAGATGTGAAGAATGTCAACGTCATGGAAAGAAGATACATGCACCCGGAACGATGCTAAACACATCTACAAATGTGTGGCCCTTTGGAAAATGGGGAATCGACATAGTTGGACCATTTATAGCAGGAACAGGACAAAAGAGATATTTAATTGTCGCAACAGACTATTTTAAAAAATGGGCAGAAGTAAAAGCGGTTCAGCATATTCGTGATAAGGACATATTCACATTCATCTTTGAAAATATCATATGCAGATTTGGCATTCCTGCACAGCTGGTATCTGATAATGGAAAGCAGTTCGAGGGCGAGAATATAGAAATGTTGCTTAATGCGTTCAAAATTCAAAGCGGAAAATCTACTCCTTTATATCCACAGAGAAATGGACAAGTAGAAGCAACAAATAAAACGATCGCAGACAACTTGAAGAAGAAGTTAGAAGGACACAATAAAGGATGGTTCGAACAAGTACATAATGTAGCATGGGCTTACAGGACAACAAGGAGGGAAGCAACATGAATGTCACCTTTCTGTTTGACATATGGGGTAGAGGCAGTGTTACCAATAGAAGTCATCATTCCAACCACAAAGAAAGAAGCTTGGGAGAAGAATCTAAGTGCAGATCTAATTTTAACGAAACTTGATGATCTAGAAGAAGCAAGAGAGGTCGCTTTGCAACATATGGAAAATTATCAAAAAAGACTAGCTCGAGAATCCAACAAACGTGTTAAGATAAGAGAATTTCAACCAGGCGAATTGGTGTTGCGAGAAATTCCAATTTATCAGAAAGGAGGAGATGGGAAATTGGAAAAGAAGTGGGATGAACCCTAATTAATAAAAAGAATAGTTAAAAATGGATCTTATGAGTTAATGGATCCAGAAGGAAGGAATACTAGGGGCTTGCAAAAATAAGTCGCACCATCGATTTTTTGAAAAGCAACATAACCTTAATTTGACCTTCCATTCATCTTAATTAAAAACATTCTTTGCCTTTGGTACGTGTCTGTGGGGGTGGGGGTTTCATGTGCTACAAACTTGAACATGATCACCAAGGACTAGACTAGACTAGTATTATTGCAAATGTTGGGAGGAGATGTTTCATCGCTTCAGCTTGTTAAACACCTTGAAGGATACGTAATTGTATCATGTGATGAAGAGTTTAGCGGATTATCTATCCCGTTTCATGAGAGTGTTTAAAGGTTTGGATTATTTTTGGTCTGTGGGTTGATTGACAAAGAGATAGAGAGAGATAGAGGGTACTAATTATGGTTTGTGGGTTTGTTTCACTTTATGGGAGAAGGTGCCGTTGCATCAGCATCAGCATCAGCTTACACCACCACCTCGAGAAGAGAAGAGAAGAGAAGGAAGGAAGGAAGGAAGGAAGGATTGGTGGAGGGGATATTTATGGCAAATGTAATCCTAGCATTTTTAGGGGAGACCCCGAAAGAATTAAGGGCGACACAAAATGACAAAATAGGTTGAAAATACTTATATGTCCCTTCATAATTGGTAGTTTAGAAAAAAAAAATTATCTACCGATTGTGACTATGTTCTTTTCTTCCTAGCTTTGGTTTTTAAAATAATTAAATTTGGGGCTACGACCATAATCGGGAGGCAATAAACATTATGAAACTGCCGGTTGTACAATCGGTAGGAAATAAACATCATGAAACTACCGATTGTGGAAATAGAGAAATCTAAAATTCCTATTGGTTTTTGAAAATTTCGAATCTAGGGCTATTACCATAATCGGTAGGCAATAAACATCATGAAACTACCGATTGTACAATCGGTAGGCAATAAACATCATAAAACTACCGATTGTGGAAATAGAGAAATCTAAAATTCCTATAGGTTTTTGAAAATTTTGAATTTGGGGCTATTACCATAATCGGTAGGCAATAAACATCATGAAACTACCGATTGTACAATCGGTAGGCAATAAACATCATGAAACTACCGATTGTGGAAATAGAGAAATCTAAAATTCTTATTGGTTTTTGAAAATTTCGAATTTGGGGCTACTACCATAATCGGTAGGCAGTAAACATCATGAAACTACCGATTGTGGAAATAGAGAAATCTAAAATTCCTATTAGTTTTTGAAAATTTCGAATTTGGTTCTACTACCATAATCGGTAGGCAATAAACATCATGAAACTACCGATTGTACAATCGGTAGGCAATAAACATCATGAAACTACCGATTGTGGAAATAGAGAAATCTAAAATTCCTATTAGTTTTTGAAAATTTCGAATTTGGGGCTACTACCATAATCGGTAGGCAATAAACATCATGAAACAACCGATTGTACAATCGGTAGGCAATAAACATCATGAAACTACCGATTGTGGAAATAGAGAAATCTATAATTCCTATTGGTTTTTGAAAATTTCGAATTTGGGGCTACTACCTTAATCGGTAGGCAATAAACATCATGAAACTACCGATTGTACAATCGGTAGGCAATAAACATCATAAAACTACCGATTGTGGAAATAGAGAAATCTAAAATTCCTATTGGTTTTTGAAAATTTCGAATTTGGGGCTATTACAAAATCGGTAGGCAATAAACATCATGAAAATACCGATTGTACAATCGGTAGGCAATAAACATCATGAAACTACCGATTGTGGAAATAGAGAAATCTAAAATTCCTATTGGTTTTTGAAAATTTCGCATTTAGGGCTACTACCATAATCGGGAGGCAATAAACATCAAGAAACTACCGATTGTACAATTGGTAGGCAATAAACATCATGAAACTACCGATTGTGGAAATTCTCAATCATATGAAAATAGAATCTCCTCTATATAACAAATTTCTCCCGATTGTAGACTTAACTACCGATTATGGAGGGCATATTTATCATTTCGAAAAAATTTAGATAAGGGTGGCTTTGTTTTAGGTTTGGGTGACCTTTTTTGTCATTTTGTATCGCCCCTAATTCTTTTGGGGTCGCCCCTAAAAATGCCAGGAATATAATCACATGTCCAAGCTTTTTCTTTTTATCTTCTTGACGGTTGGCATGCAGATGCAGGAATAGAACCCTATGCCATTCAATGCAATAATAAACAAGCTCTAATAATAGTATTGGATTTGATAAGTGATCATGAAATGATTGATGGATTAGTTTAGGCGCTACTAGAAAGGCAATAAGTGTACTTGGTGGTGGAACATCAAAGTATGAGACTAACAAGAGGTCATTCGACTAGACTAGACTAAGACTAGACACAACCCACATGGAATCTTATTACCAAGCTCAATATTTCCTAGGAAGGAGGTAGGAAATTTCGGTTCATGCGACAAATGACAAGTGTAGTTTTTTGGTGACCGCGCGAGTTCTAGATGTTGATTTTGATGGGGCATATATCCTAGTAGAACTCCCAAGTGCTTGAGAATAAGTTTTTTGGTTTACGTTACACAATTTTCCCTAATTTACAAGTTTGGTAAAGGTGCGGTAGGAATCGGTAGAGGGGCGGCAACCTAATAAGACAAAAAATGTCATTACAAGTGCCCCTTATCAATGAAACCCTGGAAATGACAAATTAACCCTTATTATTAATAATCAAGTTTAGTAATGATAATCAAGATTAGTGTTGATAATCAAGATTAATTTTGATAATTAATTTTCACTTATTATAGAATCAAAAATCAGATTTTTAGAGTTATAAAAAAAAAAAATTGAGGAGAAGAAGAAAAAAAACTTTTGTGATATTTGTGAAACCCTAGATTTTGATTCACTCCACCAAAATGAGTGATTCCAGTGGCAAATTTGAGGTGGGTGAATCTCTATATGATAAAGAAAACAAGTACTACATACCTCTTGATGGAGATCCTGATATGGAGTATTTTCTAGATGGTAGAGATGTTTTAGACCAAAGTGAAGGTCAATCTCAACCAATTGAAGAAATTAGCCAACAAAGTGAAGAACCCAGCACTGGAAATGACCAGGTATACTTCTAAATTAGTTCCCATTAGGTTTTTGTTGATCAAAATTATCTAAAGTACGTAAAAAGATCAAATTTTTAAAAATTTCAGAAGAACATACGGTTGGCTTTAAGCTTGTTACCAATCGTAACATACAGTTACGGTTCTAAAATTATCAAATACCAACCGTAACTGGTTCAATTTGGGAAAACCCAGAAATTATACCAGTTACGGTTGGTTAAATTTGTTGGATTCCAAAACGTACCACAATTACGGTTGCTAAGTATGTGCAGTAGTTACCAACCGTAAGTTATCCTGTGCATGTGAGTATTTAGTGCAATACTTACGGTTACTAATGTATAAATCGAGACCAACCGACACTATATTACGGTGTATTGGTATAAGGGTTACCAACCGTATATTTAACTTTGTGTTTCACTTTTCTTTTTGATGTATATACGGTATGTTGTAGGATGACAGTTACCAACCGTAACCTGTTTACGGTTTGTTTATTCTCTTTCTTTACCAACCGTATATTCATATATGTTTTTGTTTTATTGCCTCGTTTAGACTAATGTTGGTATGTTTTTGTCCAGGTCGTTGATGTACCTCCTATAATGGATGACCAACCTTTAGCAAATGAACTTCTCACCAAAGATTCTAGCTCTTACTATTTAACCGAGGAAACATGGAAGGAAAAAGACGATGCAAAGAAGTGGGCTAGAGAACGAGGAAAGTTGATTATGTGTATCATAGTTTGTAATGGTACCACTAGTGATAGTGCCTTTCAAATGGTTTGCGAGTGTAGTGGACAACATAGAAGTCACGCAAAAAAGGATACCTTGCAAGTAGCAAATAAAAAGAGGAAGAATACTACTTTCAGTAAGAAGACCCGATGCCCCTTCAAGCTTCAGTTTAAAAAGAATACGGCAAAAATGTGGTTTATGGAGAAAGTTGTATGTGGTAGTCATAACCACCCTATACCGGAGAGTTTGCTATCACACGCTTATGTTGGACGCCTTACCGAAGAAGAAGAGAAGATTGTAGAATCACTGACACAAATTCGTATGAAGCCTGTTGATATCCTCGCTCACATAAAGGAAAGAAACCCACAAAATTCTTCTACTTTGGATAACATCTACAATGCAAGAAAAAAATTGAAGGCTAAGAAATGGGAACAAAGGAACGAAATGCAACAATTAAGGAATTTGGGGGAGTTGCATAATTACTCGGTTTTCCACGATGATGACGAGAAAGGACGAATAAGACATCTTTTATTGGCTAATCCTGAGTTTGTGAAGTTGGCACGATTCTATCATCAAGTGCTTCTAATGGATTGCACATACAAAACCAACAAGTTTGAGATGCCGTTGTTGAACATTGTCGGGCAAACTTCTACCAATGATCCTTTTAGTGTTGGTTTTTGCTTTTTGAAAGATGAGCTCGAAGAGAGCTATGTGTGGGCACTAAAACAAGTGAAGTTATTCTACGTAGAGGGATATACTCCAAAGGTGATTATTACCGACAAGGAGCAAGCTTTGTTGAATGCAATAAGGAGGGTTTTCCCGGAAGCTCATAACCTTCTTTGCACGTTCCACTTGTGGAAAAGTATTGAAACTAAGTGCATGCGCCTTGTCCGTCCAACCCGAAAAAGCGAAATGGATAGAATAAAGGAACTATCGTTACATAAACAATAAGAGGCTAAAGAGAAATTTAAGAACGATGACAAGTTGGCGGAACTAAAATGGGAAAGTTTCAAAACGGAGTGGAGAGCCTTGACCTATTCTATCACCGTGGATAAATATGAAGATAGAGCTCGTATGTTAGTGGCTCATTGGAAAAGAGGTTATCCAAGTGTTGTGAAGTATTTGTTTGATAATTGGTTGGATCCTCACAAAGAGAAGTTCGTATCGGCGTTCACTAACCAATATAGGCACTATGACAACCAAGCTACAAGTACGGCGGAGTCATCTCACAACCGGTGAAGAAGAAACTTCATAGTTGTAATGGTGGGTTAGTTACGTTATTTGAAGCCATGCATTCGTATTTCCTCCGTGATCACGATAGAGTTACAGAGTCTTTTGAAAAAAGCCGAACTAAACAACACACTAAATGGATAGACAATGAGTGGCTAAGGGGAATCACACATCAAGTTTCGCACAAAGCAATTGAGAAGATAATGTATGAAGTACAACATTATGAATTGGGGGATTATGAAGAAGAGTGTGTTTGTCCAAACATGAAAAGTTTGGGACTCCCATGTCGGCATGTTATAGCCACATATCAAGATAAAGTGATTCCGATTCAAGATATTGATCCCTTTTGGCAACAATTAACATTCCGTGAAACAATTTTTGATCCACAATTTGGAGGAACGTTTGCCGATACCGAGATTGGAAAAGCTCTAGCCGAGAAATATGCTACACTAAGCCAAGGCCAAAGGCAAATATGGTTGAGTAACTTGAGAGATTTCGTATATCCACAATTTAGGTATGACATCAAGGAACCACCAAAGGGGAAGGGTAAGGGTAAGGGGAGGCCTCCTACCAAAAAAAAAGAGGTACGTAGAAAATAAAAAAGCAAGAGAATTGGCGGAAGAATCAAAGAAAAGAGATCCTTGTGGTTATGAATGGTTGAGAAAGGAATATGAAGCGGAGGATGAGATGGAAGAGGATGATTTTCAAGGTAGAAACAAACGAAAAAGAGGTCAAGCGGATAAAGGAGAACCAAGTTGTTGAAATGTACAACAAAAATGTATCGAGCTTCCTACTCAAGAAAGTGCAACAAGCAAAATTGATGTTAAAGGAAAAGGTCCGGTATTTCGCTCTAAACAACAAGAAAGAAGCAAAGTTGTTATTCAAGGAAATGGTCGTAAAGAAAGTGGAAAAAAAGATGATGGAGTTAAAGGTCAAGGTTCCTATGTCGGACTCGAGGTTTCCTCCCAAGATAGTTCAATAAAAAGACTTATTGGTAAATTTGGTGTTAAACAATTAACAAGGAACAATGGAAAGAGTCCGATGGTTGAAAAGGAGAATGAGAAGGAGACGATTCATCTAAAAAGAGTGTCTAAACCACCACCTAGAGACGAGAATGGTCGATATAGCCGTAACCATTATATTCTCTATGAATATTACCTTCGTTTTTTCCCCGACTATATTCGTGGTTATATCAAGGCTACGGAGGATGTTCATGGTGATGGGAATTGTGGTTACCACGTCTTCGTGGATCAACTTGGACCCTTTGAAGACGCGATATGGTGGGATTGTGACCAAGTTACTTACGTAAGGCAAAAATGCTTAATGGAACTACGTGGTTACCGCGACTTCTATAAGCCGATGATGAGAGTTGAAAGAAACGAAACCGATGAGGTGTTAAATGAGAGCTTCAAGGAAATGGAAAGGCGGTTAACCGGTAATATATGTTTGACAAGCCAATATTGGATGTGCATGCCTATATGTGGCCAACTACTCGCCAACGCATTCAATTGCGTCATTCATTTAATCTCCAAAGACATGAGCACTACATTTGCACCAACAAGAATACCGTTTGACAGAGACTTGTCAATAAAAAAACTGTCGTCATGGGGCACATGGAAGGAAATAATTACATCGGCCTCCGATTGCATAAAGGAAGTCCATTACCTCCATTGTGGAGGGAATTTGGTTGTGACGGTGAACTCCCCAAGACTTGGTGCAATCGATTTGAGAAAAGGATTGAATTATGGAAGGCCATAATGTTGTCTATGCCGAAGCAATTCGTAGTTATAACCGATGATGAAGAGGATGCTTAAATGTTTTCAAGTCTTGAATGAAGCCCATTTTATAATTTGTATTTTGGTATTTTGACTAAATGTGATATGATTAAAAGTGACAATATCATGTCTATTTGATTAGATAATATATGAAGTATTTTGTTCACCAATATATCTATTTGATTAGCTAATTTGAGTGGAAATCAAGGTATCAGTGTAAATTACGGTTGGTAACAATAACATACTTAATAACCGTAAGTATGCTTAAAAACAGATTGTACCAGCCATTGTCAGTTACGGTTGATAATGATAATATAGTTACAAACCGTAACTAACAATGAAACACACGCCAAACAAATATAATTCAATTAAAACCATTGAACCATCTTCATTACTAAACCAACATTAGAACCATTAAACCATTATAAATATAAATGACATTACAACTCATTTTCTTTGATGCGACTTAAAAGGATACTAATATCCAGGCTTACGAGTGTGATAGAAGTCTTTAAGGATGTTGAAATGAGGTAAGTATTGAAAACTCGACCTTTTCCATCGTCTCCATTCTTGAATAGAGCTCTCTAAGACTTCAGCGTCAGTTTCACCCCTTAATCGTATTTCACCCATAGTACGAACTAATGCCATAAATTCTTGAACGTTATCCCGAATAGTTCCATATCGAATATACAACATTATTCCATCGCGGTTATTAGAGTTACCTGTTTCGGAGCAAAAGTTTTCAAAAAGAGTTCTCAAATAACTTGTACTCACAAAACCACATCGGCGTCGTTGTTCTCCTCTTTTTGGATAGCATAGAACAAAGTTGCGGCAAATACATAAATTTTCTTCCAATGTAAATTCAAGGTTTGGAGCCATAATCTAGTTTAAGGTAAGAGATGATTCATGTGGAGGTGTAACTTCTATTGAGGAGGATAAGCATATATATATATATATAACAATTTGGTTTTTTATTATGTAACAGATCTATTTTTTGAAAATAAACTCGTTAAAGGTTTCAACGGCTATATTTTCAAATCAACCAATGACAAATCAGTGGATAAACTCATGAAAACCCAAGAAATAAATAAGGTGCGGTTGGTAATTAAAATATTATTTCAAACCGTAGACTAGATAATTGATTTTGCAACAGAGTTACGGTTTGTAATTATTGGAAATTTACCAACCGTATCTCTGTACAAATTGCATACCAGAGTTACGATTCCTTACGGAAGCACAATTACCGACCGTATCTCTGCAAAATTTAATTATACCAGAGTTACGGTTCTTTAGAGTTATAGTTACTAACCGTAAGTATGCGCTCTCTAACTATGGAAGTTACAGAGTAATGTACGGTTTGTAACTTTGCTTGGTTACAAACCGTAACTAGCGTACGGTTTGTTAAAGATTTGCGTTATCAACCGTGACTAGCGTACGGTTTCTAATTTTCCTTTTGTTACCAACCGTAAGTGTGAGCTCTCTAACTCTGGAAGTTACAGAGTAATGTACGGTTTGTAACTTTGCTTGGTTACAAACCGTAACTAGCGTACGGTTTGTTAAAGATTTGCGTTATCAACCGTGACTAGCGTACGGTTACTAATTCGCCGTTTGTTACCAACCGTAACACATATAATAACTTCAAAAAATCTCAATTTTAATTCATTCCTAGTAACTAACCACACAGTTGATAACATGTTAATTCATTCCAAGTAATTCATAAGCTAAAATCCATAACCACACAATTCATAACATGTTCGTGATAATATCCATAAGCTAAAAACTAACAACACAAAGCTAAGAACTAAAAAGTTGTCCTGCTATCAAATGTCACATAACCATAATTAACCACGAGGACCACGACCTCTTTTGTTAGTGGTACCACCACCACGAGTGCGAGGGCCATCACGGCGACCACCGCGACCACGACCACCTCTTTGGCTAGTACCCACACCATGCACATCCTCTTCCAAAAGCGTCTCTTCGCTGCTAGATGACGGCTGACTATGGCTAGTACTCGCACCTCCAATGGAATTTCTGCCCTTCTTTAAGCCTCTTTCTTCGGTGACCAACCCCTCATACAATTCTTTCCTGGTTGGATCATGCATGTTCCTTATTTGCTCTTGTAAGGTCATTTGTTGAGGAGCGTTAATCACACCATTAGCACGGATGCATGAAGTCATACTATTTGCCAAATGTTGTCCTCGCTCTTTCTATTAACACATTAAAAAGAGTGTTAAGAGATTATTCCATAACCCAAGAAATATAAATTAGAAAAAAATTCCAAGTCATGAGGATAACAAAGTTACGTACCGTCATGAAATATAGTTTCCTCCAAGTCATACCAAATAGTCCCTTTGTCTCTTTGCTCTCCTCGGCAGCCTTCCTTTTTTCTATTGCTTTCTGAATAAGTGGATGGGCCTCCGGATCATTATTAATCACATGTGGATGACCAAAATGATAATACCAATCTATGTAATCATCAACAGCTTCTTTCATGTTGTTACAAGCCGTCGCCTCTCCCGCTGGGAGTTGGTATTCTTTTTGACGGCGGTTGTTCCAAACATCAATCGTCGGAGTTGGTCGGTAGTTAAGTACAATGGTGGGGCCTCTTGTCTCGGATCCATCCTTGGATAATTTGAAGTTTTCCTTAACGACCTTTTCTTGAATATGACCAATTTGGTGTAGAGTTCGACGAGGATTGGTCATAACATAACTTGTGGCATGATACAATGGTCCGTTGTAGCCCGAGATATGTGTGAACTGACGAACATAAACTCCATTTTGAATCCTCAAATAAGGTTTAAAGATAACATCTTCAATGGTTAAAGCATCTATTTCCTGCTTCACTTAAATGAGCCTCTTTTCTTTGTTCCTTTTTTTCTAGGTGAACATAAACTTCTTTCCGTAGGTCTATCATCATCTTCTTCCCGTTCAAAGAGGAGGTCTCAAGCTCGGAAAGTGGTCATACACCCATGCCTAGAAAAATATAAAACAATTTAAGCAATTGGGACATGAATACAAAAGATAAATATAACAAACAATCATAAAATAAAAAAATGATAAAATGTAACCAAACTGACCATTAGAAGCGCAACATTCCCAGCAATTTCAGTATCTCCAACCCTCGAGGCCTTTCTTAGACTTTCAAGTAGATATGCAAGTGTGGCGGTGCCCCACGAATACTCTCTGGTCTTCTTCAAATCCTTCAACAATTGTAGGTAATGGACATTCACCCTATTTCCCGAGTTATCGGGCATTAATACGGTCCCAATAGAATACAACAAATATGCTGTGGCTGTACTCCTAGCCCTTGTGTCATCTATCACCTCACCTGCCAATTGCTTTTTGAGGGTGTCTCCAAACTTCGTCCTCAAATTTTTCAACAACAGCTTCTTTACCTTGTTAATCTTATTTGGTTCCGAAGGGTCATAACCACCAGCCTACATAAACTCCATCTCGGTCTCGTCTTTACCCCACCCAAGTATTTCTTCAACAAGGCTGTAAAGATCAGTCCAAGACATGTTGTTATCAAAACCTTCATACACAGATTTTCCTTCAACTTCCAAGTCAAGAATTTGCTTCACATCGTCCGTATTATTGTCATCTCTCCAAATGGGAGATGAAAAGTATCGTTTTCTGGCCAATATCGTTCCCTGAAGGCAGATACTATTATACTATCATACTCCGATTGGGTATTCAGAACTCCAGGCCCTAATCCTGAACTTAACACTAGATTACGAACATCACCACATTCGTCACCTAATGGCCAATGACTAGCTCTTTGATGCTTGACCAATTTGATTGCCCTTGCATGATCCTTAAAAACAATACAAACATATTTTGTTAAACAGAGATTAATGAAATATACATAAATTAAAAAAAAAAAAAAAAAAAAATAACGAAATAACTTAAAACAAGACAATGTGTTAAGAGAAACATACCCTAGTTTCACAGACTTTTGCGGCCCAGGAATTGGTATAACCACATAAGATTGAGGACTTATCTGGTGCCTCGCCCCAAGGTCTTTTATTCTTCTTCATTGGCAACAACATGTCTTTTCCTTTAGGAATATGCAACCCTTTTGGTGCAGGTTCCTTTCTCGGCTTCTTTTCTTTCCTTGGTTTAGCTGGAGCTGGAGTTGTAGCTACAACAATTTCTTTCCCCTTGTTTTGTACTCCTTCTTCATCATTTGCTTCCTCTTCCTCATATTCATCATTTGGTTCCTCTTCCTCATCTTCATTATCTCCTTCATCTTCCTCATCTTCACCATTTCCTTCTTCATCCTCCTCTTCTTCGCCATTTCCTTCTTCATACTCCTCTTCTTCCTCTTCATTATCATCAGCTTCTTCAAGGTTCTTTTCAACTCCTACCTCTTCAATTTCTTGATCATTAGGTTCAGCTCCTTCTAATTCAACACCAGAGTTACCTACAGATGGTTCTCTAAGCCTAATCTCAAATTGATTCTTCTTCTTCTTCGCATTCTTAGGGACACCTCTATAATCTACCCATAAATGCTTGTCACCGCGAGGGGTGGGTGTATGATCAATCAGAGTTAAGTTATTCCCTTTCTTTTTCTTCACCCTATCAGGATTCCTACACAAGTAATAATTTGAATGAATTCCTAAGGGTTGAACAAACAAAATGTAACAAACAAACCAAAAAAATGTGACCAAAACAATATACGGTTTGTAACTTTACAATCGTGTCAAACCGTATCATGGATACGGTTCGTAACAAAATAATTAAAAAAACCGTATATAAATTCGGTTGGTAGCTTTCTTATCGTTATAAACCGTAACAATACTTGACAAAAAAAAATTCAAACATAGGATAATATACGGTTACAAATGTACACAATTATGAACCGTACCTAATACACGGTTCGTAACTTTCTTATCTTTATCAACCGTAATGATACTTGACAAAAAGTTTTCAAACACAGGATAATATACGGTTATCAATTTACACAATTATGAACCGTACCTAAAACACGGTTAGTAACTAACATAAAAATAGGCACCGTAAGCAAAGAATTTAACATGCAGAGAAGAAATCGGTTCGTAATTCCGTGGAAATTAGCAACCGTAACTGGATAAAAAAACTCAAACCTAAGAACATACGGTTGGTATTTCGGCAAATTTCAATTGTTACAAACCGTACGACCATCAAAATTTTCACCTACGGTTCATAATGGAACTAATTGCAACCGTAAGTAGCAAAAACCCAGGCTATGGAAACTTGATTTTTCACCTAAAACCCTAATTTTGGAAAGAAATTGAAATTAAAACGAACAAATTAAACTAAACCCTAAATGGGTTCCGCAAAACATACCTCATGTATGTCATTCCACCTAATTTCTCCGGTGGAGGGGTTTGAAGTTGAGATTGTTGTTCTTCACCTAATGGAACATTTGCTTGATTAGAATCTCTACAAGCTTCGTCAACTTTCTTCTTATTCGTCATCTATAATGTAGACTTCAATCAACGATTATCAATTTTGCGAATCGCCGATTAATCGAAGACGATGAATTTTCGAACTTTAATGGAGGTGGTGCTTACGGTTACAATGGAAGTGGAGAAGATGAAACAAAAAAAAAAAAAAAAAAAAACTGATTTTGATTCTTCTCATAATTAGGTTTATATGATGGAGGACAATTTAGTCTTTTCAATCAAAAAAACAAGGGTAAATTAGACCATTTGAGGTGAAAAGGGTAATTTAGTCAAACTACACCCCCTATAGGACACCCCCTAACCAATAAGAGGGACATTGCTATCACACTTGCCGCCCCTCTACCAATTCCTCCCGCCCCTTTGCCAAGCTTGCTAATTTAACCAAGTTTCCTAATTTGCCCAAATTATGTTTCGATGAATATGGGAACAATATACTTGTTCAAAATGATGTTGCATGCTTTCCTTTTAGGTTTACTTATGAGTAGTAATTTTGTGTTGTTTCTGATTCAATTCATGCATCAGCCATGGAATATTAAGTACAGCATTCGCATGACACTTCCATTAACATCTTAATGAGGACTAGCAAAATCACTAAAAGATGCAGAAAAAGTTGAACCCCGTAAGAGCAATTCCTATGGTAATGGCCAAACACAAATATTTGTTCAGCCACGTGGACGGTCAAACGGGTTTGTCCACTGTGGTAAACAAGGAAAAATGAACAGATTTGGTTTTCTAGGGCCCACTAGTATTCTTTTTTTAATATAAAATGCTTTGTAGAATAAAGTTAAAATATAAATATAATATTTTGGTGAGATAAAATAGGATGGAGTGAGATAAAATAGGATAAAGTGAGACAAATATTAGTAAAAAATCTGGATTTGCAATGGGCGCTCATGCTAGTGACGCCAGAGATTGGGCTAGTGTCGCCCGAGATTGTGCTAGTAACGCCCGCGTTTCTTCTTGGCTCGCACGTCAGTAGGGATGTCGCGCGCTATTACCCTAGACGCGCGCCTACTGGAATGTCTCAGTGTTCATTTGAACATCCATTTTCTTGGTTTGTTCATCCCATAATGGGATCAAAATGAACAAACTCTAAGTTTGTTTATCCCATAGGAATTGCTCTACCATAATATACAAATCTAAAATATGACTCATAATATTCATGATTCACTGATATCGTGAAAAAACCAATTTCATCCCAAAAGAAAAAAATATTCAGAGATGAGATTTAACCCATTCTCTATCTATCCCTTTGATCACTTGAGCAGGTTCAAATGACATGCATGTTTTCATCTGTTAGCTCAAGCCTGAACGAACGAGTTGACCATATATATCAAAGGTTACGACACATTTACCACTCTTGAATAGAGCATCAAAGGATAATTATGATTAGAAGTGGAAAATGTCATAGGTTAGGAGTAGTGGTAGCAGGGTGTTTAATGCGATAGCATCAAAATTCTTGCTGCAAAAAGATCTTTTTTTGCATAAGAGGACAAACCGGATATTTCCCCTTGTTAAATTAAAGGTGATGGACAAACACTTTCTCAACAGGTTTTTGAATTCATTTTTTAGACGGACCTATCAGAAGAACGAACCACTTCAGTACTTTGTTAATCTAATTACCCGTAAGAAAGTGCAAATCATCGTATTGTTGAGAAATGACTGAGCTGAACTACTACAGCCCCCAAAATGTGTAACATGGCATTCCGCCCATGGTATTGGTAGTAATTTCTAAACAAGCGACATAGCCAAAGTGTGATAAAACAAAAAAAAAAAAAATCCCCGACCATAATTCACTGTATGGTTAATTGATATGTGAATCGGGGTTGAAACTTAGCTTTAAATGATTGTCCTTATAGATTGTTTAAAATTTTGTTACGCGACACTCGCATCCTCCCGCGCCTAGTTAGTAAGTTCGCGAATCATTCGCTCCGTATCACGAATTTTACCGTCTTATTCGCGTACGTTTGCAACTCCGAACCCAAGACGCGTATTATATGGCATTCCCGGATTATTCGCGAATCGTTCATGAACTTTACGTATCCCGAATAATACGTCCGCTTAATTCGTCAGAAATTCTTTAGCTTTTACGTTCCCACTTTTTGGACTTTACTGCCTCCCGAGCATACACAGCCCAATATAAGACATTGTTATAAATTTTATGAAACAAAAATGACTCAAGAGATTCGAAGGTGCATCTAAACCACTATATCACGTCCTCTTGGATGACTAATATTGTATATATTATTAATATCATCATATTAAGTTTATTTTTTCTTTAAATAACTCTCAAATATGCATAAAAATTATTCTATGTCCTTATAAATAATAATTATTTATTATAATAGATACCGAATTTTCAGAGCCGAACTCACATTTATAAATCGAATTATACACGTACAGATGCCGTTCCGAATTACTGACGAATCACGTCCCGTCGACCGAATTTTGGACCGAATTTGGGTTTTACAAAACCGTATAATACTTGTACGTTTGCCGAATCCCGAATTGCTAACTAGGCTCTTGCATTGTCATTTCCTAATATGTTTTTGCTATCCTAATTGAAAGAACTAGAATTTGGATTTATGTATAAGAGAAAAGAAAATCCCCCATACATATAGTTTTGTCGTAAGAAATGAGTCTAGAACGAGACGTTTACAGGAAAGAGATTAATAAAATGGTGTAATTCCGTGATTTCACTTCAGGCACAAGAACAAGGGCACTTCAGACTTTAGGCATTTTAGGTGTTAAATCTCTCTATACTCACCTGGTATCTCTGTTGACGGTCTCGATGGCATCCCAACTTCTTTTATTTGGAATGCAGAAATTCTACTTAAAGTAAAGTTTTTAGTTTGGTGTCTGGAACATGGAAGACTTAATACTCTTGACAGACTAACAGGGTTAGTCAAATGAGATTTACAATGATTTCTGGGGAGTTCGCAAATCTACTGTTAGTCCATAGAATTTCTTAATGTCTCTTTTTATTGGTTAGAGACTTTTTTTTTTTTAAGTCATTTAAATTCTCTGAAACTCCATGTTATTGGATTAGGATTTCATAAGAGTTACTCCAACACTCATGTTATTCAAATGAGAATTGAAAGTCATGGATTTGTTGTTTTCAGAGATTTGGAGAGACTTTTTTTTTTTTTGAAAATAGGCATGGTAAAAATCTCTCCTCAAGAGGTGATATTTCGAGAGACTTGGAAATTTGGAGATTTTTTGGTTTTTGGAGTGAACCTTTTTTTTCCTTTTCTTGTGTAGTAATACACTTAAGGGCCATTTGGAAAGGGGTAATCAAGACTATGCGAGTCTTTGTGGAATAAAGTGATTTTTTAAATTGGAGAATATATATTATAAAATCGGCTATGTGAGTCTTTGTGATATATATATCGATTTTAAAATATATATTTTAGAAGTTATGAGTTTTTTTTTTTTCCGATTTTAAGTTGTTGGAAAACTCCGCATAGAAAATTAGTGGTGAGATATCATAAAAAATAAAATGTGGGACGAGTAGAATAAAGTTAATGAAAATTTAGGCATAAGACAACAGTGAGATTTATTTTGGCAATGGACACATATTTCATTAGGTGGTCATGGTACTTTTACAGGGAGGTAGTCAAATAAGATTTCTATAGACTTTCATAGATTTTTTATTTGAGTGACTCCCAGAGATTCTCTGAAAATATAGAGATTTCTAGTGATTCTCTGAGAGTGTTGTAGTGAGTCTTTGTGACTTGTAGAGACAAAAAATGAGATTTAAAAAGAGTCTTTGTGATTTGTAGAGAAATAAAAAAGTATAGTATATAAATAAAAATTCAAAACATCTACCAAGTTTTCTTATCATTCACGTTATAATGTTAATCAAAGTGCCACGAATACATAGTAAAATATGTGTTAATTGTTAAAATAAATCTCACTGTTTTTTTTCTCTACAAATCACAAAGGTTGTTTTCAAAATCCCTTTTTTTTTATTATGCACGTATTAATAAAAGTACCATGAATACCTAGTAAAATATGTGTCGTTGTCGAAATAAATCTCAATGTTGTCCTATGCCTAAATTTTTATTCTTTTTATTCCATTCATCCCACATTTTAATAAAAGTACACTACTCAGCATCTTCTCGTTGTAAATGGCCCATTCTTTGGTCATCAGCTCAAACAAAAAATGAGAAACTTTTTTTAGTCATGCTCTCAAAAACAAGTATTCTCCATATTTCCAAGTCTCCCAAAATATCACCTCTTGGGAAGAGATTTCAACCATGCCTATTTTCCAAAAAAAGTCTCTCCAAATCTCTCAAAAACACAAATCAATGACTTTCAATTCTCATTCGAATAACAAGAGTGTTGGAATGACTCTTATGAAATCCTAATCCAATAACATGGAGTTTCAGAGAATTTAAATGACTTAAAAAAAGTCTCTAACCAATAACAAGAGACATTCTAAGACTCTCTGAAAATCTCTATGGACTAACAGAAGATTTGGAAACTCCCCAGAAATCATTTGAAATCACATTTGACTAACCCCCTGTTATTATTAGTGTAACGTGAATAATAAAAAATCGGTAATGTTTGGAATTAATCAGGGGATATTATACAATTTTGTCTCTATAAATCACATAAACTATCTACAAGTCTCATTTTTTTTTTGTCCCTACAAATCTCATTTTTTGTCTCTACAAGTCACAAAGACTCTCTAAAATTCTCTCAGAGAATCACTAGAAATCTCTAGATTTTCAGAGAATCTCTAGGAGTCACTCAAATTAAAAATCTATGAAAGTCCATAGAAATCACATGGGAAACTCTTTATACAACTCTTGCATTCTGTGTGGTAACACTGAATAATTGCAAGATCATTAATTTGTTTCTCCATTGTAGAATTGCTTTTAAGATTTGACACTCTCTTTCTCCGGGTGGTGGTTGGGCATGAGTCTTTCCTAACACAATGCTGTCTTTAGCTCATGGATGGGATAACAATCAATTTTCCAGTTCAAGTAATTTAGTCTGGGGATTAATCCCAGCTGCAGTTGTGTGGATTATTTGGCGTGAAGGGAACTGCAGAACATTTGAGTCTGATTACATCTTCAAAATTGACATGGATCTGACTATTGATATCAAATCTATGGTGCTCAGTTGGGCTGCAGCGTCGGGCAAATAAGTTCATCTGAACTTTACCAGTTCACTGCACAATACCTAGGAAGCTATTTTTACGTAATTTTATGTTTTTTTTTCCTGGCTTTAAACTCTACTACTTTTGTTAGCTTTTTTTTTTTTGTATATTTCCCTATTCTAATATCATCTTCTCTTTCGATAAAAAAATCCGTAATTTTACTATTGTTTATAAAAAATCCAAAAATAACGTCTTTCGTAACATTTTACGTCTCACAACGTTTTTGGTCAACGAGTCTTCTTAAAGCCCGGTTGGCTGATCAAGGAAGAGAAGAAATCGTCATAGACCAATTGACCGAGTTCGGTTGACCAGTCGAGTCCAGGGGTGTACTCTTAGTGGACACTCGAATATACTGTTGTTGACTAGTCAAATGAGTTTAGATGACCAATAAATATTAAGGACGCATTATTAATTCCCTCCAAAAATTGTTCTTACTGCATTCATCGTGATGTCATGTACCATTATTTCAGGAATATAAACGTATTTTATTTGGTCATATTTGGCTGGGACTCTAGGGGAACGCAGAGTTGCACCTTTTAAGTCACTTTGCCGCGAAAATCTCGTCTAGATCCCATGATTTGCCTACCTTCTATGTTCGATTTCCATAGCTTTATGGACACTTAGGAAAAGCACCAAGTTAGACAAAATTTGCTTGACTTAGTCTTGTGAGGTGCTAGTCTAGCAGCTAGATTAGCAGTCAGGACTACCTCCTAAGTCTTATGGGAATGCTAATCTAGCAGCTAGATTAGCAGTCCACGCCAGCCTAACACTGAACCATTTAGCGCTGAATGGTTCAACGCTTTAAATCTCAGCCGTTAGATCAAAAATAAATCTCTCAAGTCTCAGCGCTAGACCATTCCGCGAAAAGGTGTTTTTTCAAGCGCTGAATCATTCAGCGTAACTATATAGCATGCTAGTTCACATTCTACCAACTGGTAGGAGAGAACTAGTGTTAACTTTTTTTGCCATACTTTTTTTTTTTTGAATTCACCTCCAATCTAGCCTATAAGACTTAGTAGCTACACCTTAAATTGAGCGGAAGGCAAGTATTGTGGGCTGCGTGGCTTTCGGCTGATCATTTCACTTGACTTAGAAAAGCTCGAAATCTGAATATTTTATTATTTTCAAATTTTATTGGCAAAATTAAGCAATATATTCAAAATACAGTAAAACCCCCATATATTAATACTCTATATATTAATAACCTCCACATATTAATACAAAATCACAGTCCCAACTTATGAAATCTTGCATATATTAATAACCTCCGTATATTAATAATTTTATGCGGTCCCAAGAGTATTAATATATGGAGGTTTTACTGTAACCATAATTTGACACTCCATTCATCTTAACAAAAAAAAACTAATCCATATGGTTCAACATCTGTGATAAAGATTTACCAATAATGATCCATTCTTGTTTGGCTTGGATTGTTAATCTTCTCTGCTGCAAAAGAAGTCTTCCCTTTTTTTTGGTTAACAGAGAGAAAGGAATCACTAACGGAAAATGAGTTATTTGCCCAAAAAAATTTAAAAAATGGTTCAAATAGATGAGTGAAAATTATTATGGGTGAAATGGACACAAAAATAGCAAGGATGAAACTGGATTCATCCTGGCTTAAACTTAAAAAATAGCGAGGATGAAACTGGATGCATCCTGATGTAAATTAAAAATAAGAAAAAGAATTTGAAAATGGGTAGGATGAAACTGGTTACATCCTGGTTATTTTTATATTTTTGTCCATTTAAACAGCCTGGCACTTTTAGGGGCGACCCCAAAAGAATTAGGGGCGACACTAAAAGACAAAAAAGGTCACCCAAACGTAAATCAAAGCTACCCCTTATATTTGATTTTTCGAAATGGCCAATATGCCCTTATATAATCAGAGCCAACACCATAATAGAGTGAGGTTAAAGGTGAATCGGTAGGTTAAATTGAAACTATACCTACCGATTATTGTGTAGATACTTCTTACCAATAATCCCTTTTATAATCGGTAGCTTATCCAACTTATAAGACTACCGATTATAAGGAGCTCCGTATTCACCCTTGGCCAAATTCCATAGGTTTTTGAGGGGTGCAGAGCTAGCCACAACCACTTGGATAGAGCCGTGGATGTAGCCATAATCTAAGCCTAATAGGTTCCACAACCTACCGATTATAGGTTGCCCCAAATTTAGTTTTTTCTAAAATCCTTGATGTGATGAATTTTGAAATCTACCATAATCCAGTAGGGTATATAATTATATAACCCACCGATTATAACGAGCCCCGCATCCAACCTTTGCCATATTTCATGGGTTTTGAGTGCACACATCCACCATAACCACTTGGTTCGTGTTTTGGATGCTGTTAATCGGGAGTTAAATATATTACCAAACCATCCGATTATGGGTTGCCCCAAAATGAGTTTTTTCTAAAATCCTTCATGTAAGGGAATTTGAAATATACCATAATTGTAGAGTTAACAACTTAACAACCTACCGATTATAAGGAGCCCTAGATCGAACCCTTGCCAAATTCCATAGGTTTTGAGTGCACAGAGCCAGGCATGACCATGTGGTTCGTGATTTGGATGCATCCATAATCGGAAGGATAATAGGTTCCACAAACTACCGATTAATAGTTGCCCCAAAATGAGTTTTTTCAAAAATCATGTTTTTTTAAAATTTTGAAAGCTACCATAATCTAGAGATTTACTAACTTACATACCTACCGATTATTGGTTTTCCAAGATATCACCTACGTCAAATTAGTCGCTTGCGCTTTTAAACCAAATTTAAGAAATAGCCTGTTATTTGGATGTAGCCATAATCGTACTAAGATAGGTTCCAAAACCTATCGATTATAGGTTGCCCCAAAATGAGTTTTTTTCTAAAATCCTTCATTTGATGAATTTTGAAATCTACCATAATCGGAGAGGCTACTCAACTTAATAAACTACCGATTGTAAGGAGACCCAGATCAACCCTTGCCAAATTCCATTGGTTCCGAGGGTACAGGGCCATGCATAACCATGTGGTTCGTGATTTGGATGTAGCCATAATCGTACGGAAGATAGGTTCCAAAACCTACCGATTATAGGTTGCCCCAAATTTAGTTTTTTCTAAAATCCTTCATGTGATGAATTTTGAAATCTACTATAATCGGTAGTCTACTCAACTTAATAAACTACCGATTGTAAGGAGACCCAGATCGAACCCTTGCCAAAATCCATAGTTTAAGAGGGTACAAAGCCAGGCCTAACCATGTGTTTCGTGATTTGGAAGTAGCCATAATCGTACGGAATATAGGTTCCAAAACCTACCGATTATAGGTTGCCCCTAAATGAGTTTTTTCTAAAATCTTTATTTTCTTTAATTTGCAATCTGACATAATCGGTAGATGATAAAACTTATACACTACCGATTATAAGTGGTCAGGGATTCAACCTTTGACAAAAACTATAATATTCGGTAGCCAAAACAATAATCGGTAGTTTCACTCAATAATCGGGAAGCAAACTCAGAATGGGTAGGGTGGGGTCTATATATTAGTGTTTGGAAAAATTGACTCATCGCGAGGTAACTCCCGATTGAGTGAGAGAAGAAGAAGAAGTGGGTATATGTTGCCAACTTCCGATTTTTGCCAACTTCCATAAACATGGATGGGTACGAAGAAGGAGGACGTGAAGTTGTTGAATTTCAAGGTTCACTACCGTTTAGAGATGACGATTTGGGGTATATGTTGAATGATCCAAACTTTGATGGAGATGAAACCCTAGACGACGCTTTCATGGAAGAAAATGGAGAATCACCCGAGATCGAAGTTAACGATTCATCAAACATACGGTATGTTGTTAACAAACTCTAATACCCATGTTATCCATGTTACGTGCGTTTGTGTGTGTTTTCGAACGTGAAAATTCGATTTTTCGCATGCATTGAATGACATGAACGACATATATTCGGTAGTAAATTTAGTAACATATCTACCGATTATTAATAATCGGTATATTTTGATGTATTAATATGCCGAATATGAAAAAATCCCCAAATTGAAAGCTTCAATTTCTCATAATCGGAATTTGTCTACATGAATAAACGTCCGATTATTGGTATATAATAATCGGTTGGTTCATGAATTTATAGTCCCTCCGATTATTGAAGGTTTTTATACGTAAGAATTGTTCATTTCTCAGATGTCGTTAATCAGAGACTATATGCGTACATGACTACCGATTGATTATAATCGGTTACGCTTGTATAGTATTAAATCACCGATTGTATTACAATCGTTTACTTATTATCTAAACTTCCTTCCGATTGCTAATGCATAACTTGTTGTTGTTGTGCGTAGTCGTTGTAGCGGTTGATGACGATTATTATTTGAGGCCCGATACTTCCTACACTATGCAAACGATTTGGTATGGTCATGATTTATCTTTTCTTTTTCCAATCGTATGTTAGATGGTTATGCTTATTATTTTTGTTTTGTAATATGCCCATTTAGATATTTGAAGTAAGAAGGAGGCCAAGGAATGGCTTATGAACAAGGCAAAAGAGAAGATGTGCGTGGTAGTTCGTAACCGCTATGCTAAGAATATTCGGTTTGAAATGGTATGTGAGCGAGGTGGGGAGAAGAAGAGTCACGAGGGAAAGAATAATAAGTATGTAAGGAAGACGGAGAGGAAGAAGTACCGAACTCATACGAAGAAGATTGGATGCCCATTTAAGATTGTCTTCTATAAGCCCGATGGTAAGGAAAGTAAAGATTGGAAAATGTCTAAAGTTGCTAATGGTTGTCACAACCACGATGATCCGGATACTCTTATTGGACATGTAATGGTTGCGAAGTTAAAAAAGCACATGAAATGGAGACGGTGAGGTCTATGCGTATCCAAAAGGCGAGTGCGATCTTAAGTAAAATAAAGGCGGACGACCCCCCGACAACTTGTCTTCTTTATCTAAAATTAAGTCGGCCCTAGCTACGATCAAAAGGACGGAATGGGATGGTAGAACGGTCATGCAACAATCGTAGTGGTTAGCCGAGTTACACGACTACACGTTGAGAACGGAAGAAAAGGACGGTAAAGTGGTACGTATTTTCTTGGCACATCCCGAAATGATAAAATTGGCTCGTTGTTTTCATCAAATTGTGTTGATAGATGCCACTTACAAGACAAACAAATATAACATGCCGTTGTTGAACATTGCTTGTCACACTTCGGACAAAAAACACGTTTACGATTGCATGGGGTTTAATGGATCATGAGAACAACGTGAGTTTCATTTGGATGCTGGAGACGCTGAGGTCCATTTACAATGGGGATGATTTTCCAAGGGTTATTGTAACGGATAACGATCAAGCCTTAATGCATGAAATAGCGGTAGTGTTTCCCGAAGCCCGAAACTTGCAAAGTGTACGTGGCACATTCAATGCAACCTCGACACAACCGCCATCGCCATTTCCAAGCAATAAAACCAAGGAAGGGTACCAAGAGGTCGAAGGAAGAGGATGAGCGCATTAGTAAATTATCCGAGGAAGAACGAGAGGAAGAGAAGAGGTTATTTGATGAAAAATGGAAGGAGGATGGGATAATTTGGAGATCGTTCATGAAAGCATGGGACAATATCGTTTGGTCAATGACCGAGGAAATTTACGAAAGGAACTTGAAGAAATTTGAGGAAGAATATTACAAGGACTACCCAAAACCCGCTGAGTATTGTAAAACACAATGGTTACCGATTAAGGAGAGGTTTGTGTATGCATGGACATATGAATATCATAACTTCAAGAACGAGGCGACAAGCATTGGAGGGGTCTCATGGCCGATTAAAGAAAATACTTCTAGGTAGTCAAAATGGAGTTGTGTCGATCCAAGAAGCAATCCATGAATTCACCAATCGTGATCTCATAAACATTAAGGCTTCTATGCAATTTAGTGTACATAAATTCCCTACGGAACACGAAGGGGAAAGATTGCTTCTAAGGGTCATTGTTCATAAAGTTTCACGTTGGGAAATAAATCACATGATAGAACAATTGAAGTTGTATAAAGTTAACGATGACGAGAATACGGTTTGTGTTTGCAAGGATATGATAGGTGTTGGTCTCCCATGTCGTCATAAAATGGGTAGGTACGTCGATGTGATTGACATCAATGATATTCATCCATTTTGGAAGCAATTAAATTTCACTCCAAGCACACCCGTAGTCAATGGTCCGTCGTTCATGGAGTCGGAATTGTGTGCAAGAATAATGCGAGCGTTATGCTACAACAAATGGCGCCAAGAAGCAAATATTGATGCATGATTTGGAACAAGCTCTTCACCCTCGTTTAAAAGAGGTTGATGAACCTATTAAGCATAAGGGGGCGGGTAGGCCAAACACCGAAGTGTCGAGGACCATTGAAAGAAAAGAATTAAAGGATCATTTGTCTAATAAAAGAATATTGTGTCGGCATGAGCGTTCTGAAGCCGAATTTGAAGATGAACCGCAACCAAAGAAAAGAGGTCGCCCAAGAAAAGATCAAATGGAAGTCCAAAAGTCTCTAAGAAGCCTTTTCAAGTAAGTCAAGTCGATGCGGTGGAACAAGTTGTGTTAGTGGAGACCCAAACTAGCTCCGTAGTTATTGATCAAATGAGCGACTCGCCACAAACACATTCAACGGAAATGGTGACTATAAGAGAGAAGTATGGTACTCTTCGTTGTCCTAGGGATTTTCATGGAAGACCAACACGATCAAGGTATACGATTATAGAAGAGTATATGAAACAACTCCCTCCACTCATTGTTCCATTTGTTTTGTCCACCGACGAGGTTGATGGGGATGGCAATTGCGGGTTTCACGTCGCCTCGGAACAAATTGGTTACTTTGGAGAGGCGGTGAACGAATATGTCACCCAATGGCAAAATTTAAGAACTAAGACATGTACAACTAATAAAGGACAAGGATTTCTATATGGAGATGATGAAGGAAGGAGATAGGCACGACAAAGAACTAGAGTTCAAAGACTTTGTTGCGCGTGTAAAGTGCCGAAAGGGATTGAAGACAATCGGATCCAAGTATTGGATGACAATGCCTAAATGTGGATATCTCTTAGCGGACGCTTTGAATTGTGTGGTACATTTCTTTGTTCCTCCTAAGTATGGACATTCTTATACGTTTACACCTACAAGGACGGTTTGCGATGAATCGGTTAAAGATAGAAGAATTGTTATGGCATTTGTGAATGAGATGCATTTTATCGGTTTAAGAGTAAAGAGGGATTGCCCATTACCTCCGTTGGCTGGTTGAACGATTACTTCCAAATAATCATTGTAACGATTGGTTGAAACAATATGCCGACCAACATGTTGGATTGGGATCGCGTCATGAAGGTGGATTTTAAGGCGATGGAATTGGTTTCTCGGATGATGAAGATCAATGATTGTTATGTTTGAAAGATGTATTTTGGAAAGCCCTATTTGTACATGTTTTTTTGGAATTTTGTGGAAAATACTATGAAGTCTAAAGCTATAATCGGTAGTTATATTTTTAATATATCAACCGATTATACAAGCTTTTGTAAACAGACTCAATCAATATTATAATCGGTTATTAACTTTTGAATTTATCTTCCGATTAAAAGGTCGATAAAACAACTGAAATTTTTTCCGTAATCGGTAGATTACATATTATATAAACATCCGATTGACACCAAACTCGACAAAAAATAAATCGTAAATTTTTCCTGAATCGGTAGACAACATATTGAATAAACTTCCGATTGTCACCATAGTCCGACAAAAAATGAAAATGTTCCCAGAATCGGTAGACAACATATCGCATAAACTTCCGATTGTCACCAAATTCCGACAAAATAGGTGAAAATCTTCCCTAATCGGTGAGACAATATAAAATAATAACTTCCGATTGTAACCATCAATCAACATTTATACTGTTACGACGGACTTCAGGAATTCATAACTTCCATCATAAGTGAATTCTTCACCCTTTTCCACTAAGTAATCATCTTTTGCGTAGTGTCTCCTATATAAACAAACATAAAATAATGTCAACTTCGTTTTAGTAAGAAAGATTAAACACCGGTGTTATTTAAAAAGAATAACCGAGCGTTATACTTACAAATTGTTGGATCGACAAGCTTAAGTGGCTAGTGTTAAACATCCTCTTTTGTATCGTTATGTAATCATTTACCCCTTTTTGGACAAGTCGGAAACGATCATGAACTTGTTGGAGTGATCTTTGCTTTGGATTTCCATACTCTCGCACAAATTGGCTATATACCCTCGCCCAAAAGACTTCGGGTGTTAACCTTCCTGCTATGACATCTTCACGTCTTGTTTCACGATACCATGTTTTCACAATGACCAAATCTTCATCTCATCCAAACGTTGCCATGCTTGTAAGTTGAGATATACAATGAATTCACAAGAGTAGACGATGGAAAATCTATTTGTAGAATACACAATGCTATATATGTGTTGTTTGGTGCATAAATAAGAAGAGTTTACCCTCCTTATATAGATGAGAGTCCCAACGTCTCTTTTTTTGAAAATATGGCCGTTGATGCATTACTTTACAAGACCAGACTGAAATTGCGTACAATTATTACACACAATCGGTAGTAAATGTTTGAACAAAGAATCCGATTATTTGTAATCGGTAAATATGTATTGTTATATGCTTCCGATTATAGGATGTTTTGTCAACAGAGTTCCCAGTTTCATTAGAGTAGTATAATCGGAGGTTTATAAATATGTATTATCAACCGATTGTGTTTGTTTTTCGAGGCACTGGCTAGTTTCTTTGAACGAACTAGCCAGCTGGAGTATAATCTGTAGTTACATCAACAATTAAAACTTCCGATTTTCATAAATATTTTGAAATTCATAACAATATCACCTACACATCATCATAATTTTACATTGAACTCCCCGCAATTCTATTACAAGGTATTGCGATTAGCGTCATGACGTGTTGGACGAGTCCTAAACGGATTAAATCTTTCCATCGCCCTAAGGATTCTAAAATGAGCTTCATAACTAAGCTTGATCTTTTCCATCTCCGCCATTCCCGAGAGATCGTTCTATAACCTCATCATTAGTTTCACCTCAATCGATATTGATTCACAAGATAAGTTAAATGGAAGAATTCTCGACGTGTCCATTTATTGAACCAACTGCATAAAAGATCAAATGAGTGACTCGTTGTTTGGGTTACCTGTGTCGCCGTAGCAATTTTTCGTGAATTTTCCCCAAATAACTCATACTCATTATGCCTCCTCATCCTGCGTTCTTCTCCTCGTCTTGATAGAATTGAACATAGCGCCTACATAAGATAAATCTTCTTCAATCGTGAACTCGTAGGATTAATGAATGGTTGGGCCATTATGTTGAAGATGATGTTGGGAGAGAGTTTAAAGGTATTTGTGTTCCATAGAGAGTAAAAGGATACAATCCTTATATAGAGTTTTAGTTCCAACGATCGTATTTTGTTGGGCAATCTGGTATAATTCAGTAGATCAAATGAAGTATTTTAACTTCCGATTATACTGATTTGCCCCAAATTTTGTTTTGCTAAATGTCATTTTTTTCGAATTTGGGAACTATATTAATTCCGTAGCTAATAACCTACCGATTATACAAATGCCCCAAATTTAGTTTTTAATTGTCATTTTTTTTCAAATTTGGGGAACTAGAATAATCTGTAGTTAATAAGACTTCCGATTATACAATTACCCAAATTTCTTTCTTGGCTAAATCACCAATTTTGGGAATTTAGGATCTACTATAATCGTTAGTCTCGTGAGGTTATGTTCCTTCCGATTGTTATAGGCCGATGCGTGTTTGCCACAAAATCGATAATAATCGGTAGTATAACATAGTTACTAAGCTTCCGATTTAGTTATAATAATCGGGCACTAAATATCTTCCGATTGTGTATGGGCATTAACGTATTCTCCGTTTTTGGACATCCCTTAACGGTGTATATGGGTTGGGAATAAAAAAGTCGCCCCTAATTCTTTCGGGTAGCCCCTAAAAGTGCCAGTATCAAAATCTAAATGTCCTTTTCACCCAAAAATTATTAATTTTGGTCTTTTTAACCAATTTTGTGAAACCCTAAATCGTGGTTTACTGCTTTTAATGTCATGGCATTATTACATGGGAGTGGGGTAGTAGAGGAAACGTTTGGGGCTCATGCTGCGTCTGCTTTAGCTTTTTTTTTTTTTTTTGAAAAACCTGCTTTAGCTTAGTACATACACCACTCTCGAGAACACAGTCTGAAGTGATTGGTGCAGGCAGGGCAGCGTGAACTTACTTGACGTTTAGCATGCCAGCCAGCCCCTGATACATGACTAGAATAACCCTATATAGGGTAGGCAATAGAACAAGGCTGATAAATTACTCTAAAATCAGCAAATAAAAAATAAACAAGGTTTTAGATCTTTGTTGGTGAGCATATAAATATAGAATCTGATTTGTAGGGTAAACAGCACACTGTACCGGGCAGTTAGACTACTCGTGATGGTCCTATGACTATGACTTCCTAGTTAGACTACTCGTGATAGCTGGGTCCTTTGAATTAAGTGGTGTATTTATATTCTTTGATGCTTTTTAGTGTGTGTAAATCAGGTCCTTTTTCCTGTCTCCCAGATTGTCTCAGACCTCATAGCCGTTGGGTCTGACTCATTTGATTACAAATTTTGAAATTATCTTTATCCAGTGTTAGAAGTCCGTGATATTCCTTAACTGACGACAAGAAGTTTTCTAACTTTTCGGCAAGTTTTAATCCCAACATAGACTAGTACGACCGTTGCCACGGTGGGAGGGCCGACCGAAGAAGAATCAAGATGGGTTTGTCTACGATTACATTGTCCTCTTTTAAGAAAAGGGTGATTAATCGCTCCGTTTCGGAAAAGTGATATTTTCGCCCGTCGAAAAAGTGATTTTCTCTCCGTTTGGAAAGTGATATTTGCCGTTTAAGGAAAAAGTATCACTTTTTCCAAACGGCTAAAGTATCAGAGAACAAAAGGCTCCATCACTTTTTCCCAAACACAGTATCACTTTTCCAAGTGCTGATGGGAAAGTATCACTTTTCCGAAATGGGAAGAAAGTCTCACTTTTCTAAAACGAAAAATTTTCGATCCATAAACCAAAATATGGTTGCATGATGTGTTATGCATCTTTTGTGGTGGTTTGCATAATGGCTATGCATTCAATTTTCTAATATTATACCTAAAATGAAAGTATCATTTTTCTTGAAACGGAGGGAGTACATCGCTTTATTAGTTGCAACTAAAAATTAGTTGATGATAAACCAAAATTTTGTTATATAAAGTATTATGCATCCTTTGTGGTGTATTTTTATAATGGATATACATTTAATTTTCTAAAAATTGAAGTTTAAAATGATAAAATACTAGAATTTTTCTATAAAAACTCTAAATTTGATATTGTTGTTTGTACTTGTTTATAGAGTTTTATAACCTTTTCCAACTAGATAAAATTTGTAAAAATCTACAAGGTACGGATTTTTAGATATGTTATATTAAAATTTGTTTTCCAAATATACCTCCTCGAAAAGATATGATACATAAAAGAATTCTAGAATTGAACTAAAAGGGAGGGACATTTTTCGGTTTTCAAAGATTGGACCATTCTTAATCTTTTTTCACAGAATTGATCACTTAGATTTTACAAAAAGTGACCATATAAAAACGCTTCTCGCTTCGTCGGCCCAATTACCTATGATAATTCACCAGGAACAATCGAATATCCATGGTAAAAGAAACGTGAATTTTTTATCCAACAGAAGTTCTAGCGCAGCGCTGAACAGATAATGCTAGCAAAGTCTCATACCATTCTAAACAGCATTTACTCATGCCATATCTCGTGTACTGTGCCTCTAAGGCTCAACCAAATGCTGTGTGTTTGACTCAAATTCAGGGAACAAGGGATCAATTTCTATTTACCCAGAATTCAACCCTCACTGGCAATCAGGTATTCCACTATGCACAACAGAAATCATAATTAAAAAGGTCTCAAAGACTCGAAGCAAATTTTTAAGAAGATTCAAACAAGCTTCAACTCAATAATTCGCTCCATTTGAAGTTCTGATATTCTTAGCAATAGCATCACTACTTCCTGCCCAACAACACCATAAAAATCAAAATAACTAGACGCTTCCAACACCCATCTAAGACACCACTGCTAACCTGCTGGATAAATCTTCAGATAAACAGTAAACTACACGGCTATACCAGCTATAACCTGGTTTGCTTTCTTCGGATAGACCTTCCACTTCCAAAACGCATACTCCTCTTGAGTCATATCGGCATACTGGTTTAATTCGCAAGTGGAGGAAGAGCCGCTTTTGTTATGGTCATTGACAAATCGAGCCGTGTCCTTAAAAATTTCAAACCTCTCCTTAAAGGCTTTTTTATCTTCCACATCAAAATGGTGTTCGTTATACGAGAGCCACGTCAAAAACAGGGCATGGAGTTTAGCATCAGAATTCACAATATCATCCGTTACCTCTAGAGCTGTTTAATGATCATATGAGAGATTGCAGGAGTAAGATGAGGAAAAGTTGCAAAGGGAGAAAACAAATTAAGCTTCACACATCTCAATATGTAGCTTTTACCTTCACGTTGCTTTGCAAGTTCCAGAAGAAAAGCAGTATCATCATCACTCTCTTTAGCAAGAGGTTTCGCGCTGAAGATAAAAACAATATTTAGTTAAAGAACCCAAGTCACAACAAGTAAACAAATTATCATCTAACAACCCAAGGAGACCCCCACAAACCAAAATAGTAACGAGCGAGCAAAAGCAGTTGACAACAATGAATCAATTCATCACTCAAAGACATAAACCAAACCGGCGCACAAACCTGATTAGTCTGACCGCGCTCCCCAATCTCCGACTTAATGGTGAAGCAGTCCAAGCTGCTGCACCAGTTGCAGAAGGCTGCACAGCAAAAGGAAATTAGTATCCAAATAATAACAAGGAATAGCAAGGAACTAGGGAACATCGAATAACAACCAACAATGATCTAAAGTCATACAAAATGATTTGCTTCCTCATTCGCATAAACACATCAATCTACGACAAACATAAATTCATGAATCTAAAAACAAAAAACAATCACGCCTTCACTACAATTGTCTTATCACATAACCAATTACTATTCTACATGCAACATTCAGGCAGTACCCACAAGGAACCAAAATCAAACCAAAAGAGCTCTACAAGTAAACAAAATCTCTATTTTTCACCAAGAATTAGCATCTCGAAACAAGTATAAGCAAACAAGCTGATGATATTTTCAACATCTAAAAAACAAAAATCCCCCTGGCATACATATATTCATCAATTTAACAAAATAAAATAGATGATTTTGATAATCTAGTCATGCATTCAGCACAATTGACAATATCACATGGGAAAATACTATTAGAAACTTCAATAACCAAAACCCTTATCACTACAAGGTTCAAGATATCCCCAAAAGACCCTAAATCAAACAAGAACAATCGCAGCAAGTATAAACAAAAGTATCATACATCCTATCTAGTCATGATTTTAATACAATATTCAATCATGAATCCAAAACCATAAATTGATGATCTTGATAATCTAGCCATGCTTTCACTACAATTGATTAATCTATTAGATAGAAACTTCACTAACCAAAACCTTATCACTACAACGTTCAAGAGTATTCCCAAAATCAAACAATCACAAAACAAGTATAAACTAGCATACAGCTACCAAATCACAAATAAAATCAAACAAATTCATGATATTTTTCAACATCAAAATCAAAAATCCAAACGGAAAACCCAAAACGTAAATTCACTTCAAGAGTTGTGAAAATCAAAAGAGTCAAAATAATCATTTTCAACAAAAACTAATAAACAATCAGAGGAGGTAAAGTGAACAGGATCTTACACGTCCGGAAGCTAAATCACCACATTTGAGAGCAGATCTTGCTGATCTAAGAAGAAACGAAGCCGCCATCACAAATATCAGCAGAAGATTTCAGAAGAGTATTTTACTGAGAGAGAGAGTTTTGATTTAGGGCTTTGATTTTGGATTTGGATTTGGACCCCATTTCATTCACATGGGAAAAGTCAAGATTGCTAATGGTGGTGCCGGATTAAGTGGGGTGTACCAAAGTCAAGATTCTTTGAATATTCTTGCAGTTTATTTGTTGTGTGGCTGTGGAAACGATGATAAGCACGAAACGATTTACTTCTTCTTCCCGATGGTGGTTTTGTCCAAGATTAGGTGGTGGTGTTATCTCCTCCATTAATATAACAGCTTCCCAAACTTTCTCCACTGTTGTGTTAAGAGGTGGCATCCTGACCTGTTCATGGACTCTGTAGTTCGCACCCTGATTGTAATACCTCTTATTCCCTCCATATCCGTCTCCATGATTATCATATCTTGCCACTTTGTTGCTTCTCCGTGGTTGTTGTATTGCCTCTCTCGTATTCTTGCTCGTATATTTCTTGGTCTCTCGTTACTCATAAGAACTCGCCTTTGTTGATCTTCTATGATTAATTTTCTTTGCTTCCCGCTTAAGTACTCACAACGACATTTGCCATTCTTGGTAATATACTTGCATTCCTTGACTTTTTGCTCGTTACTGCGATCGGGTAAGACTCCATATCTCTCTGCCTTTCTTCTAGCGCGATATACTCCTCTTGGTACTCGCGTAGCTCAGCCATCGTTATTATTCGTATTTCATTATAAAGATCTGTGTAAATAATAAGTCAGTTGGTAGTAACGCATTGATGAAGGCCAAGATGAGATTTCTTTCATCCGCTCGTCCTGCCATTTCACTACTCATTTTCCTCCATCTGTTAGTTATACTCCGCAGACTGAATGCTTTTTCAATTCTTGGTCTTAGCATACTACTGCTGATGTATTTCCCCAAGAACAAACTCTGTAAGTGCTCGAATGATTTTATTGTTCCTACCGGCAACCCATCGAACCACTTCATGGCTTCTCCTGCGAGGCTGGCTGGAAAAAAATTACATGAAACTGCCTTATTATCCTCATATTGTAACAAAGCTAAGTCAGATGTCTTTATATGTCGAATCGCGATGTAGATTCATCAAAGATGCTAGGAAACGTGGGTAGTGAGCATTTTCTAGGTATTGTTACCGATTGTATCCTCCGTTGGAAGGGTGTCCTTGCTGCTTCTTCTATTGTATCCTCTAGCTGTCTTCTTTCTCCATCTTTCCCTTTAGTTACTAACTCGCTTAAATCCTCTATTTCTCTTCGAATTTCATCGTTTGGGAATATGTCTTCTTCTTGTTGTTGCCTTGGTCTTTTCCACCGGGCTTGCCCCACTTTGTTTTCATGTATGCTTTGTCATATGGCTTCTTCTAGTTGATGTCATTCTGCATCGTCTCTTCTTTCTCTTCGTATTTCCCTTTCATTTCTCGCATGCTCTTGTGCTGCTCTATCTCTCTCATTCTGCTGTCTCAGCATCTCTCTTCCATGGAGTATCATCCTTGCTTGTTATGTATCATTCTCTCGCTGCTCGTCATCGTGTGTGCGGTTTTGCTCTCTATTTCGCTCCAACCTATCTTATCTATGATGTCTTTGACTGGGTTCATCCTCACCCTCTTGGATATACCTATTTTCCATGCGATCTCCTTCGTGCTCTTCCTGCGAGTTTTCGTTTACCTGAAAAGTATTATCCAAAAATTGTCCTTGTATATTATCCCCATGCTCAGATCTACTCCTCCTAGTGGTACTCCTGCTTGTCCTTGATCTCGAGCTCGCACGTGTTGTTCTGGATCTTGACTGTGACCTTTGCTCTTGTAACATCTGATTTTCCTCTCTTAGTTCATCATTTTGTCGTGTCAAATTCGCACGTAGTTCCACTTCTCTTCTTCTTTCCTCTGCCAATCGCCGCCTTAATTCTGCGATGGTCATGTTGTCTTCAATTTCTCCTACAGGTCCTTCTTCATGTGTCCTTTCTTCATTTTCCTCGGCGGTATATGAGTCTGTAGTATGGAAACTTACTGCATCGTAATTTCTTTGATCGTCCTCCCTTGGTTCCTACTGGATCTGAGATCGATCACGAGATCCGTTGTTCCTCTCTCGCATTCTTGATGTCTCTGCGATTTCACCTCTTTTTCTACCCGCAATTCTTCAACTCCTCCTAACCGGTGTTGTGTTTTCTCCTGCAGATATTTGTCTCACCATTTTGTGTTCTTGAAATAATATTTATGCAAACTTACGAAAACTTCAGCAAAAATGTAAGTAAACTAAAACTTCATTTCTTAATGAAAACTGTGTTTTGAATGAATGAACCCAAATGTTTAATTTTCGCAGAAGTGATCAAAATCTTTCACAAAAACAATGATAATAAGAATTTTTTTAAAAGGGAAATCGACTTAAAACTTTCACAAGCAGGTGTAATCCCCTTCGAGCTGTATTATATCGCCAAAATGTAGTAGTAGAAAATCCTACTACTACACCCCTTAAACAATCTATAAAGTAAATTATGAAACCATTGCGAAGAACACTTAAAGAGATTTTATTAAGTTTAGAAATCATTACAAAGAAGATAAAACCCTAACTTGGGAAGCAAATAAATTTCTCTCTCCTAAAGTTCTATCTCAACCCTCAAGAAGACCTCTCTTCACCACAAGGGTGGCTGGTCCTATATATAGGGATTTTACATAGTGGAGGACAGCTAAGCTAATAAAGCCCCTATTTTCGGATCTACCGCGCGATGTCTTCGGGCATTTACATTGTGTTTTCTCGCGCGTGCTCTTAGTCTTCGTACAACTCTCACACTTTACTGACGACTTTGTGACGTCACCCATTCCGTCATTTGAGATATGCTACGTGCGGCTCCTCTTTGCTCCTTAGTAATTCGGTTGCTTCGCATGATATTTAAGTGTGCGGTATTTAACCCCTACAGAGGGCTAACTATAATCACCCGTAGTAATATAGTCTTGTGGCTAATGAACGTCTCACCGAACACTTAGTGTGCATATAGGAAACTAAAGTTATAATTAACCTTTGCTGACTTGCTCAGACTTTAAAGCACAATTCTTCCTTGCTCAGAATCTAAGTATTAATTGGGCCGACCGAGCGAAGCGAGGGAGGACCTTTATATGGCCATTTTTTTGTAAAATCTAAGTGATCAATTACCACAAAAGATTGGAAATGGTTGAGGGCTGAAAAACCAAAATGTCCCTCCCTTTAGTCCAATTACTATAACTCCTTATGTATCTTATCTTTTCAGGGGTATAATTGTCAACCAAACTTTAATATAATATATCTAAAAATTCGTGCCTTGAATTTTACAAATTTTATCTCGTTGGAAAGGTTATAAAAACTCTACGCAACGAGTACAAACAACAATATTAAATTTAAAGTTTTTGCGAAAATCCTGGAGTATTTTATCATTTTATGCACAATTTTAGAAAATAATGTATATACATTATGCAAACCACCATAAAGGATACATAATACTTTATGTAGCAAAATTTTGTTTATGCACTCAACTAATTTTCCGTTGCAATTAATAAAACGATGTACTCCTCCGTTTCAAGAAAAATGATACTTTCATTTTAGTCACAATTTCGAAAATTGAATGCATAACCATTATGCAAACCAAAAATGATACTTTCATTTTAGGTACAATTCTAAAAAAATTGAATGCATAACCATTATGCAAACCACCACAAAGGATGCATAACACATCATGCAACCATATTTTGATTTATGGATCGATAATTTTTAGTTTGGAAAAAGTGATACTTTCATACCCGTTTCGGGGAAAAGTGATACTTTCACTCGTTTGGGAAAAGTGATACTTTCGCCCCGTTTCGGAATACTTTTTCTGAAACGGGGCGAAAGTATCATTTTTTCCGAAACGATGAGAAAGTATCACTTTTTCTGAAACAGAGCGAAAGTATCACTTTTTCTGAAACTGGATGAAAGTATCACTTTTTCTGAAACGGGACGAAAGTAATCGTAGACATACCCTAACTTCGTATTCTTCTTCGGTCGGCCTTTCCACCGTGGCAACGGTCGTACTAGTCTAAGAAAAGCAAAAAAAAAAAAAAAAATCGATCAAAATGATAACAGAAAAAAACCTCCCGAAAAATTAATCAAAAACCCAAACCCTATGAAAATAAAATCTTTAAAACTTTTTGGTTACTGGATAATTTGGATTAGTAAAACCTATAGAAGAAGAAACAATAGTTAAGCAATTAAAGAATCAACCTTTTTTTTTTTTTAATAAGAAAGATAGATTTATTAATAAAATTAAAGAGACACATTGCTTAGATCCTGTTGAATGCTGTCATTCAGCCACACAGGAATATGTTCAAACCAACTTTCCCTACTAAAATTTGAAATAGCATGTTTTGCAAGCTTATGTCCGCTTTATTTGCATCTCTGACCGAAAGGTGCAAAGCCAGTAATCAAAAGAGTTATTCAATATAACAATAATGTCCTCAATCCATGAGTTTGTCGACCAACCAACTGCACTTCTTGTTCCATTGATCGCTCTAATCACACAGCCACAGTCTCCTTTAACCGAAGTCTTCTTATTCCCCTTTCTTTCGCCCAAGTCATCGCCATGAGAGCGCAAATAGCCGACTTCCTCTGAGTTCTCGTCATTGTAAACCAGGATCTAGATCCATGTTGTGCACCCTGCAAAATCTCTAATTATTAGACCCAAACCAAGATTGCCATTCTCTTTGATAAATGCAAAGATCAAAGTTGATTTTTAAGACGTTGGCCGCAGGAGGCTTCCAAAAACTGGTTGCCTAACATTAACGATCCCACTATTTATAGAAGTAGGAATGCAAGTAGACATTCAATCATTGAAATATCTATTGATTAAATTAGAAATACCCCCGTATTTGGTAGTGCATTTTCAAAGACTAGATTACATCTAGCTTTCCATAAATGCCATAAGAAGACTCTCGCTTTACCTCGTTAATTGTAAGTTGTGCCGCACATTAGCTCCAGATGGAGTAGCATAAATCTTCACTATCCAATCGTCAAAGTTAGCACCACTAATAACAGAAGCTAAGTCCCTATCACACAAATTCCAGACCTCTTTCGAAATACTACAATCAAAGAATAGATGGGCATAGTTTCAACGAGTAGTGTTACAAAGGGGCACATAGTAGATCCGTAGAAGCAACGGTGAATCTATCTCCTACAGGAAGACATCTAGTAATACATTTCCACAAGAAATGCAAGACTCTAGGAGGAATTTTTCGTTTCGAGAAAAAATTCAATTCACACCAAATAGAATTGTTGGAAGTACCATTCAGATTTGATTCTCATTAAGGATAACCTTATAAAACATTTAATGAGTTGAAATACCCATTTTTCTCACAGCGACCATCTCGTGGTGTCTTTACCATTGGTAGGATTCTAATTTTCAAAATTTCTCTTCGTGCCTTGGTTAAATAAAGCCTCAAGAGTATGAATTTTCCGGGATAGGGTTTCCGGATCTATGAGTTGGTTAACGGTGCACATAAGAGGAGCAAAAGGTAGAATCTAAGAGCCCATTTATTGTTGGAACCCATCTATCTTTCCAAATATTTATTTTACTTCCATCAAAGAACTTCCAACAACTATATTTCCTAATCCAATCTAGTCCCGTTGCACTCCTTTCCAAATCCAAGAACCACTAGAAGAACATTCTCCATAGAGCATTACCCTCATAAAAGTATTTACTTTCTAGGATATGTGACCATAGGTCATGGGGAGAAGAAATCATCCTCAAGCTAATTTAGCTAACAAAGCTTTGTTCACAATTTGATCTTTTAATACCCATTCCACCTTGACATTTTGGCTTAGCCACATCATCCCATCTTCTAGGATAACCCCCTCTTCCATCTTTCTTTTTTTCCACCGAATTTCCTTTGAATAGAATCCATCTGATCTGTAAGCTTTTTTTAGGCATAGGAAAAACAGCAAGATGATGATTAGCAAGATTTCTAGAAATGATTGTACTAAAATAGTTCTTTACGGTTGGCTTAAGAATTTAGTTTTCCAAGTATGAAGGTTGTCTCCATATCTATCTAATAATCCACCAAAAGTCCGCATTTTATTTTTCTGAATAAGAAGTGGAACACCAAGGTATTTATCATTCAAGGCCATTCTCTTAATATGTAAAATATTTGAGATTTCATTCTTAATTAATTAGGGACTTTGGGACTAAAAGCCATACCGACTTGTCGAAATTGGATGATTGTCCTTAAATTGGCTGAATTGCTCAATGATTTTAGCTAAAATTGGTTTGTTCAGGTTAGCTTTTGTGAAAATAAAACAATCATCAGCAAAGAATAGATGAGAGACAGAAGGACTAGAAGATGCTACTTTTATACCATGGATATTACCTGATTGTTCAGCTTTTAGAAGAGCCCTAGAGAAAGAGTCCATGCACAGGATAAAGAGGTAGGGAGATAAAGGGTCTCCCTGTCTCAAACCTCTTTGAGGTTTAAAGACTTTACCAGGAGACCCATTCAACATAATTGAAGTAGAAATGAGATAAGCATTGTTCAATCATGCAACACCAACAGAAGATTTTAAAGTTTTTTAAAGTCTCCAACAGAAATTCCATTCTATTCTATCAAAAGCCTTAGACATGTCAAGTTTTCTGACCATCCAACCTTTTGAGCCTTAGTTTTCTTCATAGTGTCAACTAGTTCATGAGCAATCACTATGTTATCGTAATTAATTCACCATTTAGAAATTTGTTTGATTAGGAGATATGATCTTATTCAAAGAATGGTTTTAATCGTTGGATAAAAGCTTGATATTATTTTATAAACAACATTGCAGTAGGTTAATTGGCCTAAAATCAAGCCCAGACCTTTTGGGCATTGATTTTTGGTATTAAAGGTCAGTAAAATTATGATTAAGTTCGCTTTAACATGTGCTTAGAATGAAAAAAACTTTGAACCATACTTACAGTTGAATCACCCACGCATGTCCCACATTTTCGATAAAATCTGGGGAAGCCATCAGGACCTGGGGTTGTCCAAGGTTGCATACTAAAAACAATAGATTTGACTTCCTCTCAGGTTGAATTTTGGTTAACATTGCATTATCTTCCTCGGTGATACATGGCATAATATTATCTAGATAATCATCCGGTCTAGGTGGACTAGTAGTTCCGCCATTTGTAGAAAGTGGGATTTTAGACTATCAAAGAATATCATCTCTATTTGACAACCAAATTCCAAGATTGTTTTGCAAAGTATCTATTTGGGTTCTTTTTTTCCTAAAGTTTGCTTTATTATGGAAATACCTAGTATTCCGATCACCCAATTTAAAAAATCATCTTTACCTCTTTGCTTCCAATAATCTTCCTCTTGCATCATACCAAAAAGTTAGTCTCTTATTAAGATCAATAATAGCATCTAAGACATATTATGACCATTGGCAAGAAGATTAGAGATTTGGGATTCTGCTTTTTAGCAATTTGAGTTGAGATATTACCAAAATGTTCATAATTCCATTTTCTCAAACTTTGTTTAGTACCATAAAGTGACCTACAATGTTTGAAAGCAGCTGATCCTGAAAGAGAAACTTGCCAACTATTTTTAATTATATCCTTACAAGTTAAGTCTCTAAACCAAGTTCTGTTGAACCTAAAAGGTTTGTTAGTACCATTATCTTTTTGAGCTGTTGAGAGTAGAATAGGACAGTGGTCACTTGCCATTGGAACCAGGTGATACACAACATCATCAGGATAATTATTCAACCAATCTATTGTAGTTGCTGCTCTATCAAGTCTCTCTAAGATGAGTTCTTCACCATCTCTTCTATTAGTCCAAGTGTATGGGTTGCCAATATAAGATATAGAATGAAGATTAGCACTATCTAACAAATCTTTAAACTTGTTTAACTGAGATTGACTTACCAGGTTCCCTCATTCTTTTTCATTTTGGCTTATAATAAAGTTCAAATCCCCAATTACAGTCCATGGAAGACTATAATGATGGGCAATACTATTCATAGATTCCCATTGTTGCTTCCTAGTATCTTCCATAAGAGAGCCATAAATAAAGGAGCATAGAGACTGACCTGTTCTAGCATCCATGGTCAGTAGACAAGTAATAACATTAAGCTTGTTTTCTACAATATGAAGATTTATGCCATCTTTCCAAAGTAGACAAAGTCCCCCAGACAAACCAATTGATCACAGAAACAACATTTGGGAAGTTTAGACTTGAAACATAAAGTTTCATTTTTCTAATATGGTTTTTGGTCTCACCTAGAAATATTATATCGGGATCATTTGATCTAATCAAATCTTTGAGATGTTGTCTAGTGTATTTATTTCTCAAAGCCACAAACATTCCAATAGAGGAATTTCATTTTGAATGTTAGATGAAAATTGGATAAAAATGCTAATAGAACTTTTATAAGCAGGTTGACTTAGAGAACTTAGGAAATTTGAAATTAATTTTAATGTGAGGAGTAGAAAATACCGATCCTCTTGAGTTAGAAGCAAGAGTTTTCAACTATTGCAGACACACCTGGATTGATTTCCGGTGTTGATGTAGTAATTGTTGTATTGATCATCGAGGAGTTATTAGATGCATCGATTTTGGAACAGATCGAGTTCGTGAGTTCCTTTGTCTTTTCCCAAGTCTAGCTTCTATTCCCCCTTGGCTAATTTTGATGGTTCGATTCAAGATTTGCACTTTCATTATCTTTATCCACCACTAAGACCCCATCCTTAGGAGGGACGAAAGTGTTGTTTAAAGCGCCTCTTCTTACAGTTTAGCTTAGGAGCTTGATTCGGATTCCTCACCCTTATTGCAGCAGCTTTTTAACATTCTCTAGAGTGATGGGATGAGCATGAATTTTAGCAAGATCATCACCCTTTTTTACTGATCGATTCTTTGAGTGATCAAGGACATAGCATGTAGGACAAACATTATGTGGTTTTTTTCAAAGTGGAATCTTATCCATCTTGTGTGCCCGATTGTCACATGTGCCTGTAATTCCCTCTTCTTAAGGGTGTTTTAAGATTAATGTTGACACACACCTTCCGAATTTCACCAAAGTTAGGACATCCATTTTCTGGTTGAAGAGCAATTACCTCCCCCATGATTTCACCTATTTCTCTTATCACCTTAGCATTCATGAATTCTGGTAACAAGAACTTTAATTGGATCCAAAAGACCTGGTGCTCCCAATCGAGTTCCTGATGAGCAAGTCCATCAAAATAATCATGTAACACCATTAAGTTCCCACCAATACTCCATGGCCTTTCTTCAAACACCTTGTTCAGCTGAATCCAGTTTGCAAATTTGAACACAAAAATTTTTGGATCGATTTCTAAAACTTCCAAATCTTCTTTTACAATGAAGTTCCATGTAAACCCAATATTATTCAAAACAGCTTCTGCAGAATATTTACCTTGTTTGATAATTTTCCCAACCAAACAGATATCCCATTGCTTTGGTTCCTCTATACCATTCGTTTCCAGCAATTCAGATTGAGCAATTCCGTCATCGTTATTACCCAGAGATGTTTCCTTCATCCTATCGCAATGAAAGACACTTCCTTAATTCTTCCCCTAGGAACAAAATTGGGATCCGAATCCATGATTTCAGGATATAAGGAGTTTGAATAAGGTTTCTGAATAAGTGAGGTAGTACAGGAGGATTGAGGTATATAAACCTTAAAATTAGGGTTTTGAGAATGATTTGGAATAATTTCTTCAAGATTTCTCGGCATGGATAGTTGGGAGTACTCATACTTGACTAAGTTTGGAAACAGAAAGATTTCCATAGATATGGTCAAAATCCATAAGAGAGGGAGGATTTTTTTCAAATTGAAACCGAAAAAAGGAAACTGCAACGTGTCACCTTGTATACGGCATGAATTACGGAGCGTTTTTGAATTTGAAAATTCCTGGTGAGTCTTTGCTTTGACCCAGCCCGATTCCATCAAGATGCCAATACTCCTTATGATGATCAAGATACCTATTGCTTCAAAAAGCATTACAACAATTACTGCAAACGCCATGTACAACACTGGAAATAAGGCAAACGCCATTAAAATATGGAGAAAACTCTGCAAACTCAAGAGAGAAACAAGAAAAGTTAAAAATCCATTAGAAATCGAAATAAAAAACAAGATTAAAAATCGTAGATCAAAAGGAAAATATGAAGGAGAGGATTTAATAGAGAGAATCAAACTCGGGTAGACAAACAAAATGATCTTGGAGCAGGTTCGATTCTAGGATTCATATTTGAAAAAATTTAAGAAACTGTGTTGACTCGGCATCGCCCGATTTGCAGAGAACGCAAGTGTTTATCGTATGCTTCTTCCTTCTCCGAATCAACCTTCTTCAGTTCTTAGTTCTGAATCCTTAACAATCGATAAAGGTGGACTAAATTGAAAAACACAGGGGGCTAAGTTGATCGACCAGGTGGACTAAATGCCACCAATTAATTCGTCCAGCAAGTGATTTGTGGGGGGTCTGGGGCTCCGCCCCTGACTCAAAGTATGGGTGGGACTTGGGTTGGGTCAACCCACCCAACCCATGCCCAACCCGAACGTTGGGCGGGCATGGGCAATGTATTTTAAAAGTTTGGGCAAGCTCGGGTACAATTTTAATAAACCCGAGTTAAATTTGGGCAAGCATGGGCACAAAATTTTCTAACGCGAGCAACCCATCTAACCCGAGGAACTATAATATAATTATATAAACTATTTTTATAATTGGTAGTATTATCTATCTATTAAAAGCAATTTTAGCCATTATCTTCAAACCTAATAATGAAAATATAAATCATATCTATCTCATTATTAATTCAATATGAAATTTTTTTTATATTATTGTCAATAATCATAAGTTATTTGGAAATTTAAGCTAAATACAATAATTAAATCTTATAATTACTAAAATTTGTTATTATCACATTAACATGAATAAAAAATAAATTTAAGACTTAAATTAAGGTCATTAGGGTTTCTATGTGTGTATATATATATGAGTCTACTAACTAACCCCATTCTATGTCCACAATTTTTATGTTGTAACGTATTAGCATGGGTCAACCCGAGGAACCCGGGGAACCCGAGGAATATAACTTGGGTGGGTCTTGGGCAGCATCTCCACGGGTTCCACGGGTTCCATGGGCAATCTGGGCAAAGAATTTCTACCTCGGGTCTGCCTCGGCCAAGCCTTCCAACCCGACCAACCAACCCAAGTCCCACCCCTAACTCAAAGTAAGCAAACATACGGAAGGAAGGTACTCGCGATTTTCAAGAGCTTTATGGTTGAAATCGTCCCAAAGAGTTGATTAAGCACTAAAGATCACTTCTTAGTAACCAAGTAGGATAAAATCCCTGCACACTTGCAAGTAGGATTTATCATTGATTTACAAGTAAACAAGATGGCCGAGATAGAGAAACTGCTCTGGATGCCTACTACATTGTTGGATTTTGGCCTCCTGACCTTTTCTGATTCAAGCCGAAACCAGAAGTACTATCTATGGAGATTTGATAAGAAAGTAAAGGTGAAGAAGAATTCAAGCAATAAGTTCACTGACTCTAATCAAATGCACAAGTATTTGGAACGTCGTTAAGTTTCATGTCCTCTCGTTAAAAAAAAATATGCAAGAAAAAGATGAAGAAAAAAAAAAAAAGAAAAATCTAGTTTAGTTGCTTGGTGCAACATTCCTGCAGACATTTCAAGAAAACAAATGAACATTCCTAAACTCCCACTCTCGACATCCAATCTAAAAGTTGTTTCCAGGGAATACCTGCAGGAAAATCAAAATGTATTGTCAGATGTAGAAAAAGTACCCTTGCATAGCCAAATCGATCATAGCCTTGCACTACAGTGTGGATTCAAATACATGAATGATCATGGCCTAGAAGCTTACTTGATTAGGTGTGAGATTATAGACACAGGCAAGTCAATTTCAAAGATTGGCTGGCCAGGCCTTGTTAAAGTTTTATAGTTGATGACCGAAAACTCTATGGCTACACCTTTAAAATTTAGGGACAAGTTCAGTAAAACCTTTAAAAGTATTACATTCGATGTGAACCAGTAACTTCATAGATTCTAAGTGTCAAGCTGATCTGGGGCAAAATGGTATTAACCGACTTTACAGATTTCCTGCAATATATACTCATTTCAAAGTCATTAACGGTATGCCATTGCCCCCTAAGTGTAAGCTGGTTATGTTGGAATTTTGACATGAAACTTCGGAGATATACGAGCATAGTTGTGTTGCTCGCATAGAGCTCCTGGGAAGCAAGACTAACACTTAACCTCTCAAAACTAACTTCTTGCTTCGTTACAAGTTACAAATGAATGTGTTTCTGCCTATTTATACACTCTACATTTTTCTCTACATTTTCCTATTACAACCGATTTTGACTGTCTCTTGAACATCCTAAGTACTCTTCTCAATCTATTACAAACGGTACAATCACCGACTCTCTTCTATCTCACGTTATAGAACTTTCTAGACACACTTTACTCTAGCCGATTCTAGAGTTTTCTAAACTATTCTAACAGGCATTATTTCAACGGATCTTGAACACAACTCAGGTTTATGGATAAAATGTACTACCAAAGCATGCATCACACTCTCCTCTAGAAATTAGCTCAAGTGACTAACAGATCCAATTAACAAAGTAATAAAGCAAAAAGCTAAAATGAAGATTACCAGTTTCAAACAGTTGCTTGTCCCCCTGCCGGATTAACTGTTATATGTCCTCCCCATAATTCCATTATTTCTGGATCTTCTTCTCCTAATTCTTTCAAAGAAACTAAGGTATGCTGGTATCGAAATGCTTGACGAGATATATCATCAAAACTCACACAGCCTTCAAAAGTTGAAGTGTCAGAAAGAAACCATTTAACAGTGCCTTGATCATAACGTATAGCGGCGCCATCTTCCATAAAGGCAAAGGGCTCTCTTTGGTAAAGACTAGGAACTTTAATCCAACCCCATGACTGGTGTTCCTCCGTTTCAAGATTATCATTCTTTTTCATGAACAACCATATGTCTTCAAAGTTTTCTCCATCTATAAATTGACAAACAGCATAATATAAAATCCCGCCACCAGAAACCCCTATCAGAATAAAGCCATCCGTATCATCATCATCATCAGTGTCGGTTAGGATAGGAGGTGGTGTAATGTGCTCACGAAACTTCTCATCAACCAAATCAAAAACCACAACCATTCCTCCATCAGTATTTCTCCAATGAAGACATCCATTCAGAAACACACCATGTGTATCGTTACAATGCGTCTGAAAACTAAAACCTAAATCGAATTTCCCGACATGCCTCCATCCCTTGCCACTCCCAACAGTGTACACCTCGACCTCTGCAACAGTAGGTTCGGCCCAACACTTGTATATCCTAACAACTTTGTACTCATTCGTTTCAGAAATGTAACCAAATCCGCACGCCAAATGATCATATGCAATCGATTTTTCCCCTTTGGTTTCATATTCAGGATAACTATCAAATTCTGGCAGAACAACGTATTCTTTCGTCACCGGGTTAATAATCATAGCAGGTCCATCGGTGTAAGTAAGTTGAGATCCATAAATACAAATCAAGCCATTAAACGAACCAATACAGATGTAATAACCTTCACCTGTAATTTTTATAGTGATCTTTCTACGAATAGGTTTCACATGATTCCATTCCTCACTATCCTTATATTCAATATAGTAAAGACATTTATCATTATATTCACGGTCATTGACATCGACATCTTCATCCGGTTTCGCGAAAACATAACTCATCTTACCTGTTGTTGAATCGGGGTGATTGAGACGCGCCAAGTGCATTTTGGGGAACGATGGATGATGAATGAGATTGTTCCATGTTTTGCAGACCAACTTGGTTTCCAGGACTGATTCAGTGGGTAAACGAGTCAAGATGTCTGAAATGATCTCTGTTGGAAGACGCTGATTGAGATTCTTCATCAATTAAAGAGAAATTGAGACGTAAGGAATCAAAGAAATTTTCTGGGGGGTTTCGTTATTAGGGCTTTTTGTTTTTCGCGGTTTATACTGTGTACTAATTAAAAGTTTACATAGATAGATTTCCAAACCCTAAATGGTGGAAATGAAATATATTGGAGTGGAGATGTGGAGTCCGTAATTTTCGGGAGACGTGGGCTAATATGAAGTTACCGTCTTATTCCTTACTGGCAGAAAGCATGGCTGAACAAGAACTACAAGGATGTTCGGAGTTTGCAGGCAGTTGCCAAAATTATCCTGCCACTATGTGATCCTTCAGTCAGAGTTGCCCTTTAGAAAGCACTGCACGCTTCTAAGTAGGGTTTATATTTATCATTGATTTTCAAGTAAACAAGAAGTTAAACTGAGACAGAGAAACTGCTCTTACTGCCTACTAAATTGTTTATTTGTTGGAGCCAAAACCAAAAATACTACAGTATCATTTTACCATCTTTGACTATTTGATAAGAACTACTCCCTCCCTCCGTTCCAATTTAAATTATATTTTTGGGGTTTTCACGTAGATTAAGAAATAGAGAGATATGAAAATAGTCTTCAAACATTAATTACTATTAGGGCACTTAAAAATAAAGTTATAGTTCCAAGACATGTTAGGGTGTTATTGGAAAGTTTTTGGAAAAATATGAAAACCTTCGAGTATTGTGGAACAAAAAAAATAACCCTAAAACATCATCTAAAATGGAACGATGGGAGTAGTAAAGAAGGAGAAGATAACAAAACAAAGATTCCGTACAGAACAAGAATTGAAGCTATAAGTTCACTGAATCTATTTCATAAAGATTAAAATGCACAACTATCTGGAACTTCGTAATGATGAAGTTTCATGTCCTCTTGTTAAAACAAAAAGATGTAACAGAAATATAAAGAAAACTTAGCTACGCCGTGCAACTTCACTACATGAGCCCTGCAACAACATTAAATGCTAATATTAAAACAGACAAACATTCCTAAATTCCCACTCTCACCAATATCCAATTTAAACGTTCTTTCCAAGGAAAACCTGCAGGAAAATCAATATACAGCATCAGTTGTAGGAAAAAGTATCCCAGCAGAACCAAATTAATCATAGCAATTTCAACAATCAAGAGTACTCAGAGACGTATGGATTCCAGATCTTTAGAAACTAAAGCAAAAACTAAACAATCCTACCTTTGTTCACCAAAAAAAAAAAAAAAAGACAACATGAAAAGCCAAATGGATAACTAATAAGCCAACCAAAAGAAAACATCAATATAGGCACTATCACCTATCAAGACAGTTGGATTAATCTTTCATGGATATATATATTTTCATCTTAGTTTGTTGAAAAAGGTTACTGATGCAGCTTACTAAGATTACTTCCGGTTAAACACTAACATCATTATTGCAACTCCCCAACATCGAAACAGAGGAAAATTGGAAAAGCTTCAAAACTGGTCCTGATAATTATCCATCAACAATATGCTAAAAACTAAGAATGAAACAGATTAACTTGTATTGTTGCTAATGCTATCACCTTCCACCTGCATATATATCCTTATTCAAATCCGGTCAATGAATGAAACAAATTACTAAAGAATGCATCTCATTGAAATTAGCTCAAGTGGCTAACAAATGCAATTAACAAAGCAATAAAGCGTGACTGACTGACTGACTACAAAGAAATATACTCACATACACATTTGGGATTAATGATATAAACACAAACTAGCAGTTAGTGATATATAACTGTCAATAGTTCTGAGGATAATTTTATTTTTATTTTGTTTGAGGATGAGGTCCTTGTATATCCATCTCCATATAAATATTTAAGCATATCAATATTACTTCAAAAAGGTAAATGAAGATTACCAGCTTCTTGCAGCAGTTAAGTGCTTTGACAGCTAAGTGCTATCAGACTCATTGCTATCGTCTCCTCAATTGTATGTGATTCCATCATTCCCGCACCTTCTTCTCCTAATTCCTTTAATGAAACTAAGGTATGCTGGTGTGTAAACATGTACATTTGACGAGATATACCATCAAAATTCACATTGCTTTCCCAGGTTGAAGTTTCTGAAACAAATACTTCAAGATTTCCTTGATCATAACGTATAACAGCGCCATGCTCCATAAAAGCAAAGGGCTTTCTTTGGTCAAGACTAGTAACTTTAACCCAACCCCATGACTGGTGATCCTCCATTTCAAGATTATGATCATTCTTTTTCATGAACAACCATACTTCATCAAATTTTTCTCCATTTAATGGTGAAATATATGCTTACGGAACTTCTCATCAGCTAAATCAAAAACCACCAACATTCCTCCTTGAATATTCCTCCAATGAAGACAGCCATTCACAAACGCACCATGTGTATGCGCCCATTTAGTGATAAGTATAAAACCCAAATCAAATGTTCCAACGTTCAAATAAATGAATGATTGTCGGTCTAGAAGCTGACTTGATATATAAGGGGTGAAATTTCAAACACAAGCATGTAACAGAGAGGCAGGCCATGTTAATGTTTTACAGTTGATGAGCAAAAATTCTATGGCTACACCATCAAAAATTTAGGGCCAAGTCCACTAAAACCTTTAGAAGTATCAACCGTTAAAGGGAACCAGTAAGTTCATAGATTCTTAGTGTCAAGATGGGAAATGGTATAGCCAACTTGAAGAGGTCCACGTTGTAGTGGCTTAATCTCCTCCGCCCTACACATGGAGGGGGAGCATGTTGGAGAAACTATAAGATAATCCCACATTGCTAACTCCTTAGCCTAGATCTTAATATATAAGGTGGTGAGCCACTCCACTCATTGCCAATTGGTTTTGAGTTGGAAGCCCACACACTTCTAACAGATTCAGTGGGTAAACGAGTCAAGATGTCTGAAATGATTTACGTCGGGAAATTCTTACAGAACTAACCCACAACCTCGCCCTCACTAAGACGATTATTAGCAAGAAATTAGGCGAAGAGATACAACGCGACAAATGGATAAGCACGAAGAATAACCACGCGACGGGTATATCATGATACATATCAAGAGAAGTGTGAAGCAGCGAAGCGAGAGATAGTGACATCTTCCCCAAAGCCTGGCGAATAAGACAAGATGAACAGAGATCAGCTAACAGAGACTTGCACGTGAACTCAGTTGTCTTCTATCATGATGACCGTCTATATAAGGATTCAAATAATGAAGAGAGAGGCAGGTTGAAAAAGAGTTCAGTGAAGAACAGGAGTAGAAAACCACCATTAGAAGAGAGAAAGGAAGAAATCATTAGAGTTAGCTTTTACTTATAATTTCCATTCCAACATGTATGAATCTTTTTGATATCAATAAGAATACCATATTTTACATATAAAGCTTGTGTGAAGATCATATCTAGTGTCAAGAGGTGTATAATATCATTAACGTTTGAGTTTAACTTCATGACTTAGACTTAGTGTTCTTATCACTTCCTTGGGTGTAGTTGTGGGATTTTCCGCAACTACAACAAAGAATAATCTGGTTGTGCTCTGATTGCACCAAGGCACATTTGAAATTAAGACACGGATTATGATACCATTGCGCATTGGCGCTTTCAAGGATCTCTGTTGGAGATGTCCATTAAATATCAGCCGACACATTCATTCTAATCTTAGATGTTATAGAATGCGCTTCTTTAGATTTGATGTATTCATAACCTTGATTTTTCTAGGTTGCTTATGAATGAATGTGTTGTGTTGTGCCGTACTAGATGCATGACGTGTTATGTTGTGATGTGATGTGCCGGAAAAATGAATGTGATGTGTCGTGTTGGGTCGGACACATTTATTTTGTGTTTTTCGAAGTAAATATTTTAAGTAGAAATACTATAGATTTAATGAAAATTGATAGTGGCATGTATCCGGTAGATGGCGTAGCCATTGAAGTAATATGTTAGGAGATTGTAGTTGTTGGATAGCCGATTTTTTTTTTTTTTTTTGGATAAATGAAATTAAGCTAACAAAATGACGATGAAAATTGAATTAATAATTAATACCTTTTGTAGTATCAATTGGGTTAAAGCAAGAAATAGAGATGGAGGAGAAAACATCTTATTGATAAAGAGACATCAGGGATTACATACATACAATGTTCACTATATATAGGAAAGGGAAAACCTAGTTATCTAATGGACCGCACATCCATGGGCCACATGCCCTATAACACTCCCCCTTGTGCGGTTCAATAACAAAGCTTTATACATAGTACTTCACATATAGTTCTTTGAATGTAGTTCTTCAAATGTCGTCCTCTTCTTGATGACTTGTGCCGAAATCAATCGCCTCATTAAAACTTTGACAAGAAAAACCCAAAGGATAAAACCTTGATAAAACTCTTCACATGTAGTACTTAACATGTTGTCACGTACTTTACATGTAGTTCATCACATGCAATACGATTTTTAAAGATCGACGAGTCTAAGTTAATTGCCTCGTTAAAACTTCATCAGGAAAACCCAGAGGGACAAAACCTGAACTAAAGAAAAAGAGTACAATATTAAGTAAACTTAGAATATAGTTGGACTCGAATATGTTGCCTCATTAAAACCTTGACAAGGAAAACCCAATGGGATAAAACCTTGACGAAGGGAAAAGAGTACAATGTGACAGATGCAAGTAAATTAAGGTGATCCGTTGCAGATGATCACTTTGCTCTGTTGAAGTTGACTAGTTGTTTCACAACTCTTAAGGCAGAAAATCCTCGTGGGAAAGATAATAGCCTTAGTTGGGAAAATTACATTCCCGGTGTTTGTTGTTGTCTCATTAAAAAACCTTGCCGAGTTATAAAACCATGTAGGAAAAAACAACCTCGGTGAAGGAAAATAGTTCAACACACTATTAGATGCTCCCCCGATGTCGGACAATTTTCGTTAGTCTAATGCAATGAAGGGGTTTATCACACTTTACTTTGGTGACTTGAATGTTTATAAGACAGAGTGTTGTTTATTCCGGAAGTTACGTTGCTTAACGAGAATATCGCATTTCGTTTCTTTGATCCAGATATTTTGATAATATCAACGGCGATCTTTATGTCTTCAACGTTCAACATACTTGATGTTTTTAGTATTGTCTCGCTAAAAAACCTTGTCGAGAGACAAAACCTTTGGGAAAAACTATTCTCGATCGAAGGGAAAAAGAGTACAACACAACTTCAATTTCAAGTAAAATATGTCGACATCATATCCTTAGATCCTCCCCCGATGTCGGCATCTCCCCGATTACTTTCGAGTTATTCCAGATAGTTCCTTTAGTCATGTATTTTTCGAAATCGAGTATTGGTAATGACTTAGAAAATAATCTACCATATCTCCCTCTGATTACTTTCGTTGGAGAAGAGATTATTTTTCCTTCATAATCAACAAATTTTGGATTGTACTTTCATTAGCATTCCTTTTAATGTCTTTGTAGGGATAAAACAAATTTATGTCAATGGTTACCTTTAAGTACATGATTACATTCACTATACCATTCCAATGACGTTGCGTACAAGCGTGGGCTATATCTACCTAACAAGTTACCCGAGGATGTAAACTTTAATCGAGTACATTATTATACTAAGTACAACAATGCGTCTATTGTACTTAGATATGGGAATTTCATCTCCCAACACATATTCTTCACCTTCCTTTAAACGAAATGGTCACTTACTTACATTTGAACCTCGACTAATCATGGGAGTGCTATCAGGATGCATGTCTTTGTTAAATTGCCTGAAAACTTTAGACATATGCAAACTGGTGGAATAATATCCCACAAGCTCAATACTCGGTCGAGCTTTCCTAGATTTTTCATCTCAAATTCGGATTTTTAAATAGCTTTTAAGGTCTCTTATTACATCAAGAGTACCCACCATGTCTGTACCATCGACATAAATAGCTACAATTCCAAATCAGGAACTTTCTTGTGAATACGCAAGGAAAAATAACTTACTTGTTTATCCCCTCCAAATCGAATAGCCACTTAGACGAGTATACCACATCCGCCTGATTGCTTGAATCTATAAGTGAGCGTTCTATCTAACTGTAAACGCACTCTGTGGTTTAGAGTCATTTGATTTGGGAAACAAAAGTCTATCAAGTACTTTTGTAAATATCTTCTATCTCTTGATTCTTTCAGAGATACGTAACAACCACATACATATGCTGCATTTCAAGTCCTTTAGAAATTACCAAGCTAACTAAGCAGCAAAATGCTATAATGCTCATTATGACAAAGTAAACAATTCCAGGGCTTTGTGAGATACCTCGCGCCACAAGGGAGTCTTTATACCATTACGACTTCATTATCTCACCGTGCTTTGTGACAAATAATCATGCATGTCCACAGGCTTTACACTTGGTTGGTTAGCACTACCACACCAAATACCTATATATTTGTCAAAGAATCAAATTCTGCCTGGATTGTGTAGGCCAAATATGCTCTTTATTGTTGATATTCAAACAATAAGAAGCATGGTTCGATCTCATCGTGCTCTATTTCCTTTAGCAACTGTATATGAAAATAATAATAATCATTAATATGATCACACGATCTTTCCATTGACTCGTGTGTGTTCTCATAATCCACTTGGGATGTCATTGTTCTCGGAATCGTTAAACTTTGGAGCGTCCTCCAAAATTGATTCATGGACATAGTCGAGACAATCAAATGAGATGACTTCATTAATGATACTAATTAGGTTGTGCCTTACTCATCTACTTCCTTTCTAGGTGAGCATTGATCGAACCTAGTGGCATCTCCATCTTCCTTTATGGAGGCACGGCCTTAACTACACTTCCACCAAGTGTAGTTACAACACCTTAGTCTATGGTGTACCCCATACGGAGGATTTCTAACCTTGCAGGAATATTTGCAATTTGGTATGTGTGATCTTGTCACTTTAGCGATATCAGTGTACATTCTGAAAATCGATTATTCTTTGTCACTTCACATTTACATTTGTGGAGTACAAGAATCAACATGAGACATAGTGGGAACACACCACGAAAATTCCTGTCGTTCCCTTAGAAAATACTTTTTCTTATCCCCCCCTAACGACGGGAAGAATGTCTCATTAAAATGACAACCCGCAAATCTAGCGGTAAGAGATCTCCCCTGCCAAAAAGTTTTGAAATGCGGATAATTGTTGGTAACTCATTTCCAACATAACTACTTAACAATTTTGAAGACCCATCATAGTACGAAGTGGAGTCGTAATGGCACATATATAGTGTAACCAAAAATGCGTAAAAACACGAATGTAGAGGCTTAAATCCGTTACTAAGTAGTACGAAAAAGGTTGACTAATATTGGGTTCTAAAAACAAATTAAGTAAGATGCGTGTAATATTGCATATCCCCAAAGCAATAAAAGATAGGTTGGTACGCATAACCTATTCCTTAGACACCATCTGTAACCTTTGATGGTAGCCTCCGCGAGACCATTGGGTATAAGATGTTCTATATTGATCTTATTAAACATGCAATATTCATCAAGTCCTTTTGATATAAATTCTCTAGTATTAACAAGGGTGGTTAGCCTTTGCACTTTGCATTGTGTGGTATGTGCTAGTACTATTCAAACGCAAATTTCTTAGGAACTATGACTAGTCCAAAAAGTCAAAACATTCACCAGATCCATCAGTCACTTTAATGGTCCGCATTCTGCATGAATATTTTTCTAAAGTTCACCTTGTTTTCTTTGTAATATGGAATTTTTACCATTTGCATCTTAGGATGGTCTCGATCCTGTTTTACTGAAGACTTTGTAAAAATGAGTGATATGCTTTCTTACCTAAAAGCATAATGGGAAGGGGGGTTGTGCATTCAGTAATTTAGAAAAACACTTATTGAGAGATATGTCGTCACTTTGCATTCTGTCAATCTTTTTCCCATTTTCGTTCACTCAATTAAAGTGATATTTGTATGAGTTCTTTCAAAACAATCATCATGTCACAACCAAAGTTTCTTTATGGTTATGCCCAAAGCCTGTATGAGTCAGTTTCCAACATTTCATCGTCGGAGTCAATATGATTCAATAATCCAAATATTATAGTGAATTACATTGCACTAGATTGACTCATTAGTTTCTCTAAAATATATTTCATTCTAAATATATTAAAGTTTATAAAAGATGCAATCAATTACATTCTCATAATTTTGATGTCCACATGATATCCATTTGCACGGGTTACTTGGAAATTTAACAAGGTGTGGTTATCTCTAGGTACACCTAGAGATTTTGCGACATCTTTGTTCTATCTTGAAAAAAAAAATGAGCAGTGCTGCGCTCGATATGATAGTCAATTGGCCAGGCAAAGTTCTTGTTGCCATTAAAGTTGATGTGAAAATTGGTTGTTACAATGATACATGTACACGTTACATTTATTTAACAACACCTATGACCAGGTGCATTTCCAACTCTTTTATTTATGATGGGAGCTAGAATTACATTTTAGTTGATCCCATGTTCAATTGATACCCATACTTTGGTGTCAATAATGCTGGGGAAAAAAAAAATAATAATATTTTTTTTTCTTCATGATATATATGTCCCTTTTCACATGCTTTATATGAGTCGGTACGTCTAACCCTCATTACTTTGGGGTTCTTTCCATTTTCAATTTTGCTACATTTAGCTTAATTTGAGAAATTTCTTTATCTCAACAGGCCAAGAGATTCTCACTACACATGTCAACCACTTACTTTAGGTTGAGTAGATTACTAAAGGTAATTCTCTTGTTGTCACACTTCAACATATACTATTTCGTTAGTATCATGGATGAAGTAGAGAAATGGAAATTTTCTGACTCAAATAAAAAAAAATTTGTGAGTTCTTCCACAAAATATTGGAATACATGTGATTTTGTTTGCAATGTATACCGACTCTTTAATAGTCGCGCAAGTATATTACATTCCACGGACATTCAAGTTTGGGGAGAAAATATCAAATATGCAATAATGGTGTTCAAGTACTTCTAAACCCCAAATAAATACATTGGAATTGAGTTGGTACAATCAATTAAACAAGATACACCATTCAACTATAGCCAATATCATATTCAAGAGAACAAATAGCATTAAGACCAAAATTCTTAATGATTGAGATCAATAAAAATAATTTAAATTGATCGTTTATACGTTGTTGACTTATTTTAAGACAAAAATAAACAAAACTAGGCATATTCTAAAAACAAATAAATAAGCATAGCATAAAAAAACGAGTAAATAAGCCTAGCATATAAAAAACTCACGTTATAGTTACATACCTCAAAATTTGGTTCCTACTGTATATAGGCAAAACCGGAACGTCCTTGGTCGCGCACGTCCCAAAACCAAGCTGAAACAGGAACAGTACCGGAACACAGAAAGGAAGCTGGAACAGGACAGGGCCGATTTGTCCGGGTACTGGTCGGGTTAGGCCGGTTTGTCCGGGTACTGGTCGGGTTAGGCCAGTTTGTCCGGGTACTGGTCGGGTTAGGCCGGTTTGTCCGGGTACTGGTCGGGTTAGGCCCGGTTTGGACCGGGCCGGTTGACTCAGGGTTGGATCGGGCCGGGTTGGTTCAGCTTCAGGGTCTGACCGGGCCTTTCTCCCTGACCTAATTCCTTCTTCCTCTTTTCCGTGAGGAAAACGTGTAATCAAGCGCCGCACAAAATAAAAAAAAAAGAATGATGGACAGAGGCGCATATTAGAATTCTTCATTCACGCCCAAATATGAATATATGTATTATATTATCATATGATGTTATATTAAGATGTAATCATGGGATACATCAGATTCAAAACCATTTTCACATTATGGATTTGAATAAAACAGATCATGGCATGAATATTCTTCTCTAAATCAATCATGGAAAGGAAAAATAAATAAATAAATAATATTTAGGACAAAATGGATCCAACTTACACGATTATTTCACGATTTCAACATTAGCAATCCGTGTAGCAGAAAAAATAAAAAAAAAATCCAATTGCTCTGCGGTATAGCATCGTGCATGATAACGTTTTGTAGTATCAATTGGGTTAAAGCAAGAAATAGAGATGGAGGAGAAAACATCTTATTGATAAAGAGACATCAGGGATTACATACATACAATGTTCACTATATATAGGAAAGGGAAAACCTAGTTATCTAATGGACCGCACATCCATGGGCCACATGCCCTATAACAATACCCTCAAATTAAGCTCATTTTTCTTCCTAACAAAATGCAAGAGAACGTTTTTAGACCTAAAAAGAGAAAAAAAATGGCTTATATATATGTAAATGACTCTTGGAGAACATTTTGCTCGACCGTTTTTGATTTAACTGCACAACCTGATCAGTATTGGGGGTCAATCTCTTTCTAACTTCATTTGAATGATTCAATCTTGGTAATAAGTTGTTGAATAGCCAAACAAAGCATAAGTACTTAATTAGAATCCAAACCGTTATTTTCAAATGGTTAAACTCTCTCTTCGCCTGTTTTCTCTGTCATATTCTTTTCTGGTCTATAATTTGTAAACAGATCTTTCTCTTATTTAAAGTTGCATGAATTCAACGGCTTTACACTCTCTAGCAGGGCAAGTGAACCAATAAACCAAATAATGACCCTTATACAGAATTAAGGTTTTTTGTTCATAAATTTGGTTCATCCCTCTTGGGAGACAAAAAAGAAAAAAAAGAAGATGAAGAAAAACATGAATTCTACTTTATTACTTTTGTTTTTCTTCTCATTTGCTGTAGTTATTCCAACTTTACAGGCTAATATCGGCCATTTCGACGAGTATGTAAGAAAAAAAGCTGAGGACGCTGCGGAGTATAATCGGAAGCATGCTTATGTTCAGAATCCCATCGAAACTGTCAACCAAGTTAACGATCACGTGCATAAGTAAGATTTTCTTATAGGTTGCTGCTTCGTTTTGTGCAGCAATGATAGCAGAATATGCTGTGTTTTTTGTTCTAGGAATGATAATCGTTTTTTCGCCTAGGAAATGAATTTCTGTAAATTTTACGGAAAATGGGTCATTTGTCTAAATATATTTTTAAAACATGGTTCTAATGGACGAGTAAAAATTAGTATGGGTGAAATGGACACCAAAAAAATAATAAGAATGAAACTGGATTTATCCAGGCTTAAACTTAAAAAAGAGTGAAGATGAAACTGGATGCATCATGATGTAAATTAAAAATAAGAAAAAATATTTGAAAATGGGTAGGATGAAACCTGTTTACATCCTGGCTATTTTTACATTCTCGGCCATTTAAACAGTATCAAATTTTACATGTCTTTTCATCTAGGAATTGTTGATTTTGGTCTTTTTAACCAATTTTGTTTAAATTTTAATGATGACTTTTTTTTTGTACAGAGTGTTTGCGGGGCATAACAGCACAAAGATAGAAAGAAAGTTGGGAAAGTATAATGGTCCATGTTTAGCAACAAACCCTATTGACCGTTGCTGGAGGTGCAGGGCAGATTGGGCAAATGACCGTAAGAGGTTAGCTGATTGTGTCCTTGGCTTTGGCCGACACACTAGAGGTGGAAAGAGAGGGAAATTCTACGTAGTCACTGATCCATCTGATAAGGACTTGGTGAACCCCAAGCCAGGAACATTGAGATACGGTGTAATCCAAACTCAGCCACTCTGGATCATTTTCGCAAGAAGTATGGTTATCAGGCTGAGCGAAGAGCTAATGATAGCAAGCGACAAGACAATTGACGGTCGTGGAGCAAATGTTCATATCACAGGCGGTGCAGGCCTTACTATGCAGTTTGTGAGGAACGTCATCATTCATGGTCTTCACATCCATGACATTCATGCAGGAAGTGGTGGTTTGATTAGGGACTCACTTGATCATTATGGTTTCAGAACAGCTAGTGATGGAGACGGTATCTCTATCTTTGGATCGTCGCACATTTGGATCGATCATAACTCCATGTCCAACTGCAAGGATGGAATAGTAGATGCCATTATGGGATCCACGGCTATTACTATCTCGAACAACCACATGACAGATCACAATGAGGTAACTGAAAAAAATAAAATGAAAAAATTTTAAAGTGCCAGAACACACAAGTATTTTACTGCATCAATGATAGTGATGGTTATTTTTCTGCATGCAGGTGATGTTGTTCGGTGCAAGTGACAGCTACTCAAACGATACAATAATGCAAGTTACAATTGCGTTTAACCACTTTGGAAGGGGTTTGGTGCAGAGGATGCCAAGGTGCAGGTTTGGATTTTTCCATGTCCTAAACAATGATTACACTCACTGGCTTATGTATGCCATTGGTGGTAGCCACAACCCTACCATCATCAGCCAGGGTAACAGATTCATTGCTCCTCCTGATCCAAATGCTAAGGAGGTGACTCATAGGGTTTTCGCAACAGAGGACGTGTGGAAGCAATGGACATGGAGGTCGCAAAATGATTTGATGATGAACGGTGCATTCTTTGTTGAATCTGGCGACATAACTCCATCCTTGCCTTATTCAAAGCAAGACATGATCACTTCTAAACCTGGTACATTCGTGACCAGACTAACACGTTTCGCAGGTGCCATAAACTGTTTTGTTGGTAAACCTTGTGGAGAGCGAGAGAAAAAAAAATGAGAGAGAAAGAGAGAGATGTTGAAAGATTGTGGCTGGTCATTTGATGACAAATAGAGAAAACTAAATTTATTTTTATGTATATATTACGCTTAGTAAATTGAAGTTATACCTATATTTTTAACGGAAAATGGGTCATTTGTCCAAAAAAATTTAAAACCGGTTCAAATGGACAAGTAAAAAAAGTACGGGTGAAATTTTGTTCTTTGTATTGGATTGTGGCTGGTCATTTGATGACAAATAGAGAAAACTAAATTTATTTTTATGTATATATTACGCTTAGTAAATTGAAGTTATACCAATTTTGTGTATTTTTAATTCTTTTATTTATTTTCTTATGCAAAGTTCACGAGGTGATTTCATCAAAAATAAATAAATAATGAAAACAGTATGAAGAGACTAGAGCCAAAACCTAAGAAGAAAGGAAAGGGGAAGAAAAAGAAAACAAGCAGGAGTAACAATCATTAAACCTATAAGCACGGAGACTCGATCTGTCATTTCCAAAAGCTGATAGATTAAAAGAAGTTGGTTCATTCCACCTGTTTGTACCATATGTAAAAAAATACCACTTAATGGGCCAAATTAATACTTGAATCATCTTTTGGTCCTCATCCAAACCCGCTAACCAGTCCGCCAAGGCAGCCCACCAGTCTGCACAGACCAGTAAATGGTCAAAGTCTATCAAAGTCAAAGTCAACCTGGTCAATGTCAATGGTCAAAGTCAACGACCGGTCAACAATCAAAGTCAACCATCGGTCAACTATCAAAGTCAGTCGCACCTCTAGCCAATTTTCAGTCTTGTAGCCAGCAATGCTGCTAACCAATTCCGCCGCAAAAACTCTTCCGACCGCCAACCAGGCTCTCCAACCATCTTGCCGGCCCGACTTCCATCCACACCGCCGGCCATCATGCTCGTCAACCATCAAGCGAGTCCCTACCCATGCGGTCATCATTTCATGACAAGTGTCCACCAATAGTGCCGGCCATCATTTATGCGAGAATTTATCATGGAAGCATAAATGTGCAGTTTCATGCAGAATTGAATTCCAGACCATGCAATATTCATTCATCCATGCAATAATAATTTCAGCAGTTTCATGCGGAATTAAAGAGGGAGGCATAAATGAGAAGTTACCGCCATTTAAGTTATATTGAAATTATACAATTGTATAAAGAGGAGGAGCAGAAATGAGAGAAGGGGTAGCCAATAGGGAAAAAAATATACAATGTAATTTTACTATCAACAAAATCACTCCCCAAGGGGATTCACCCGTGGATGTAGGCAACCTATGCCGAACCACGTTAAACCTCTGTCTTTCATTTTGTTCTTCAAATTGACCCCTAACCCAAAATACTTACCAAAACTATCCATTCATCGTGTTTCGTGCCCAAAAGTAATTTTGGGTACAAACATTGGCGCCGACTAAGGGGACTACGAGAAAAGGAATCGTGTTTTCCCATTGAGAAAAATTGTGCAAAATACTTCAAAATCATGTCCGTCAAAAAGCAGTTTGGACGTCTTGAAAATCACTGCTGCAGTCCAGTTGAACGAAACTGCTTTGCGATCGGTCACGATCGTAATTGTTGCGATCCGGTGATCGTGTGGCGACCGATTAATCACGATTCTGCAGATCCGGTTGATCGCAACTGCTGTAGTCCATATTCATAGTCAAGGGCCGCCAAGACTGACTCATCGTAAAGATCGCTAAGATTGTTGCCAGGATGCTCGATCTGCAGTATATTCAAGTCCAAAGTTGGAAAAATTTTGCTTCCCAAATAACGTAGTGTTTACTTGTTCGAGTTTGTAAAACGTCAAAATCACTGCTGTCATGATCGCAAGGTTGTCAAGTTGCCTTCATCTCAAGGTGCTTGAATACCCCAAGGAAAACCTCTAGAAAAGCATCTCAGAAAGTTCCAGAAAGGGCCACAAAAGTGCAGCAAAACCATGATGAAAGGTCCGTGAGAAACAGCAACAGTCTCTGGAACCATTGCTAAAAATCCAAAGGAAAAGAAGAAAATAGAAAACTGTTACAAAAGTTCAAAAAGCAATGGCAACAGTCCAGCAAACCGTAATAGGAAATTCAAGACTAAAGACCACAGTTTAGAAAAACCATTGCGAAAAATTATCAAACAACAAGAAAAAATAAAAATAAAAACACCAGCGGCCTACCCGGCGGCCTCAGATCTGTTCACCCTCTTCAAGGGTTTCATTCACCTACCTTTGTTTTTACTCACCCACGTAAAAGGTGTCCATCACCCGCGTCAGATTTCTTCGATGCTTCTAGTTACATCAAAGTTCGATGCGCAACAAATGACCACCGTGGATTTTTTGAGGTACATAAAACTTCGATGCTCGCGATACATCAAAATTCCATTCTCAAACCTTGATTCGATCTAACGATGGTACATCAATCATCAATCTTTGAAATCAAATTTTTACATCGGTACATCCATTTTTTACGCAAAACATCAAAATCAAAAAAAAAAAAAAAAAAAAAGCCGGCGGCCACATGCGGCGGCCATTACGAGCGGCGGCGGCGAACGACGACAGCGTCAGTGGCAAACGGAGACGGCGAGGCCAATGCCGACGGGAAGAGTTAGCGGAGATCGGGCAGATAAATCGAGGATTAATTGGACGCGGCTGGTTTTGTTTCGATGTAGCTCGTTGCAACTTAAATCCATAGTCCCGATTCGGTGTGGCGCGACGTAGTTTAATTCCGTGGCCTTTGGATGATTCCGCCCAATTTATCTTGCCTTGCGGATATGTACACCCCACTTGGACTTGGTCTAAAAATTTGTTTCGTTGATATCTTCTCCGTCTCACGTCCGAATTGGATGATTTTTGGCTCGTTGCGATCGCATTTCAATATCCTATGACATGAAGGTAAAATTTTGCAATTGGAGAATAATATTTTTTGGGTACAATCACGTCATCAACATGTTTGGAGTAAGGCGCTAACTAACAAATTTTGTTTCTTCGATAACTTCTTCTTCGTGCATCCAAACTAAGTGATTTTCGGCCCGATGAGATCGTATGTCAATTCCCAACACCGTGAAGGCGAAATTTCAATTTTAGGAGAAAATTGAATTTTTAGGAATGTAAAATGACAACACAAAACGGTCACATTCGATCACCGTCGAAACTAGGTCACATTGATCACCGTTGTCGCCTAAACTCAAAGAATATCGATTGATCGAGTTGCTATCGTCTAAGTTCAGTAATCTAGTTTCACAAAGAATAAGGGGCGATTGATCGAACGCCGCAGATCCTTTATTTTTAATTCCCTGATCCGGTTAATTGTTTTATAGACCGATTTTCCCCAAAACTGTCGGTCGCGGTTTTATGCATAATCATATAAGATACGGTGATCGCATTTCTTGAAATACTGACTCCATGGGAATCGTATTCAATCGATTTTGATCCAACGGTGCATTCCAGTACCATGAGACAAACCTATTAGCTGAGTCAAGCTGAGATGCTAAGGTAACTACACTAGTCATCGCAATAACACTTTTAATACAATACGTATACAATTTTCATATTTTCGCATCTTTTCATATATTCATGCATACTTTTGTTCCATGAGAAACCTATAATGTGGCGAGCATTTTCTCACGTGGAGTCGTGGAGATGCACACATTTAAATTCTCGCGCGCATCCGGAATAATGGGAATGGCCCCCGCGCGAATTCAGATAGCGAGACATCTTCAAAATTCCATGCGCGAGCAAAATGCAGCAAGGAAGTGCACCCTTGTGCAAGCATTGAGCGACATGACAATTATTATCTTAGGGGGCGAGTTGCATATCACTTCAACATGAATGACTATCACTTGGGGCGAGATATGTAACACCTCATGAACTAAAATAACTCTTTTTGGGAGAGTTGCGTAACACTCCAAATGCTTGGGGACGAGTTACATAACACCTAATTGCAATGCGGAATTCACCGAAAATCGAAACTTCAGGTATCCCAGACTTCTTAATCCTCCAACGAGTTACATGATTAAGAGGGGGCGAGCATACACCCTAATATTTTGATGCAATTATTATAATCAGTAATGTTAAACTGCTATAGTTATGTTATTATACTCTAGTTAAAAAGCAAGCATTGCGCACTTTCGGTTGGACGAACCGACGCATTCCGCTTTTTCTTACAAGTTCTCAGTACTCAGTTGGACGCAACTGATGCAGTCTGGTTGCACTCAGTTGGACGCAACTGATGCTGTCTAGTTTTATTTATAACTATTACACCTAGGTTTATCGAAGTTGTTCAAGTCCAGTCCCTCGGCCCATTTGCCCATGATGCGAGTCTTTCTCGTCATCTTTGTTGCATTCCGGCTAATCGCGGTGATGCAAGATAACTATGCTCGCAACTCCTCGCGATCGGTGATCGCGGTGGTGCGGTGCGGTTTGGCTCGTCACTCTTGCAGTCTAGTTGATCGCGATTCTTTGTAGATGCCGATTCTCTCATTCTTGTCACTGCTGATCCGGTGATCAAAGCTGCTGAGTCTAGCTCTGTTTCGCAACTCCCGTACCAGCTGATCGCAATCGCCGTAGCAGCGCTTTGGCTCGTCACTCCTACTGACCCGACTGATCGCAGCTTGTCGTAGTGCGCTCGCTCGTTGTCTGCTGCAGTCCACCGATCGGCCGCCGCAGTCCAACATTGTCGCAACTCCTACAATCAGATTGATCGCGAATCGCCGCAGCTGCAATTTGCTCATGGCTCTCGCAGTTCAAATCGAGCGGCAGTCAGTCGCAATGCTCGATGTCACTGCAGACCAACTGATCGAGTCACCGTAGTATGCCGTTTCGCAACTCCCGCAGCTGCGCTTGCTTGCCGCTCCTCGGCAGCTTCGAGCTGATGCGCAGCTGCAATGCTCGATATCTGCCGCAGTCCAATTGATCGAAGTCGCTACAGCCTAGCTATGTTCGCAGCCTCCGTAGTCCGACTCTACCGCTGATGCTGTAGCAGTGCGCCTTGCTCGTCGCTTCGCTTCAATCTGATCGAAGCTTTGCAGTCGGCTATGTTGGCAAATCCTGTCCCACGATCGTAGGCTGGCTGCGATGTTTTACTCGTTTTTCTCCGGCCGGTGATTGAAGCTGATGCAAACCATTTTTTCTCAATGCGGTTACTACCTTGTTTTGTTTATTACTGTAGAAGACAGTTTTTTGTGGCAATCACAGACAAGTCCAACGCAACTGCCATAGTTCAATTTTACATCAGAAGTTATCACTCACTCACAACACCTCTCCACTCAAGCATCACGCTTGAATTCTGAGTGATTCAGCCTTCGGTCCCGATTTTGCATACAAAAATGGTTCATACTCAAGTGTTCCCGCCGAACACAATACCCTCACTTGGGGGCGACTTGATTACGATTCCATAATCAACGAAGACAATTTTCTTTAAACTTCAGTAACAGAAATTTACTCTCGGGGGCGTCTTGACTTCCGCAAACAGCAGGAGAAGGTTGCCAATCGCCTCACCATCAATAATCCACACTTGGGGGCGAGTTTTGTCATTGACTAAGGAAAAAGAAAATGTCTTAACCCCCAACAAGTTGGAGGTTAAGAGGGGGCGATGTTTGTACCATAAGTAAAAATACCACTTAATGGGCCAACTGATACTTGAATCATCTTTTGGTCCTCATCCAAGCCCGCTAAGTCAGCCCAAGGTCTTCACCCACCGTCGATGGTCAAAGTCGGTCAACTATCAAAGTCGGTCAACTATCAAAGTCAATGGTCAAAGTCAAGGTCAATGGTCAAAGTCAACCGTCGGTCAACTATCGAAGTCGGTCGCACCCCTAGACAATTTTCAGTCTTGTAGCCAGCAATGTTGCTAACCAATTCCCAGCCAAAAACTCTTCCGCACTGCCAACCAGTCTCTAACCATGGTGCCAGCCAGCTTCCATCCACACTGCCAGCCATCATGCCTGTCAACCATCAAGCGAGTCCCTACCCATGCAGTCAGCTGTTCCGCCAGCTAGTTTCCACCAATACTGCCAGCCATCATTTATGCAGAATTTATCATGGAAGCATAAATGTGCAGATTTCATGCGTAAGTGAATTCCAGTGATTTTGACCATGCAATATTGAATTTCAGTGAGTTTCATCCATGCAATATTCATTCCGGCAGTTTCATCCATGCAATAATAATTTTCAGCGAGTTTCATGCGGAATTAAAGAGGGAGGCATAAATCGGAGTTAATGCCATTTAAGTTACATTGAAATTATACAATTGTATAAAGAGGAGGAGCAGAAATGAGAGAAGGGGGTAGCCTATAGGGAAAAAATATACAATGTAATTTTACTATCAATACAAAATCACTCCACAAGGGGATTCGCCCGTGGACGTCGGCAACCTATGCCGAACCACGTTAAACCTCTGTCTTTCATTTTGTTCTTCAAATCGAACCCTAACCCAAAATACTAACCAAAACTATCCATTCATCGTGTTTCGTGCCCAAAAGTAATTTTGGGTACAAACACCACCAACGAGCAAAACCATCACGTTCAAAGAAGAGTAGTTTTGTCATTATTCAGCATGTTCCTTCCACGACAGACCATCACGTCCGGAGAAGAGTAGTTTCAATGTTTTATCATCATTCATTACAAAAAAATGTAACACGGCTATTCGAAGATTACTGTTACAACCCCATTTGCAGCAACATACTGTTTCTGTTTCGAATCACGAAAAAAGGTGTAGTTATATATCTACTGAAGATAAGGGAATTCTTATGCCTCAAGTCAATGACTTGGACCATGGAGAGACTAAAAGTAGGGGTGTCAATGGAAGAATATCCGTCGGATATTAGGAATTCCGTTATCCGACAGGTTAAGGATTATCGGATATCCGATATCCGATAATATCCTATAGGATATCAAAATCGATATCGATACCGATAGGTTAAGCTAGCTTATCGGATATCCGATAATATCCGGTTATACCAAAAAGCTTAAAAACCCTTGTAAAACATTTTCATAATTGACACTTATCGGATATTTATCAGACAATATCCGATAATATCCGATATTATACTCGATATTATCGGATATCGAATCCCAAACTTATCAACCCGAACATTAAAAGAAAATCAGCCATCAATTAGTAGGGGAAATAAGGGTTTGGAAAAATTACAATTACGTCCTTAACATATCGGATATCTAAACAAACGGATATAGCTAATTCCGATTCCGATATGTTAAGGAAGAAATATCCGATAACATATTATATCCGATATCCGATATCCGATACAACGGATAAAATCCTATAGGATATCGAATAATCGGAAACGGATCCCGGATATCGGACCAATATTGACAGGCCTAACTAAAAGGTCATCACCAGCCAACAGAGTATGTCATCAGTCTTAAGTTGCAACACCGTAACAACTCAAGTTCAGAAGAGACCGAAGTGAACTTTTAAATTTACCAAAGTCGACACAATTGATTCCCAACATGTCAGTGAGTACCTAGAAAACATTGCAGCTGGGCATGTTTCCTACCAAGCATTGCAGAAGAAGCAACGGCAGTAGAAGTGGATGAGCATAGTAATTGACTTGTTATATTTCTCAATAGCTTGCTTGGCAATTGACTGAATGCACACAATTTTAAATGTTCGAGATCAATCAACTTGTGTACGGTTTCACTGGACGGTTTGATTGAAATTACACAAATCACAGTCTACTCTTTATTGGTACTATTATTCTTGTATGTGCATGTCTCTTAGATGGAAGTTTAATTCGTCAATTATATGGGCGCGTGCATGTGGCTTTATCGTGTCGACACAATGCGCATCATATGGTCGCGTTCTCCTCACATTGTGTATCATTTGCAAGGATACTCATGTAAAAAGTTGATACTTTGAAGGCTGAAATTGCTGCCGCTTGGGATCAACAAGTTTCAGGTTCTCATTCTTTCCAATTATCTAAAAAGTTGGTCTTTGCTAGGCAATTAATTTCAAGATGGAACAAGGAAAAATTTGGGAATATTCACAGCAATATACATTTACTACATCATCAGTTAGAGAACTTACAACAAAATAGCCAGCATACTCAAAATAATGATCAAATTCTCGAGGTTGAGCATCAGATAGAGCATTGGCAGCATATACAAAATGAGTTCTGGGGACAAAAATCAAGAGATCAATACTATATGGAAATGGACAGAAACACTAAATTTCATCACACTAATGCCAACAGAAGAAGATCTAGAAATCATATTGCTGCCTTAAAAGATGGCACTGGAAACTGGTGTTCTACAAGAGTGGAGCTGGAAAATTTGCTTGTCACACATTATAGTGACATTCATACTACATCAAACCCAGAAATAAGTGAGGATATTCTAAACTGTATTCCACAGACAATATCAGAAGAAGACAATCAAATGCTTATTAGTATTCCAAGTGCAGAAGAGATTCTAAAAGCATTGAAGAGCATGAAGCCTTGGAAAGCTCCAGGACCAGATGGTTTTCCACCTGGATTTTTCCAAAATCACTGGGATATAGTTGGTCAAAGTATGATTCAGAGTGTGCAACAATTTTTTCAGACAGGTTTTCTTCTTAAGAAATTAAATGAGACTAATATCTCTTTGATTCCTAAGACAAAAAACAAACAATCCCCATCTGATTTGAGACCATTTGCTTTGTGTAATACTTCATACAAAGTTATCTCAAAAATACTAGCTACAAGAATGAAGAAAATTATCAGCAAGGTTATTTCTCCTCTACAAGCAGCTTATGTACCAGGAAGGAAAATTTCTGACAACATCCAGTTAGCACAAGAAATTATTCACACAATGCAAAGACAAAAAGATGATAAACATACTCTTGCTCTTAAGCTAGACATGTCAAAAGCCTTTGACAGGGTTGAATGGGCTTTTTTGATGGATATCATGCATAAAATGGGTTTCTGTGAAGATTTCTGCAAACTGATTATGCAATGTATTGGAACCACTAAGATCTCTGTACTGTTAAATGGTTCACCTTGTAACTCTTATACTCCTTCAAGGGGAATCAGGCAGGGGGATCCACTATCCCCATATCTGTTTATCATCCTTATGGAGGCTTTCTCAAGACAGTTGATAGAGGCTGAACAGAATGGCAAAATAGAGGGGATTAAAATTGCAACAGGAGCCCCTGCCATTTCCCATTTATTATTTGCTGATGATTGTTTACTCTTCACTACAGCTGATCTGCACAATGTCAATAATTTGCTCCAGATAATTAATAGTTTTGGTGCTGCCTCTGGACAAATGGTAAATTTTAATAAATCAAGTGTTTACTTTAGTGCTAAGGTTCCTAACAGATTCTGCAGATTGTTATCTAGAAGACTGAAAGTGCAAAGAATGAACCCTAATGAGAAGTATCTTGGTATCCCACTCATCATGAAGAAGAAAAAAACAGAATGTTTTTTTTATTTGGTTGAAAAAGTTAAAGGAAGGTTATCAACATGGAATGGTAAGACAATGACACAATGTGGTAAGTCATTAATGATCAAAACTGTGACAAACACTATTCCTGTCTACTCAATGAGTTGTTTACAAATTCCAGTTGATACTATCAAACAAATGGAGGCTCTTCAAAGGGATTTCTGGTGGGGTTTTGATGAGAAGAGAGGTACTTATACTACCTCCTGGAAAACATTAAACAGACATAAAGATGTTGGAGGTCAGAGTTTCAGGGATCTGAGAGTTTTAAATCAAGCTTTACTTGTCAGAGCTGCTTGGAGGTTATGTACAAATCCTGAAGAACCATGGGCAAAAGCAATTCAGGCAAAGTATTTCCCAGCAACTAGTCTGCTACATGCTAGCCCTAAAAATGATTGTTCCTGGTCATGGAGAGGGCTGCAACACAACATTTTCTTCCTAAAAGAAAACAGCTGCTGGAGAGTAGGAAGGGGAGATAAGATAAAAATTTGGTTGGATGTATGGATAATTGGAATGGATAATCCCCCACATCCAAGAACAGATATTAATGACAGTGAAGATTATATATGGGTTATGGAGCTTATGCAATCAAATGGGGAAGAATGGAATTTGCAGTTACTTCAACATTTATTTGATCAGCAAACTGTGGACTTAATTATAAAAATGAGGATCTCTCCAATACTAGAAAACAAGCTGATGTGGAAACTCACAAAACATGGGGGTTTTACATTAAAGTCTGCCTACAACAAGCTGTATGAGGAAAGTTTGGGGGATGTTCAAGTCTCAACTGAAATTCAAGGCTCTGCTATCAAATGGAAAGAGTTATGGAAAATTCATACTTGGCTTAGGGTTAAACATTTCTTCTGGAAATTATTGTCAGATATCTTACCTACAAGAGAAAGACTAGCAAGGGCGTGTGGATACATCAATCAACAATGCCCTATGTGCAATCAGTTTGATGAAAGCACTATACATATCTTATTCTCATGTCATTACTCAAGGGCTGTCTGGATGGAAGTACCAGGTGGGAGTGCTTTTCTACAAAGACCTCATGCTTCTGTGGCTGAAATTTTTCAAGGATGGCTCTTACAAGATAAGCAGAGTAACTCAGAAGATAGCTGGATTAACCTTGCTATGGTGGTTGCATGGAGTATATGGAATGACAGATGTGAGACTGTCTTCCAAAACAAAAAACCCGAGCCAAGAGTTACTGCGAGAAAAGCTATTTGATTTGCTAACGATATTGACAGATTGCATAAAACTACTGGCCATAACCAGCAGATACCTCATAGAAACCTACATCCCAATGTAGCATGGAAACCACCTAAGCTGCCTTTCTTAACCATCAACTGTGATGGTTCTTTTGATCCTAACACAGGACTAACTGGAACTTCTTGTATTTTGCGTGATTTTGCAGGCACCTGGAGGGGATGCGCAGCAAACTGCTATGCTGGAATAAAGGATGCAGAGCAAGCTGAATGCCTGGCGCTTCTTGATGCTGTCAGATGGAGTAGAATGATGCAGCTTACAGATGTGATATTCGAAACTGATCTAAAGAATATTGCAGAATACATTAATAAAGCCTCACCAGTTATAGCATGGGAGAATGAAGGCATTTTGATTGATGTTCTAGTAGTCTTAAAGTCATTTCAATGTTGGGAATGCAAATACATTCCTAGAGTCTGTAATAAAGCAGCGGACAAGCTAGCTAAGTTTAGTAGAAAGTTTAGAATTAGTCAGGTCTGGTCAGACGCTCCTCCTAATATCATAGAGGAACAGTTAATGTTGGATAACTTAAACACTTTAGCTCAATAAAACCTTCAATTTTAGCAGCAAAAAAAAAAAAGGATACTCATGTATTGGGTGGTGCACTACTAACCTCATAGTGCTCGAAAACCAAAATCGAGCTCTCCAACATGTCTCCATCCCTTACCGCTTCCAACAGTGTACACCTCGACATCGACAACATTAGGTTTTCTAGAATAATCACATACCTTAACAACTTTGTACTCGTTCGTTTCCGCAAGGTAACCAAATCCACATGACAAATGATAACATCGACGCGAATTTTCACCTTTTGTGTCATCATATTCTGGATAGCTATCAAAATCTGGCAGAACAATGTATTCTCTTGTCACAGGGTTAAACATAATAGCAGGTCCAGAAGCATCAGGAATAGTAGGTCGAGATCCATAGATACATATCAAACCATTAAAAGAACCAATTAAGATGTAAGCTTCACAACATGGAATTTCTATACTGATCTTTCTATGAATGGGTCTAACATAATTCCAATCCTCATTAACATCATATTCAAAATAGTAAAGATGTTTATTATGATCGTAATCATCAATAGAATCATCTGTTTTCCAGAGTACATATCTTAACTTACCGGAATCGGGTGAATCGGGATGATTGAGACGAGCTAAGTACATTTGGGAAAACGATGGATGATGAATGAGATTGTTCCATGTTTTACAAACCAACTTGGTTTCCATGACTGATTCGGTGGGTAATCGAGTCAAGATGTCTGAAATGATCTCTGCAGGAAGATGCTGATGGAGATTCTTCATCGATGGAAACCCTAAAAGAGATAATAAACGTGGGGTCAAAAGAGATGCTCTTGGCTACAAGATTGTTGACCTTACTATGTTGGGATAAAAAAATGATCCTTTTATTTTAGCCTCACAAGCTAGGCGGGTATTTTATGTCAAAGACCAATTAGATAAGAAAAGTCGATTGTTTTTGTGACACCTCCCAAAAATTATAGAGATGCGTATGATGATGGCAACGATGAGGAATCCAAGATAAGTAATCTTTCCTGGGAATGATAATATCTTGCCGTCTGTAGATCCACAAGACTTGGGTAAAGAATCCCGAAATGATTACTTCCGAACTGACTGCCGAGGTTTACTTATACGCAAGCCAAAATGACACACTCCCGCTGGTACGTCGCTTTATTTCCTTTAATCTGTGGTTATTCAGTTAGTGACATGATATTGATAGAACGAAAATGATAGACCTTAAGTGCATTGCATGGAGGAGTTTGTATTGTGTAGCCTGTGTGAAGAATATTGAATTTTAATCTCATTTTCCTTGTTCCAATTTTCACCCTCAACCGTGTTGAATACCATACTTGACAGGGTTTTTCCCATATCTTGTGAAAGTCCTCTTTGTAAGAAGTCTTGACCACAATTTATGTTGAGTTGGGATGACACCTTGTATTAATTGTTGTGCCCTCGTTCTTTCTTCCTTGTTTTTGTTGAAATCAGAACCCTATTTTCATGTTGCGGAGTTCGTTGTGGCTATTCAACACTCTACATTGTCCCCGAGCGTTGACGAAGTCATTTTTATGCCATCGAGATGCCTCTATAAGTTAGACACTCGAATTGTAGGACACGAACTCGCATCTAAAAGATCAAGAATTTGATTATGGGATTGTTTTGTCTTGTTATATAAAGAGCAAAAGAAATGCATTCTTACTCGCAATCGCTTGATTTTGGAGCGTCAGCTCCGATATCAATTTGATGTAATATTTTTGTTTTTTTCTTTTCGAAAGAGGTAAATAAAAATATTGGTTGTAGATCTAAATTTTTTCATTAAATATATTGGATAAAGATATACAAGCTTTTGTGAATTGAAAAGTTAAACAAGTTTGGTTGGTCTCACATATGGGTCCCATCGCTTTGTACCTTATGGATTTGTATGAAAAGTTTAAGATATGGTTTCCCATTTTGGATTTTTGGCGTGGTTATCAATAATGTATATCGGGCATTCTAGGAGAAAGTAACATAATAGAACTCCACTATACATGTTTTATTTTCACAAAACACCCGGCTGCACCCGTTGTATTCCAATTCCCTTAGAAGCCACAATCACTTGTAATGTATCCTTCTATACACCAGAGCTTGAGGTTTCTGTATTGCAGTGAACAAGTATAAACATTATCCCAGCATATGTTTATTGAAAATTCAATCTCATGTGTCTAATGGATCCGACACTATGGTCACAATTTGTATTTCGTGTAGCCCTTTCATAATCCTCCCAAAAAAAATATATGGTGTAATCATATGTCAATTTTTTTGTCATGTTTGATAAAATGTGACAATTCCTTAGTATATGCGTGTCTAATAAATGAGATATTATGGACACATAAACAAACCAATGTGGCTAAATAAATCCTCTTTCCGTCACGGATTAATAGGTGTGTCTATTGCCATCCTACACTTTCGACACATACAAAATTATTTAATGTGGCCGTATACGCATCTATGGCTACACGTGATGGATTAGACTGAAAAACTGTGACCAAACGATACCCTATGGCTACGGTTGATGGGTTTAGGATTAAACCTATGACTAAATGGTGCACTATGGCTACATGGTAACCCAAAATGTGGCTATAGTTATACTTATGACCAATAGCCACGCAAATAACCCGAAACGTGGCTGGGCTGTAAACCAAAAAACGTGGCCTATGTGAAGGTTTGTACTAGTGCTCTATGAATTGATGAAAGTATGGAGGAGGATTTCTTAGGGCTTTTTGGTTTTCGCGGTTTGCCATTTATAAGAGTTCAGAATAAGTATAAGGATTCCCATGTGCGAAATGGTAGGAGTGAAATACAGTGGAAATGTGTACGTGGGGTCGTTACCGAAGATCCCGGGATTAGTGGAGCCCATCGAGTGCGAATTCGTGCACACTCTTTAACGAGGGTATATTTCACATTTTAATCTATACCCTTGATTTAATTTATGGTGGGTTTGTCTGCAGAATTCACCGTTTCCAGGAATTTATAATCCCATGGGATTACTAAACCTTGGATTCATATAAATTCCTTGTGTGTTTGGTAACTCAATTGAAATTCTTAGAATTTATAAAGTTTTCTTGTTTTAAAGTCTTTGTACCGTTTGACATTGCTCTCAAATCTTAAAATTGCATATATTTGGGGTTTAGAGTTAAAAAAAAGTGGGTCCATAAATCCCTTGATAAGTTTCCCGCAAATCTTAGGGGGAGGGGTCGGACTCCATATGGAGGATTTGCTGGAAAACTGAATCCCGTAGGAAACGTGATTCCAAGGATTTGGGCAACCAAACGTACCGAGGAAAACATAATTCTACCAAATCCCCTGGACCCATAAATTCCACCTTTAAAATTCTACATCCAAACCCACCATTAGGGAGTTATGTAACGAGGGTCGTGATTCTAAACATGGAGGGTAATAGGGTCATCCGTTAAATAATCAACCAATCAGAAGAATATATGAAATTCACGCTCGTTAGAGTAGTGTGAACAGATTCAGACTCCAGAACAGCATAATATAAAATCCCACCACCAGAAACCCCTATCATGATATTACCATCATATTCATCCTCATCATCGGTGTCTGTCAGCAGAGGAGGTGGCGAAACGAAATATGCTTAAGGAACTTCTCATCAGCTAAATCAAACACCACAATCGTTCCTCCTTGAGTATTCCTCCAGTGAAGACATCCATTCAGAAACACACCATGTGTATGATAAGCATATGTATCAAATCGAAAACCAAAATCGAACTTTCCGACATGTCTCCATCCCTTACCATTTCCAACAGTGTACACCTCGACCTCGACAACATTACGTTTTCTGGCATAATCATATATCCTGACAACTTTGTACTCATTTGTTTCGGCAAGGTAACCAAATCCACATGCCAAATGATAACATCGAAGCGAGTTTTTTCCTTTTGTGTCATATTCAGGATAACTATCAAATCCTGGCAGAACAATATGTATTCTTTTGTCACCGGGTTGAAAGTAATTGCAGGTCCATGAGCATCATAGAAACTCGATGCCTTTTAATGTTGGGTTTTTTTATTTTTGCCAAGAGTTTGTTAGACTTCCAGGTACAGCATAGGATGCATCGACCACAGTGGATTCGACTTGGTAGAAAGAAATTTTTTGTTATTTGCACCCAAATTGGTTCAAGTCCCCCTACCGATTGAATCCCTTACCATTCCTGGCTCTGGTTAGTATTTTCATCGGAGAACGCCGTGAATTTTTTACATGGACTTTGCTATAATAGGTGCAAGAAAAGCTAGTATAGCTTAAGAGTTTGTGCAATTAATCAAGATCAATGAACCTTTACGAATTTGATATTTGAACGAACTCAAAATTGAACGGAAAATCTATGGATCACTTTTGTATCACTGACATACAATTAAGGCATCTAAAGGGAGAAGAACTAAAAGAGTCTTTACGTATACTCATTGTCTTCTTCTTTCTCCCTATTAGTATGTTTAGTGACAATTAGAAGTGATACTAATTAAACAGGAGGAATCTATGGAATACAAAATCCTAATTTAGGACACTATGAAAACGCATTTAAGACTTCAACTCATGAATCCATGTCACTTTGCTTTGGATGGTCATGCTTTCATCTTACATGATATTGAGCTTGGTATTTGCAGTTTTGGGGTTTGATAACGAGGAACCAGAAGGTATACATTCATGGAAGGTGTTTTTGTATGATTCAACCAAAGAACGAGATACATTTAATGTCGTCTACTCCTCAACATAGATCTGGCCATGTATTGATGAATCAAGTTAACTGCACAGCCTCCATGATCAGATCCTCCTATATATATATGGCTTATTCAAGTGTGGCGGTGTCTGCGTAAGTACATCAATAATCCATATTTATGGCTTACAGATGAACTTAAACAAAAACCGCGCACTTGAAATTGGTTCCCAGCTGTATTAACGTAAAAAAATTTCAACCAAGCGGAGCAAAAAAAAGCTATGAGTTCTAATTAAGAATTTTAAGAAAGAAAGAGTTTGTAATGATGGGAGGATTCAAAGTAGAGTAACAGTTAGAAAGGCTTAGAACTATTAATTCCGGCCAGTATATATATATATATATATATCCTGATCTTCTAGCTAGATTGAAACAAGAGTATATTGATCACCCAGGATATCATTCCAGGTGCTAGAGCGATATTTTAGACAAAAATGCAGTGCATGGGTTTAAAGGTATACCTCTCTGATCACATTGATATCTTGAGCAGGTGAGCGAGTCTGATGGTACTTGGTCTTTTTTTAATCTCTGAGAAATGAGGGTAGAATGCTGTTATACCGAGGTTAGCGATCTAAGGTTGATACCGAGGTTACCCAACAGTCTCAATTGGATTCCCAACTACCCCCAGCTTCCACGTACCAAAATTCTATATTGGGTTTGTGAAATTCACACTTTCTTGCAGTTGTAAGTTTGAGCTTGTCACTTTCCTTTTCTTCTCATCATCTCTCAGATAAACTGTTGATGCATGCGTATGACTCATTCCGTAGACATTGAATCTCTGACAACGCACGAGGCTTCTAGAAGTTCTTAGTGAATGAAAAAACTTACTGTAAAATCAAGATTATCAAATGATAAGAAAAAACTACACACAAGTACCAAAGCAAAGGAGTAGTTGGAAGGGAGTCCCAATTGCATGTTGCACCTAATCTTATGCTCCCTCAATCACAAAATAAGTGAGTATTAACTACCCCAGCTTCAACGTACCAAGATTCCATCAATGGCTTGTGACACCACTTTCTTGCAGTTGTAAGTTTGAGCGAAGCTGCTTCTCATCTACCGCATTTTTCCCCCACCCATTTACACCCGTATGTGTCATCTGTATCAACCACAATCTTCATTCTCACCCTACCCCACCAGGTAAAATAGGGGGTCCGCTTTAAAATTGAGCCACTAAAAAATTGACACATAGCAGTGTATTTTTTACACCGGTAGATGAGAAGCATTTTCGAAGTTGGAGCTTGTCACTTTCCATCTCTTCTTCTCTATCAGATGGTAGTAGGTAAATTATTGAGGCCCAATTGCATTAAATCTCTCACTACGTAGCGTTGGACCACGCACGAGGCCTCTAGAAGTTCTTTGTGAATGAAGAAACTACACACAAGTACCAAAATAAAGGAGTAGTTAGTTGGAAGGGAGTCCCAATTGCATGTTGCACCTAATCTTATACCCTCCCTCGATCACAAAATAAGTGAGTATTTCCAATTAGCATAATTCCCTGCTTCTATTTAACAATCTAGAAAATTTTAGAAATGACGTACATCTCTAAAATATGACTACTGAATTATATATTAAAACTGAATAATAATCATTATGAATAATTATCTTGGAAAGACATGTATCATCGTAAAAGAGAAAGAATCACTTAATTTAGGACAAAGAAAATGATGATGACAATTCTTATTGTGCTATTGACTATCACCTCCACGTCATATTTTGACTGTATTATTGGAGATGATTTTTTTAGATATTAACTATCACTTCCACGTCATATTTACTCTATATTTAGACCCCATAAATTAAAAGACTAAATAAAGAAGCCACATAGGATTTTTTGCGCCTTCTAATGGAGATGTTTTTAAACGTGCAAAAAGGATGACACATGAGCAAGATAATACATCATCTGTTACATTTTTGTAAGAAATAATTATCTCTTGAAGGATGACAATGAAAGCTTGAGGTTTACCAAACGGATGCTTGAAGGATACTTGAAGGACAAAGTTAAGGTTTTCGGACTCCGAATTTTATGTCCTCACTCTTGGCAAAGTAGAGGACCATATAAAAGAGCTTCTCACATATCGCACCTCCGTTAAGATCGTACTCCTAAGAGCTTCTGATGCCTGAAATTCATTCAACTACCCATCATATAGATTTGTTATTGTCGGGATTGTATGCATCTATTTCCGGCACGGTGGAATACGGTTGTCATTCACGAAGTATCCATAAGATTAACAACAAGAAAGAGTTGTGAGTGCAACAGAATTAATCAACATAACCCCAGAATGTAATTTGGCAGGACTAAGCTGACAATCACACAAATGAGTTGGTAGTCAGTAGCACAATTTTCCGAGTATGCCCTCGTACGAAAAAAAAAACCGTCATCTACATCAGAATCTCATCTATACCCTCAGTTCATACCAAACACATAAATTTGGTGATCCAACGGATAAGTTTCAAAGTTCAGACCTAACACCATTTATTTGTTGATTTTAGTTGCCTATATATATGATGATCAATACCATCAGACTCACTCAACTGCTCAACATCAATTACGGTTAGTTTTCTCTGCTTCTTTCTATCTTAACAATCTTGGAATCTATGGCTAGTAGTTATAATCTTGTTTTTCGAATAAATTTTTTCATTTTCCGAATTACACATGCACTAAATATTATTCTTATTATTATGCTCGTAGGTGCTGTTTCAAGCCGATCAACATGATGATGACAGTTAGGGTGACAAATTCATTAACTGAGGCTGTCGACGATTTCGTTCCCAGTGAACAACTTGTGCCTCTTTTTCCAAATCTTCATAATTCTCCATTCATTTTGGTTCAGGTTTGTATCCGCTCCTTCTGGTTCATTTTGATTTCCATTCACCCTGTTTTTGATATATATATATGGAAACTTGTTTTGCGATACTTGAATAAAATTATGAAACCTAATTTTGTACATTAATACAGGTTACCCATTTCAAGCGTGGTGGTGTTTGCTTAAGAATATATATTAGTCGACGGATTCTCTGGAATCAACTTCATCAAAGTGTCTTGAAGGATGGGTCAGGTTCAGCACCGTCCAAATTATTTCCGCGCACGTGTGGCGTTGTTCATGTAAAGCACGAGAACTCCAAGATGACCAAGAAACTGTAGTGGCATTCCACCTCTTCCGAAGGGTTATTTTGGTACCAGTGATCTCTTTACGATACTTGAATAAAATTATGAAACCTAATTTTGTATATATATATATGGCAAATTGTTTTGCGATACTTGAATAAAATTACTCTTGGTGAAATAGAACTACCTGAATCCATTTCACCAGAAATAAAATGCACAACTATCTGAATATATTCTATCGGTCATAAATTTCATAAGACGTCCTCTTGTTAAACCAAAACGATGTGTAAGAGAAGTGAAACGAAAACCTAGTGGAGCGATGCAACATTGAAGACTAATATTAAATCCCCAAGAACAAAATGTAAGAAAACAGAAAACGACACCCCTAACCTCCAAGATTCAACACTAATCCAACTGAAACATTCTTCCGGAGTACCTGCAGGGAAATCAAATGCGTTGTCAGATGTTGAAAAAGTATCTCAGCAAGGGCAAATACAGAAACAAAAGCTTACTTGATTTCAGGTGTGAGATTTTCACAACAAGCAAAGTAGTAAGGAGGGTTTACAGTTGATGAGCAAAAATTCTACAACTACTTCAAAGTTTTAAGGCCAAGCCCAGTAAAATCTATAAAAGTTAATGCAGAAAGCGAACTGTTAACTTGATAGATTGTAAGTGTGTCAAGCCGATCTGCCGGGAAATGGTATAGAAAACTTGACAGATTTCCTGCAGTGTTGCAACTTGAGAAAGACAAGTCCATAATTACTCCTTTCATAGTATCTAACAGTATGCCTCAGTCCATAAGTGAAAGCTGGTTATCTATCGTTAACAGGGATCTTGTTACACATAGATGTGGACACGTGAGCTTTCAGTTATGCAAAATATCTAGAAAAAAAGATTTTTCTTTCCTTGAAAAGCAAAACCAACATCTATATAATGAAAAATCGGTTTGAACAATTGAGTATCCAGAGACATGCTGATTCTGGGTCTGCAGAAACTAAAGTTAGCACTAAAAGTGAATAAGGAGTAAAATTGATAGTTCAACCAAAGCACAACAACAATGTAAACCCCTATCACCTATGAATATAGTAGGATTAATGGAGAATTTATGGAGATATTTTCCTCCTAGATTGTTCAACCCATGCCACTATTATACTGAGGACAATTGTAGTTCAGGTCAATGCCTTTCAATTTTTGTACTCAAGATACCTACTGATGTTCTTTAGATTAAGCAACTAACCCCCAGGGAGGATAGGCCTGTACATATAGTGTTAGAATCAAGTCCTTAATTCGTATGACAGTAGCAGTAACTTCCCCTAAGCCACTAGTCCTAGAATTCCTGGCATATCTTGCCAGTTTGTCAGCATTTGAGGTATTATCTCTGCAAACACAATTAGACTGAGTGACTTCTTGTCACTGTCACCTCAATAGATTCAAATTCCATTTTACATGTAATTCTTATAGTAAATAACTATAAAATCATTTTTGAGTAAATTGGGAGCACAATTTTATTCTTAAAACCATAAAAAGCAGAAAATTAATGAAAAGAGGCGCTTACTTGATACGACGAAACATAGGAAATTAGAGATCCTGATAATTACTAAACAGATTAACTTGTACTGATCGAAAGCGCTCACCTTCCACCATTCGCCTGCATATACTAATTGGAATCAGATCAATGACTGCCAATAGTTTCAGGTTCATAATGAGGTCCCTCATTATCCAATCCCAAAACGGAACCCATTTAAATATTTAAGCATATAAATAGTACTCCTTCAAAGATGAATAAAGATTACCAACTTTGCTTCTCCGCTGCCAGATTCAATGCTATCTGCCTCCTCAATTCCCACAGATTTAAATATTTTCGCATCTACTTCTCCTAATGTTTTTAATGAAACCAAAGTCTTCTTATATGGAAATACTTGACGAGATATATCCCAACTCAGAAATCCTTCCCAGGTTGAAGTTCTTGGAATAAATATTTTAAAATTGCCTTGATCGTAACGTACAACGGTGCCATCATCCAAAAAGGCAACCGGTTCTCTTTGGTCAAGAGTAGTCACTTTAATCCAACCCCATGACTGGTGTTCCTCCGTTTCAAGATTATCATTCTTTTTCATGAACATCCATACACCATTAAATGCCTGCCCTCCAACAAATTGATGAACAGAATAATATAAAATCCCGCCACCAGAAACCCCTATCACATTTAAACGACTAGTATAGTCACCATCATCGGTGTCCATTGGCATAGGAGGCGGTGGAATAGGCTCACGAAACTTCTCCTCCGACAAATCAAATACCACAACCATTCCTCCTTCTACATTTCTCCAATGAAGAGATCCATTCAGAAACGCACCATGTGTATGCTCACAATCTGGGTCAAATATAAAACCAAGATCAAATTTTCCAATGTGCCTCCATCCCTTACCGCTTCCGACAGTGTACACCTCGACCTCAACACTAGGTTCTCCCCGAAACTTATAAATCCTGACAACTTTATACTCATTTGTTTCTGAAAGGTAACCAAACCCACATGCCAAGTGAACACATCGAGCCAAATTTTCCCCTCTTGTGTCATATTCCGGGAGACTATAAAAATCCGGAAGAACAATGTATTCTTTTGTAACCGGGTTAAAAATAATAGCAGGTCCATAAGCGTAACAGAAACTAGGTTGAGTTCCATAAACACAAATCAAACCATTAAACGAACCAATCAGGATGTAAGCTTCGCAACATGGAGTTTCTAAACTGATCTTTCTATGTATTGGTTTCACATAATTCCAATCCTCATTATCATTATATTCAAAATAGTAAAGATGTTTATTACGATCATATTCAATATCATCATCGACATCATCGAAATCATCATCCACTTTCAAGAAAACATATCTCAACTTACCGGAATCGGGTGAATCGGGATGATTGAGACGACCTAAGTGCGTTTGGGGAAATGATGGATGATGGATGAGCTTGTTCCATGTTTTACAAACCAATTTGCTTTCTAGTACTGATTCGGTGGGCAATCGAGTCAAGATGTCTGAAATGATCTCTGTTGGAAGAATCTTGTCGAAAAACTTCATGAATGGAGTCCCTTTTTCTTTCATTAAGGAAGGTTGTGTAGAGAAATGAAATCTAGGGTTCAAAAGAAGTCTTGGGGGTTTTTCTTAGGGTTTTTTTTTATTTTTGCCAGGAGTTTAAAAACAAGACGTTGATGTAGCAGTAACTGGATGGCCCGGTCATTGTTAATTAATGCAGCAGGATGGCCCGATTACTGTGGATGGAGTTTGATCCAAACCTACTATTGGATTTGGGGCAGGGTGGGAACTTTGAAGGCTGACTAGGAAACAAATTAGGGGCATTATGAAGTAAAGGCGAAACTTCTCAATAATCCAGATAGGGTCGTTCCAAACGACATCTCTTATGTCAATGGTAAGCTCAATAATCCAGAAAACGGCGAAACTTCTCCATTTTAATTTGTGTTGATGAACTTAGGTAGTTTAGCTAAGCAAGTGTTATTGGTTTTAATTTAATTTTTTGAATCAAATAAAAGTCGGGAGATCCCACGTCTAGGTCGTATTTTATAATTCTAGCTGTAACCATCTCTACGGCTAAGAGTTCATCATTTGCCAGACGTAGAAATCATAAAAACCATATACGGTAGGGAAACACCAATTGTGATCAGGAATATTGCGATAAATTTTCAAAAGCTAAATTGAACAATATTAGTTATCCCTTAGGAATTTGACGAAAACTACTAACCGTATAAATTCTTCATCCAAGTTACGGTTAGCACTGCATTATTTGTTAAGCGTACTTGAAAAATAAGATTACCGTTATAAAATTTATTATTCGACCTAGACGTAGGTGGTTCTGGGAAAAAAATAAAAAATGCTAAGTTTTAAGCAGATTAGGTTTTTCAAAGATTCTAGGTTATTGGTTTAATGTCTCACAACTGTTTGGACTTGTGATCTTTCATTCAGTATTTATACATGTTACATGGGAATAAATCAATAGAATCTGAACGACTTTACAGGGCAGTTTACAACATAATACTAGGAAGATATGACTGAGTTACATCAAGAGACCAGGACTCTACAACGAAATACAACATATATGTAGCAACAAACTCTCACTTGGCTTTATGTTCTGGTGTTGTCTGCTCTGGCCGCACACTCCAAGTGTGTAAGATATGTACATCTAATACCCCCTCCCTCAAGTTGGAGGCTAAGGACTATCTGCGCGAAGACCCAACTTGCTAGCAAGTCGGCGAAAATGATCCACTCCCAGCGGTTTTGTGAAAAGATCAGCTAATTGTAATGCTGATGACAGATGAGTAGGCTTGATTAGACCAAAGTAGTTTGTCACGTATTTAAGTAGCAATCTATTTCAATTTGTTTAGTTCTTTCGTGGAAAAATGGATTCTCAGAAATATGGATAGCAACTTGATTATCGCAATAAATTGGAATAGGTTTTGGAATAGTGGTACGAAGATCACTAAAAAGATAATGCAACCATTGTAGTTCAGAAGTTAGTCGTGCAAGGGAACGATATTCTCGTTCGGCGGAAGAAAGAGATATTGTTGGTTGTTTCTTGGACTTCCAAGAAATAGGATTATCTCCTAGCATCGTAAAATAACCTGTCGTTGATCGACGAGTAGTAGGGCAACCTGCCCAATCAGAATCGGTATAACCCGAAAGAGATAAAGTGCTTGAGGCAGATAAAAAAAATCCATGACAAACGATACCTTTAAGGTAAGGAACTACACGATGTGCAGCATCCAAGTGACCAGAGCATGGTTGTTGCATGAATTGACTTAAATAATTAACAAAATAAGTGATGTCAGGACGTGTCACTTGAAGATAGAGAAGACGACCTATGAGACGTCGATAAATACTAGGATCAGGCAGAGGATCACCATAAGATGAAAGTAGTTTTAGATGTTGTTCCATCGGAGACGGAGAAGGCTTAGCTCCTAAAAGACCGGAATCATTAACAATGTCAAGAATATATTTTCGTTGACAAAGAAAAATACCTTTGGGAGAACGAGATACCTCAATGCCAAAGAAATATTGTAAGCGACCAAGGTTCTTAAGAGAAAACTGTGATTCAAGTTTATGTTTTAGGTCCTGAATAGCAGAATCATTATTACCGGTGATAATAATATAATCAACGTAAACTAAAACATAAATAGAGATTTCACTAGAATGGAAAGTAAAAAGAGAATAGTCAGCACGAGATTGTGTGAAACGTGTATTGAGGAGAGCTGTGGAAAATTTAGCAAACCATTGGCGAGATGCTTTCTTAAGGCCATATAAGGACTTATTCAGTTTGTAAACACGAGTTTCTCCCTTCTTTTGAAAATCTGGAGGAATCTTCATATAAATATCTTCTAGAAGATCACCCTGTAAAAAGGCATTGTTAACATCAAATTGATGGAGAGGCCAATTATGTATAGCCGCAATAGATAAAAGAACACGAATCGTGACCAATTTGGTCACTGGAGCAAAATTGTCATGATAATCAATGCCTTCTTTTGCGTATAACCCTAAAAGAAATCGTACATTCTACTGAAATGAGTGGAAGCAAAATCAGTACGAAAAAATCGACTAGGTGATCGTAGTCAGAAGAGGTGATGAGTGAGATATCGATGCCATCATAATATTACGTGTTTCAGCAAAATAAAAAACTCACATATTTTGTCATGTTCGACCTAACTGCGCAACGGGTCACCTAATCCTAAATATCACAACCTACAGTGCCTACCCACTTACTTCTCTTATATTATATCTGGCATTTTTAGGGGCGACCCCGAAAGAATTAGGGCGACATTAAAAGACAAAAAAGGTCACCTAAACGTAAATCTAAGCTACCCCTTATCTTCGATTTTTCAAAATGGCCAATATGACCTTATATAATAGGGAGCTGTTGATGGTGGTTTTTAGACAAGGGGTAAAATCGTAAAACCCCATGACCTAGTGTTACCCGCAACACATTAACTAAGAGCATTTAACTCAGGTGTAAATAATTAATAGGGGTATTTTTTCAAAATACCAGATTAGGTTTTCGACACGTAACCCTAATTCCAAAACCAAGCCGCACTCGCGCACCATGGCAACCATGCCAAACCAAGCCGCATATCATGCGCGCCATGGCAACAATGCCAAACCAAGCCGCATATCGCGCACCATGGCAACCATGCCAAACCAAGCCGCACTCTCGCACCATGGCAACCATGCCAAACCAAGCCGCATATCGCGCACCATGGCAACCATGCCAAACCAAGCCGCATATCGCACACCATGGCAACCATGCCAAACCAAGCCGTGATATCGCGCACCATGGCAACCATGCCAAACCAAGCCGCATATCGCGCACCATGGCAACCATGCCAAACCAAGCCGCATACCGCGCACCATGGCAACCATGCCAAACCAAGCCGCATACTGCGCACCATGGCAACCATGCCAAACCAAGCCGCATACTGCGCACCATGGCAACCATGCCAAACCAAGCCGCATACTGCGCTCCATGGCAACCATGCCAAACCAAGCCGTACTCTTTTAAATAGGTGAGTGCGTAACAGAAACTAGGTTGAGTTCCATAAATACAAATCAAACCATTAAACGAACCAATTAAGATGTAAGCTTCGCAACATGGAGTTTCTAAAGTGATCTTTCTATGAATGGGTTTCACATAATTCCAATCCTCATTATCATTATATTCAAAATAGTAAAGACGTTTATTACGATCATATTCAATATCATCATCGACATAATCGACATCATCATCCGCTTTCAAGAAAACATATCTCAACTTACCGGAATCGGGTGAATCGGGATGATTGAGACGACCTAAGTGCGTTTGGGGAAATGATGGATGATGGATGATCTTGTTCCATGTTTTACAAACCAATTTGCTTTCTAGTACTGATTCGGTGGGCAATCGAGTCAAGATGTCTGAAATGATCTCTGTTGGAAGAATCTTGTCGAAAAACTTCATGAATGGAGTCCCTTTTTCTTTCATTAAGGAAGGTTGTGTAGACAAATGAAATCTAAGGTTCAAAGAAGTTTTGGGGGGTTTTCTTAGGGTTTTTTTTTATTTTTGCCAGGAGTTTAAAAACAAGACGTTGATGTAGCAGTAACTGGATAGCCCGGTCATTGTTAATTAATGCAGCAGGATGGCCCGATCACTGTGGATGGAGTTTGATCCAAATCTACTTTGAAGGCTGACTAGGAAACAAATTAGGGGCATTATGAAGTAAAGGCGAAACTTCTCAAATAATCCAGATAGGGTCGTTCCAAACGACATCTCGTATGTCAATGGTAAGCTCAATAATCCAGATAACGGCGAAACTTCTCCATTTTAATTTGTGTTGATGAACTTAGTTAGTTTAGCTAAGCAAGTGTTATTGGTTTTAATTTAATTTTTTGAATCAAATAAAAGTCAGGAGATCCCACGTCTAGGTCGTATTATTTTATAATTCTAGTTGTAACCATCTCTACGGCTAAGAGTTCATCATTTGCCAGCCGTAGAAATCATAAAAACCATATAAGGTAGGGAAACACCAATTGTGATCAGGAATATTGCGATAAATTTTCAAAAGCTAAATGGAACAATATTAATTATCCCTTAGGAATTTGACGAAAACTACTAACCGTATAAATTCTTCATCCAAGTTACGGTTAGCACTGCATTATTTGTTAAGCGTACTTGAAAAATAAGATTACCGTTATAAAATTTATTATTCGACCTAGACGTAGGTGGTTCTGGGAAAAAAATAAAAAATGCTAAGTTTTAAGCATTAGGTTTTTCAAAGATTCTAGGTTATTGGTTTAATGTCTCACAACTGTTTGGACTTGTGATCTTTCATTCGGTATTTATACATGTTACATGGGAATAAATCAATAGAATCCGAACGACTTTACAGGCGTTTACAACATAATACTAGGAAGATATGGTGAGTTACATCAAGAGACCAGGACTCTACAACGAAATACAACATATATGTAGCAACAAACTCTCACTTGGCTTTATGTTCTGGTGTTGTCTGCTCTGGCCGCACACTCCAAGTGTGTAAGATATGTACATCTAATACCCCCTCCCTCAAGTTGGAGGCTAAGGACTATCTGCGCGAAGACCCAACTTGCTAGCAAGTCGGCGAAAATGATCCACTCCCAGCGGTTTTGTGAAAAGATCAGCTAATTGTAATGCTGATGACAGATGAGTAGGCTTGATTAGACCAGAAAGTAGTTTGTCACGTACGAAGTAGCAATCTATTTCAATTTGTTTAGTTCTTTCGTGGAAAAATGGATTCTCAGAAATATGGATAGCAACTTGATTATCGCAATAAATTGGAATAGGTTTTGGAATAGTGGTACGAAGATCACTAAAAAGATAATGCAACCATTGTAGTTCAGAAGTTAGTCGTGCAAGGGAACGATATTCTGCTTCAGCGGAAGAAAGAGATATTGTTGGTTGTTTCTTGGACTTCCAAGAAATAGGATTATCTCCTAGCATCGTAAAATAACCTGTCGTTGATCGACGAGTAGTAGGGCAACCTGCCCAATCAGAATCGGTATAACCCGAAAGAGATAAAGTGCTTGAGGCAGATAAAAAAAATCCATGACAAACGATACCTTTAAGGTAAGGAACTACACGATGTGCAGCATCCAAGTGACCAGAGCATGGTTGCTGCATGAATTGACTTAAATAATTAACAAAATAAGTGATGTCGGGACGTGTCACTTGAAGATAGAGAAGACGACCTATGAGACGTCGATAAATACTAGGATCAGGCAGAGGATCACCATAAGATGAAAGTAGTTTTAGATGTTGTTCCATCGGAGACGGAGAAGGCTTAGCTCCTAAAAGACCGGAATCATTAACAATGTCAAGAATATATTTTCGTTGACAAAGAAAAATACCTTTGGGAGAACGAGATACCTCAATGCCCCAGAAATATTGTAAGCGACCAAAGTTCTTAAGAGAAAACTGTGATTCAAGTTTATGTTTTAGGTCCTGAATAGCAGAATCATTATTACCGGTGATAATAATATAATCAACGTAAACTAAAACATAAATAGAGATTTCACTAGAATGGAAAGTAAAAAGAGAATAGTCAGCACGAGATTGTGTGAAACGTGTATTGAGGAGAGTCATGGGAAAATTTAGCAAACCATTGGCGAGATGCTTTCTTAAGGCCATATAAGGACTTATTCAGTTTGTAAACACGAGTTTCTCCCTTCTTTTGAAAATCTGGAGGAATCTTCATATAAATATCTTCTAGAAGATCACCCTGTAAAAAGGCATTGTTAACATCAAATTGATGGAGAGGCCAATTATGTATAGCCGCAATAGATAAAAGAACACGAATCGTGACCAATTTGGTCACTGGAGCAAAATTGTCATGATAATCAATGCCTTCTTTTGCGTATAACCCTAAAAGAAATCGTACATTCTACTGAAATGAGTGGAAGCAAAATCAGTACGAAAAAATCGACTAGGTGATCGTAGTCAGAAGAGGTGATGAGTGAGATATCGATGCCATCATAATATTACGTGTTTCAGCAAAATAAAAAACTCACATATTTTTTCATGTTCGACCTAACTGCATAACGGGTCACCTAATCCTAAATATCACAACCTATAGTGCCTACCCACTTACTTCTCTTATATTATATCTGGCATTTTTAGGGGCGACCCCGAAAGAATTAGGGCGACATTAAAAGACAAAAAAGGTCACCTAAACGTAAATCTAAGCTACCCCTTATCTTCGATTTTTCAAAATGGCCAATATGACCTTATATAATAGGGAGCTGTTGATGGTGGTTTTTAGACAAGGGTAAAATCGTAAAACCCCATGACCTAGTGTTACCCGCAACACATTAACTAAGAGCATTTAACTCAGGTGTAAATAATTAATAGGGGTATTTTTTCAAAATACCCGATTAGGTTTTCGACTACGTAACCCTAATTCCAAAACCAAGCCGCACTCGCGCACCATGGCAACCATGCCAAACCAAGCCGCATATCGCGCACCATGGCAACCATGCCAAACCAAGCCGCACTCTGCGCACCATGGCAACCATGCAAACCAAGCCGCATATCATCGCGCACCATGGCAACCATGCCAAACCAAGCCGCATACATTCGCGCACCATGGCAACCATGCCAAACCAAGCCGCATATCGCGCACCATGGCAACCATGCCAAACCAAGCCGCATCTCGCGCACCATGGCAACCATGCCAAACCAAGCCGCATACCGCGCACCATGGCAACCATGCCAAACCAAGCCGCAGATATCGCGCACCATGGCAACCATGCCAAACCAAGCCGCATATCACAAGACCATGGCAACCATGCCAAACCATGCCGCATACTGCACACCATGGCAACCATGCCAAACCAAGCCGCACTCTTTTAAATAGGTGAGTGCGTAACAGAAACTAGGTTGAGTTCCACCTCTTCATAGTCAACATCTTGGAAAGCTTTTCGAGTTCCACCTCCTGTCGTGCCATCTCCTCGGCGGAAAGGCTTTCGATTGCTGCATCTTTCAACTTTTGGATCTCAGCAAGGCCTTCTACAAACCACGAAGTGTTGAACTCCTTTTCTACACACACGTCGCGATGGTGCTCCCAAGTCCGCAATAACGTCTTCGAAACGGTGTGACCGGTCACCTCACGCATATCCTCGATGGAAGATAAAGCCTCTTCCACACGCTTAACCAGCGCAAATCGACTAGTGATTTTCTTGGTTATGGCCATATGTCCGTACTTCTCCCAGATTCTGGTGTACAACGCCTCATGACCTGGATAAGGAACCAAGTACGGGGGATCAAAAATGACGCCTGCACCTGGCCTCACGACTCTCAGAGAGTCTTCTTCCATGTCTACGACAGCAACCATCAGAGAATCATCCACCGTTTGAACCACATCTGTGCCCGGCAATTGGCTAACGCCCATCTCTAAGTCACCAGCGGTGGTCACAAAAGGCAAGTTTCGTGTGGCTCTACCCCAGAATCATCCTCCGAACCGGATTCCTCCCGCGAACTTGAGTTAGGCATTTTTCAAAAGAGGAAACAGAAGAAGAAAGAAAAGAAGCGCTTGCCAGGCACACATGCAGCACGCGCATGCCAGCCGCAGTACCACACTCTGTGCTAACAGTTTGCATCCTTCCAGCGCTAACATCTTGCGCCCTTCCAAAGACCATCCTTGCCCTTCGAAACCGGCGCCATGGCTCCAAAGACTTCGTGATCAAAACCATGTCATCTCCGGACGATACACTAACGATCACGTGAACCGAGAGCCGCTTCGCCACCCCAACGGTTCTTCAAGCATGGCAGCTTCAACCGTCACCAGAGACGCTACTCCACCATCGGGCAAGATACTTTGGAAGATCAGGAAGAAGCCGACCTTCTTTTAGCACTGTTGATTTGATGAAAAGACAAAAGATACTTCAGCAGGACATGCGTTTATAGATAGGCTCGCGTTGCTCTTGGACGCCCAGTAGAAGGGGATAAGCAATCCAATTTCGTCACACATGAAGATCAGGATAGACTTCTCAAAAAATCGAAAGCAACGGAAGTCAACAACTCTCCTGAGTTCACGGAGACCCTTCTCCCGTCAGGACCCGCACAATGGGAACTTCGCCCACAAAGTCGTACAGTCTATGATGAGGCAGTTATGTGAGATTCTATGTTTCTCAAAGGCGTAGCGTCAAGACATATTTGCACCCCTCAACCGCACTGTATCAGGAAAGCAGGTGCTTCCAGCCAGGGAAGCCGTTCCCAAACCCCAACCTCTCCTAGAAAGCACGATCGATATATGAAACTGGGGACTCCTAACCTCTGTTCTCTTGAGGGATGTCGAGTTTGACAGAACGTGACGCGGCCTCCGACTTCAAAATGGTAACCGTCAAGGCTCAAAAAGTTGCAAGACGTCGTTCCAACATTCTATACATAAGTAGCTCCGCATCAACGTTCTCTCCAGAAGTAGCTACGCATCAAGTTGTTCTCCAAAGAGCGGCTTCGCTTCAACGTTCGCTTCAACGCCACTCCTTCCTCGCAAAGTTTGCTCGCTATATCATCCAACCTACCTTGTTACCACGATAATGTAGTCTCTCCCGATTACATATCCAACCAAGAACCGTTGCTCCTCACCCGTTGATACCATCCGAGCCTCACCACAAAGATCAATAATCTGCGCTCAAGTCGGGTTGGTGTTTATGTGCTCCTTACTCACCATGAACTCAACCCATCTATCAAAAGAACGCAATGGGCTTTGACACATCCTGAAATCAATGTTGGAAGAGGAATATACCCCTTTATGAAGACAGAACCGTATGGTGTTCTCTGGGCGAACCGAACGTGTCTTCTTTTCATCTTCACCACCGGTTAACAAAATTGGCACGAAACCTAGGTGATTTTTCCGAGCAGAGACAAGTTTTTGGGCGAAGAATTCATCATCCGTGTTTGGTTTGGAACTATGAACATCCTTCGATGAGGCGAAATTTTGTTCAGGTAACATCTTGTCGGATTTCTTTATAACAGTTTAGTAACGAGATATCTCGCATATGAAGAAAGACGAAATTATCTCCCGACACATAATCGCACCCAACAACAACAAAAAAAGAGGGTGTATTCTTTATCTGCTCAAAACCGCACACGCTGTGATATTTTCTTCGTGGTTCAAAATCATATACGCAGATTTTATACGGGCTCAAGTGCGTCACAGATCATTCTTCGGGTTCAAAATTATATATGGAACATTTTTCTACGGGTTCAAAAATATACATGCAGTATCATCCTTCGGGTTCAAATTATATATGGAGCATTTTTCTACGGGTTCAAAAATATACACGCAGTATCATCCTTCGGGTTCAAATTATATATGGAGCATTTTTCTACGGGTTCAAAAATATACACGCAGTATCATCCTTCGGGTTCAAATTATATATGGAGCATTTTCTACGGGTTCAAAATCGCACGCGCTTGTGATTTCTTTCAGGACCGAAATTCATATATGCAATATTTCCTACGGGTTCGAAGTCATATGAAGCACATATACAGTATTCTTCTTCGGAATTCATATACAGTATTCTCTACGGGTTCGAAACTTCACACGCAGTATTTTCTTCAGGGTTCAAAATTATATACGCAGTATTTTATGCGGGCTCAAGTGCGTCTGCAGTATCCTTCTTCGGGTTCAAAATTATTTATGGAGCACTTTCTCGGGTCCAAATCATATATGCAAAGATTTCCCTTGGGTGCATATATACAATATTTTCTACAAGAAGCACGCCAAGAAATCACATGCGCAATATCATTGCAAGCGCCTACTCTTAGGGTTTACACCTACGCGAAAGGGAAACAACAAAAGTACTGGCAGACATACTTGGAAGCCGGTTCCTCTTTGTGACTCTGCCGTTGGTATGAAAAGATGAAAGTGCAAGATGGGAGAAAGGGACTTTATATATATAGGCGTGAAGATTCTGAAATAGGGAAGGATTTCCCTTTACCAAAATCGTGCGTGTAAGAAACGGGCCCACAAGGGCGCCCAACTTCCCAATGTCTCCCAAGTTGCACCGGCCCCACCAATTGCACCGAATTCCAAATGACCGCCCCAGTCACTCCTGCAAGCACGCACAACTTCCACACCTTGCGCCGGTCCCACCAGCTAGCACGCTCAGTTTCCCAAGTCACGCCTGCAAGCACTCACGGCTTCTACACCTTGCGCCGGTCCCACTAGCTAGCACACTCAGTTCCCCAACTCACGCCGACTTCCAAATGTCGCCCAAGTTGTACCGGCCCCACCAATTGCACCGAATTCCCAATGACCGCCCAAGTCACTCCTGCAAACACGCACAGCTTCCACACCTTGCGCCGGTCCCACCAGCTAGCACGCTCAGTTTCCCAAGTCACGCCTGCAAGCACTCACGGCTTCTACACCTTGCGCCGGTCCCACCAGCTAGCACACTCAGTTCCCCAACTCACGCCGACTTCCAAATGTCGCCCAAGCTGCATCGGCCCCACCAATTGTGCCAGCCTCCCGATTTGTGCAAAACTACCAGAGGCAAGGGTTCCAAATCCTATTTATAAAAGGTCAGACAAGCCTCCTCAATTCTTTTTACGTTTTGCTGTTAATAGTTTGTCACCATCTTATGCTTACCTCGCAACAAAGCCCCTGTTCCGAGCTAAGCAGGGGACTTAATGTTGATAGTGGTTTTTAGACAAGGGGTAAAATCGTAAAACCCCATGACCTAGTGTTACCCGCAACACATTAACTAAGAGCATTTAACTCAGGTGTAAATAATTAATAGGGGTATTTTTTCAAAATACCGGATTAGGTTTTCGACACGGAACCCTAATTCCAAAACCAAGCCGCACTCTGCGCACCATGGCAACCATGCCAAACCAAGCCGCATACTGCGCGCCATGGCAACAATGCCAAACCAAGCCGCATACTGCGCACCATGGCAACCATGCCAAACCAAGCCGCACTCGCGCACCATGGCAACCATGCCAAACCAAGCCGCATGACATGCGCACCATGGCAACCATGCTAAACCAAGCCGCATATCGCGCACCATGGCAACCATGCCAAACCAAGCTACATATCGCGCACCATGGCAACCATGCCAAACCAAGCCGCATACTCCGCACCATGGCAACCATGCCAAACCAAGCCGCATACTGCGCACCATGACAACCATGCCAAACCAAGCCGCATACTGCGCACCATGGCAACCATGCCAAACCAAGCCGCATACTGCGCACCATGGCAACCATGCCAAACCAAGCCGCATATCGCGCACCATGGCAACCATGCCAAACCAAGCCGCACTCGCGCACCATGGCAACCATGCTAAACCAAGCCGCACTCGCGCACCATGGCAACCATGCCAAACCAAGCCGCACTCGCGCACCATGGCAACCATGCCAAACATGCTCGCTAGCGGCTTTTTCTACCAAAGCCACGGCCCTAACGGCCCCGCATGCCATTGGCACATGCCAAACATCCTCGCTAGCGGCTTTTTCTACCAAAGCCACGGCCCTAACGGCCCCGCATGCCATTGGCACATGCCAAACATGCTCGCTAGCGGCTTTTTCTACCAAAGCCACGACCTAACGCCCGCATGCCATTGGCACATGCCAACATGCTCGCTAGCTAGTTTCCTATCAAGGTCACGGTTCTAATGGCCACGCATGCCATTGGCACATGCCAAAGATGCTCGCTAGCTAGTTTCCTATCACGGCCCTAACGGCCACGCATTCGCTAGATATCTTCCCTATCAAGGTCACGGCCCTAACGGCCCCGCATGCCATTGGCACATGCCAACATGCTCGCTAGCTAGCTTCCCTATCAAGGTCACGGCCTAATGGCCACGCATGCCATTGGCACATGCCAACATGCTCGCTAGCTAGCTTCCCTATCAAGGTCACGTCCCTAACGGCCCCGCATGCCATTGGCACATGCCAACATGCTCGCTAGCTAGCTTCCCTATCAAGGTCACGGCCCTAACGGCCCCGCATGCCATTGGCACATGCCAACATGCTCGCTAGCTAGCTTCCCTATCAAGGTCACGGCCCTAATGGCCACGCATGCCATTGGCGCATGCCAACATGCTCGCTAGCTAGCTTCCCTATCAAGGTCACGGCCCTAATGGCCACGCATGCCATTGGCACATGCCAACATGCTCGCTAGCTAGTTTCCCTATCACGGCCCTAACGGCCACGCATGCCATTGGCACATGCCAACATGCTTGCTAGCTAGTTTCCCTATCACGGCCCTAACGGCCACGCATGCCATTGGCACATGCCAACATGCTCGCTAGCTGGTTTCCCTATCAAGGTCACGGCCCTAATGGCCACGCATGACATTGGCACATGCCAAACGCACACGCTGGTAGCCTAACTTGCAAACCGTGCAACCTACCACCAAGGCATTCCGCACATGCCATTGGCACATGCCAAACGCACACGCTGGTAGCCTAACTTGCAAACCGTGCAACCTACCACCAAGGCATTCCGCACATGCCATTGGCACATGCCAAACACACACGCTGGTATCCAAAACTTGCAAACCGTGCAACCTACCACCAAGGCATTTCGCACATGCCACACGCGCCACTAGCAGCGCCACTTGCACTCAAGATGCAACCAACACTCGAGACATCAACACAAACTGGGGGATGCTTCTTTAGGGTTTTGGTTTGGCGGTCCACAGAGATGCAGGCGTACACTACGCTCACATTAAGAAAGCGTGAAAAGGAATAAAGCGGTCAAATAAAAGAGGAAATAAAGGTGAAAAACGTTTTCACCCATTAAACCATGCGGTTACCACCTCCTCCCATTATTTCACCCTTTACTTGTCTTCCTTCATGATGCCAGAGTACGTTTCAATCTCGACTTGTATAAATAGGTCTTACCTATTTCCACCGGACAACAAGTCTCGGTCGGGAGAAATATACTACACTTACACTCTCGGAAAGGCAACTTTGCAAGCTCTCCCAAAAAGCTTTCATCTCTTGCAAGCTTCCTAAGCTTTCACTTTTCGATACAAGTCGAGATACTACTCTCCTCAACACCTTTCTTTGCTTCCCTCCCCAAATCAACCCTTCTCCTCCACTTTGTGACCGAAGCAAGTCGGGAACGGCCATTTCTTGGTTTAGGTAGGACTTATACGAGATTGATCACTCGAATCTATAAAGTGCTCACGTGCAAAAGCACATTTGTTTAGGGTTTGAACCAGTTTCTCACTCACCTACCGAATTTACCGAAATCGGCAGAAACGATTTTTACCCATAAACAGGAGCCTACACCATAATCGGTAGGTTAAATTGAAACTATACCTACCGATTATTGTGTAGATACTTCCACTAATAATCCTTTTTATAATCGGTAGCTTATCCAACTTGTAAGATTACCGATTATAAGGAGCCCCATATTCAACCTTGGCCAAATTCCATAGATTTTGAGGGGTGCAGAGCCAACCATAACCACTTGGCTTGATCTATGGATGTATCCATAATCGGAAGCCTAATAGGTTACATACACTACCGATTATAAGTTACCCCAACATGAGTTTTTTCTAAAATCCTTCACGTAATGAATTTTTAAATGTACCATAATCGGTAGGGTATATAATTATATAACCCACCGATTATAACGAGCCCCAGATCCAACCTTTGCCATATTTCATAGGTTTTGAGTGTACAAAGCCAGGCATAACCACTTGGTTCGTGTTTTGGATGCAGCGTTAATTGGGAGTTAAATATATTACCAAACCATCAGATTATGGGTTGCCCCAAAATAAGTTTTTTCTAAAATCCTTCATGTATGGGAATTTGAAATATACCATAATTGGTAGAGTTAACACTTAACAACCCACCGATTATAAGGATCCCCAGATCGAACCCTTGCCAAATTCCATAGGTTTTGAGTGTACATAGCCAGGCATAACCGTGTGGTTCGTGATTTGGATGTAGCCATAATCGTAAGCCAAATAGGTTCCACAACCTACCGATTATAGGTTGCCCCAAAATGAGTTTTTTCTAAAATCCTTCATGTGATGAATTTTGAAATCTACCATAATCGGTAGAGTTTATTACTTATTACCGTCTGATTATATGAAGCCCCAAATCCAACCTATGCCAAAATCCATAGGTTTAGAGGGTACAGAGCCAGGCATAACCATGTGGTTCGTGATTTGGATGTAGCCATAATCGGACGTCAAATTGGTTCCAAAACCTACCGATTATAGGTAGCGGAGTGACGGTTGTTTGGGTTACCGGTGTCGGTGCAGAATGTTTCGTGAATTTTCCCCAAATAACTCATACTCATTATGCCTCCTTGCCTACGTTCTTCTCCTCGTCTCGGATAGAATTGAACATAGCGCCTACATAAAGATAAATCTTCTTCAATCGTGAACTCCGTAGGATTAATGAATGGTTGGGCCATTACGTTGAAGATGATGTTGGAGAGAGTTTAAAGGTATTTGTGTTCCATAGAGAGTAAAAGGATACAATCCTTATATAGAGTTTACAGTTCCAACGGTTCTATTTTGTTGGGGCAACTGTATAATCGGTAGTCAAATGAAGTATTTTCACTTCCGATTATACAGTTGCCCCAAATTTTGTTCTTGCGGAAATCTCAATTTTTTTGAATTTGAGAACTATATTAATCTGTAGTTAATAATAAGACTTCCGATTATACAGTTGCCCCAAATTTTGTTTTTGCAGAAATGTCATTTTTTCGAATTTGGAAACTAGAATAATCAGTAGTTAATATGACTTCCGATTATAAAGTTGCCCAAATTTCTTCCTTGACGAAATCACCAATTTTGGGAATTTAGAAGCTATTATAACGGTAGTCTAGTGAGGTTCTCCTTCCGATTGTTATAGAAGCAAGATACGCGTTTGGAACAAAATCGATATTAATCAGTAGTATAATATCGTTACTAAGCTTCCGATTTCTTTATAATAATCGGGCACAAAATAGCTTCCGATTATGTAAGGGCATTAATGTATTCTCCGTTTGGACATCCCTTAACGGTGTATATGGGTTGGGAATGAAAAAGTCACCCCTAATTCTTTTGGGTCGCCCCTAAAAATGCCAGGATATTATAAACCGTTCCATTATAACATAATTTTCAGGATTATTCATTTTTTGAGTACACTTTGCATTCTCTTTCTGTATTGTAGGACATATTCCTGGCAACTATGCACCGAAACTCTTCTTCTTTAGGAAGTTCCTTGTAACTAGGGACACACTACACATGGACGCTAGCTCTTCTAATGATCATTTATGAACTTTACACAGACTATGTTTTGATAAACCCTTTTTAGGAGGAGATAGAAATGCAGATCGAGTCATGTGAACTCCTGGAAATTAATCCCATACATGCCATCAAGAGAGATGTGTTCGGTTGATGAATAAACCTTGTAACTCACGGTCATAGTTACACTGTATTTTTGTTTCTGTTTCCTAGTTGAATATTCACATGCATGCGTACTGTTTTAATTGATAATAGCATGATGTTTTCGATTTGGCCTTGATGCATATTATGTACAAGTGAGCTTCTTAATTGAAAAATGTATTTACACGAAGTAAAGAAATAGATAAAGTGCAAGAACAAAGCCTCTTAGTAATAACAAAATCCCTATAATATCTTAAATGAAGAAAAAAAAAACTTAAACTATTGAGTTTCAGAAAACTGGACAACCATCAACAACCACGCCCTTTGCTGTCGGACAAGTAGCCAGGTCACAATACTCACCACCTGTGCCCCACCAGTTCAGTGTCTTACCGCTGAGCGCGAAGTATATGATTAGCGACATAATAGCCACTCCAGCGTCTAAGGCAGCAGAAAGAACATAATTATACCTCTGCCACCAGTTTTTGCGGTACTTGAAAACGAAATAGTTGAAGATGACTCCCACCACTATCCATGAGCTCAGGTTTACAGACGAAGCAGGTGGCATCATTGCGGTCGCTTGCAGAATGATTGGCATGTTGATCAAGGCAATCCAGGTATGTTTTTTGAATTTCCTATGTAGTACCCAAACCAAAGCTGGAGCTAGAGCACCCCCGAGAAAGAACCAGTTTAGAGCCATATAATTTCCATCCACGCCAAAGATTCGCTTTGGGCTTGCCAGACCCCAGATTACAGATGCGTCATAAAAAACTCGATCTTGTGCGCACGTCCATGGGCTATTAGCTGGAAGGAGATCATCCTGACAAATATTCTTGACAGAGTTCAGCATATACCACGCTGTCCCGGTGTTGATTACTCCGGCTATGATGGTTCCGATGAGCTGATAGATATAAAAAGAATTAGCGAATGTATGATAAGTTTTCTAGTAAGACAAATGATAGAGTCACAAAGATGTTTTTCGAGTCATACTGTATGATATACAAATTGCTATGTCATCTGTAAGTTGGTACGTACTGCAGTTATAACGTCGAACAATGAAAAAATATAATTGAGCGTGATATAAGTACCTGAACTAAGAACATTGATCTCGGCGGAATCTTCATGTAGTGCCCTAGCTTGAAATCCTGGAGGAAGGCTATGGCTTGGGTCATGCTTATATACCCATATGTTTTGAAGCATACGTTTGCTATTGGTTTTCCAGGCATCAGAAGACCCATTATGTATTCTGTGATGATGTTAAGTCCTGGTGTCTACAACAAAAACCAACAAATATATCAGCCGGTTGGGCGTCTTAAAATAACAAGCCCTGGTTAAAGATGACGACGGTATAATTAATAAGATTTTTAATATAACTGAGAGAATACAGACTTGGTTAGCTTACCTGATTCGTAGTAGCAGTGATGATGCTGATTGGAAGAGTGAAGATCAAGGCTATTGCGCAGGCAAGAATAAGTGCCCACCAGGGCATCTGAACCTCATTTTTTGCGAAAATGCAGAGCAGAAGCGAAATTACAAACGTCGCGCCAAGCATGAGGTAGAACCACCAGTTGGGTATCTCCTTGTATTCCTTCATCAATCTTGTATGGATATCCTCCTCCTTACGTGAAGCTCTTGAAGCTGTCCATTTTTCCCAGATCTCTCTGTACAGTTAAAAAAACAATAAACCTTATTAAACTTCAGGTTCCAAACTTGACAGAAAAGTAATTGTAAATGACAAAAAAAAAAAAAAAAAAAAAAGAAGACTTACTTTCCGTGAAACAGAGCAACATGTGTCAGGGTTGCTGTGACGGCCGCAAACCCAATTCCGTAGGAGACCGCGAAAAACGTACTCAAATTTATCCGGCCTTGTTGTGCGTACTGCATTGCATCCAACTCAAACTTGTCGTTTACAATTGCTGATATATTGTATCTATTCCCTTGAGAAGTGAATAAGTGTGCTGAAAATATCGGGAAAGTCTTTGCATTGTACAAGTTCATACCCCAATAAGTAACGGGGGTTACGACGTACACGACCAAGGCATAACCTACAGCGACATTGGCTGTTGCGAAAAAAGGACTAACAAGGGGGCTATACATATATGAAGCTATTAAAGACCAGTCGAAGGTAAATGATCCAATTCCCAATCCATGCATGCCTGAACCGATTTGATGAGCCGTGACTGATTTAGGGAATGCAAAGCAGAGCACAGAGAGCGCCGACAATGTTGGAAAAAGATAACCTGGGACTAAAGCCCAAACGAAACTGGCAATACATGCTATTATAAAGAATTTTCCCTTTGACATCCGTTGCTTGTCAGGATCCTTCTCATGCAATGCCCTGCATATTTCCAGGTAACAAAAAAGAGACTATTAATACTATACATTGAACAGACAGCCTAAAATACCGTCAAAAAAAGTCTGCCCGGAAACAGAGTTAACACCAATAATACCATAATAGCATGTAGTTAACTTTCCATCGTAATATAATGTATATAAACTTCGCTGATTATGGCCATAATGAAACAAATTTTAATTAAAATATATATATATATATATATATATATATATATATATATGGTCTTGTTAACTTATATACCCGTATACATGTTAAGGTTCACTAAAACAACAAATTCTTGCATTGGAAACAAGATTTGTTTGTTTTATTGCATTGAAACCAATAATTCTTTGCATTGAGAACATAATTTGTTGTTATATACGGGTATATAAGTTAACAAAAGCCATATATATATATATAAAATAATTGTCTCCAATAAAATAATTTTTTTTTTGCATTCCAGTTAAAACCATCGGGATGGTCTAGTTTGGTTATTCGTTGTAGGTTTGACACAAAACCAAACCAAACCATGGAAAGCACTAAAGCTAGGTTATGTTAACAAGCAGCTAGTTTTTCACTGAATGAAAAGAGTTGAAAGTGTTACCTGAAAAGCGAGACTTGAGGCATGGTTGCAGGCCACCACATAATTGCAGGTTCCACGACATATTTTCTCATAACACCAGCCCATCCATATCCAAGAACCTATATATATACCAAAACATGGAATTTAATAAAACCGAATCAAAGGATTCAAATAAAACAACAAGAAGACTTGTAAATAAAAGTAAATAAAAGATGTGAAAGCCGTATACCTGAGTGGTGATAACGAGAAGCATACTTGTTATGAAGGAGATTTTCCTCCTATAAAAACCTTTAATAATATCAACAATACCGATCGCATAAGCGGGACCTTGACCGAAACCACTCCCAGCATTCGCAAACATGGAGATCAAAACATGTTCCTTCATATTGAATGGACCTGGATTAAGCGAACAATCTCCTAAACCAGGTACATAAAACTTAGTTGTTGGTAATGCATATGCCATGAACCTTCCAATAGGTAAACTTGCAATCTGAATGGTAATCTGAGTTATAATCAATGGTTCTGTACGGTAATAAAAGAATTGGTTGATGAATGATAGAGCAGCACATGATATTAACCCTAATACCCACATTCTGAATGTCCATATTGGTAGTGTTGGATCATCAAGGGTTGATACTGTTAATCTAACTTCTTCAATGGGTGAGATCTCTTCTTCTTCAACCTTGCTGACCTTGGGTTGTTGCTGTTCTATCTCTAGAACTGTCGCCATTCTAGAGAAAGCACAGCAGATGAAGAAGGAAAAAAAAGAAACGAAAAAAAACTAATAAGACTTTTTTTTGGTCTTGCAGAGAATTTGTTTTGCTGCTAAAGACTTTTGTTTTTGATATGGAGGAAAAGAATCAGGTTTTGCTCCTTTATTTATAGGATAAACATCAGTGGAGGATCATTAGGATTTTGATTCTTAATCTCCTGACAATCAGGAGTTAGAATTGTATATGAACACTGAGAAAGTGATCCTGGTTTAAGTGAAACTGATATATTTCGTAGTCACATATGGAGTCTAATAATACATGTTGGAATTTCGCACGCCTCTATACGAACGTACCGGAAGTTTATACGAAAACTATACTGGTAGTAATGTACCACGACTATACCAGGTAACACAGGTCACGGGCGGAGGGAGCATCAAGCAAGTGGGGGCAACTGCCCCATTTGCGGAAGTAAAATAATTACTATTTTCAAATCATTGAAAAAAAAATATTTACCGTTATTCCCGGCTGGTCAATGAAATTCCACGTTTGACTCTCTCTCTCTCTGTCTTAAAAGTCTTTTTCTCCTATGATTATGATTAGAGGTGTCAAACAGGCCGGCTAGCATATGTCAAAAAATTATGAGGACGGGAATTGACGTCGAGACCACTAAATCCTTCGCCAATTGGGCAACCGACTGAGCTAGCACGCTTTTTGGTTTCATTTCTTTCTAATAACAATTATATTTGATTTTCATACTAATATAAAATTAATTATTAATAAAAATAATACTGTTTTCCGAACAAAATAGCTTCTGAATACTATATATTACAACAAAAAAATTGTAATCAATTAAAATGAATATATAGAAACCTCAAAACTACATTATATAATTTAACTATATATATAGAAATTTTTTAGTAATAACTAATATATATTACTATATACAAGGAATTAAAATTAAAACAATGGTAACAAATACGTTACCATATTAACGTAAATTTCTTTTAAATAAGATTCCTTTTTAATAATACGTTGACACAAATTCCTTTTAAATAAGGAAATTTAACATATTTGTAGTAATTAGGTTTTTATTGGACATAATAAAACCAAGAAGACGTCATATTTAAACGCAAAGTCAGCCTGTAGCTCAATGGAATCAGTTCAAGCTTGTGATTATAGAACTGTAGTTCGAACCCCCAACGACGGAACAAGGATTTTATGTCTGGGTAGGCTAAATTTTATTTTCCAAATACACAGATTGTAGCAATCTAAAGTTCTCAAAATTATATACATCGATCAAACCAATGTACACTGCTTATCATTTTTTGTATGTTAAGGCTCACTGACAATATTTTAAATTGCGCATACCAATGTATAATAAGACTTAGTATTTATCATTTATTATACAAAAGAGCGGCCGAAGGCCGCCTAGGGCTGCACATGGGCGGGTATTAGATAAAACCAATCTCGCACCCACAGACTGCGGGTTTTTATATTCATAACCAACCCCGCACCCACAAACAGCGGGCGGGTTTGGGTTTAAACCCGCTAGGCCTGTCAATATTTGTCCGATATCCGGAATCCGTTTTCGAATATTCGAAATCCTATAGGATTTTATCCGTTTTATCGGATATCGGATCGGATATTTTATCGGATATTTTTCCTTAACATATCGGAAACGGATTAGACCCCATCTGAAATGTTAATATCCGATATCCGATAGTATATGAACTTATTTGTAATTTATCCTAATTTCGAGTCTAGTATCGGATATTGTCGGATATTATCGCATAAATATCCGATAAATGTCAATCATGAAATGTTTTACAAGGGTTTTTAAGCTTTTTGTTATAACCGGATATTATCGGATATTTATCGGATATCGATGCCTTAGCCTATCAGAATCGATATCTGATTTTGATATCCTATCGGATATTATCGGATATCGAATATCCGGTAGTGCTTAACCTGTCGGATATCAGATTTTTAAATATCCGACGGATATTCTTCCATTGACAGGCGTAAAACCCGCTTTATATTCAATAATCATTCACACACATGTTTTAAAGTTTAAATAAACTACTTACTTAAGTTCTTGATAAATTAAAAAAACAAACCATAAATATAACTAGATAAGTCTTCATTGTTAAGCTTACACAAGTACCAGTGTACATAGTACACTAGTACTTCCAATAAAAAAAAGTTTAAAATTTAAACAGTACGACTAATTTAAAGTTCGGATTAAAACTTAAACAATAAAAGTTTCCAGACCAACAGTAAGTGACTCATGTCTCTTCTATCATCTTCAAGTCTCTCCTCCTAGCATCCTCAAGGATCAAGGACTTCCGATTAGTTTTATCAATGGTGTATATTTAGCGGGTTTTTCGGGCGGGTTTGGACGGGTATTAGCTAAAACCAACCTCGCACCCATAGACAACGGGTTTTTATTTTCATAACCAGCCCCGCACCCACAAAGGGCGGGTTCGGATTAAAAACCCACGGGTTTAGTGGGTACGGGCGGTTTTGGGTATGATGGGTGGGTCTTGTGCATCCCTAAGGCCGCCCGAATTTTTTAGATCTTATTTCTATATGTTTGTATAGTTTTCAAATCAGATAATGAAATTATGAACCGATACATCGAAACATTTACACATCAATCTTTCGGCATTGTTTGCGAGAAGAAAAAAATAAGCATGCGTTAAATAGATTATGAGATTTGGGCAAATTTTTAGTTTACGCATGAGCCAAGTTTTAATAAGTATTTGGAAACAACATGGCCTAATTAGGTCAGATTGTGGTGGAGTAGGGGTAAATTCCATCTTCGATTCTAATTTTTAAGCATTATCCGGAACAGAACAGTTCAACAGAACAAAAGAACACAGCATGATAATGAAAATTGAAAAAAGTCATGTGAATATGACATACTAATGGGCTAATTAGAATTTTTGCCCTGGGCTAATTAGAATTTTTGCCCTGGGCTAATCTATAATTTCTTGACAATTAGGCTACACTAAATATACTTTTCCACATTTTGGGGTGGGATGTAGCCTACATAAGCCACCCCCTCCTCCATCCCTGAACCCCCTACGTATATCGTTTCTATGCAGTTATACATGTAAGACCTTACATGTTCTTCCTATACAGGTGTTGATGGTGGTCTTTAAACAAGGGGTAAAATCGTAAATCTACATGACCTAGTGTTACCCGCAACACATTAACTAAGAGCATTTAACTCATGTGTAAAAAATTAATAGGGGTATTTTTTCAAAATACCAGATTAGGGTTTTTCAACACACAACCCTAATTCCAAACCAAGCCGCATACTGCGCACCATGGCAGCAATGCCAAACCAAGCCGCATCTCGCGCACCATGGCAAAGAATGCTGACCAAAGCCGCACACCGCGCACCATGGCAAAGCAATGCCGCACCAAGCCGCACATCGCGCACCATGGCAAAGAATGCCGCACCAAGCCGCACATCCGCGCACCATGACAGCAATGCCAGACCAAGCCGCACACTGCGCACCATGGCAGCAATGCCAGACCAAGCCGCACACTGCGCACCATGGCACCAATGCCAGACCAAGCCGCACACTGCGCACCATGGCACCAATGCCAGACCAAGCCGCACACTGCGCACCATGGCACCAATGCCAAACAAAGCCGCACACCGCACACCATGGCGAGAACCAACAAGCCGCACTGCGCGCACCATGGCAAAGCAATGCCAAACAAAGCCGCACACTTCGCGCACCATGGCAGCAATGCCAAACCAAGCCGCACACTGCGCACCATGGCAACAATGCCAAACAAAGCGCATTAATCGCGCACGATGGCAAGAATGTCAAACCAAGCCGCACATCGCGCACCATGGCAACAATGCCAAACCAAGCCGCACATCGCGCACCATGGCAAAGAATGCCACCAAGCCGCAGACTCGCGCACCATGGCAACAATGCCAAACCAAGCCGCACATTGCGCACCATGGCAGCAATGCCAAACCAAGCCGCACATCGCGCACCATGACAAGAATGCCAAACCAAGCCGCACATCGCGTAGCATGGCAACAATGCCAAGCCAAACCGCACACCGGCGCACCATTGGCAATCATGCCAAACTAAGCCGCTATGCCTTTGGCACACGCCAAATATAGCGCCCTAGGCTTGCAAGACTTGCAACTAGGTTAACATGGCCGTACGTGCCATTGGCACATGCCAACACGTATCGCAAGCCATATTTCCAAGCCGCTATGCCTTTGGCCCACGCCAAATATAGCGCCCTAGGTTTGCAAGACTTGCAACTAGGTCAACATGGCCGTACGTGCCATTGGCACATGCCAACACGTATCGCAAGCCATATTTCCAAGCCGCTATGTCTTTGGCCCACGCCAAATATAGCGCCCTAGGTTTGCAAGACTTGCAACTAGGTCAACATGGTCGTACGTGCCATTGGCACATGCCAACACGTATCGCAAGCCATATTTCCAAGCCGCTATGTCTTTGGCCCACGCCAAAAATAGCGCCCTAGGCTTGCAAGACTTGCAACTAGGTCAACATGGCCGTACGTGCCATTGGCACATGCTAACACGTACCACGAGCCATATTTTCAAGCCGCTATGCCTTTGGCCCACGCCAAATATAGCGCCCTAGGCTTGCAAGACTTGCAACTAGGTCAACATGGCCGTACGTGCCATTGGCACATGCCAACACGTACCACGAGCCATATTTTCAAGCCGCTATGCCTTTGGCCCACGCCAAATATAGCGCCCTAGGCTTGCAAGACTTGCAACTAGGTCAACATGGTCGTACGTGCCATTGGCACATGCCAACACGTATCGCAAGCCATATTTCCAAGCCGCTATGTCTTTGGCCCACGCCAAAAATAGCGCCCTAGGCTTGCAAGACTTGCAACTAGGTCAACATGGCCGTACATGCCATTGGCACATGCCAACACGTATCGCAAGCCATGTTTCCAAGCCGCTATGCCATTGGGACACGCCAAATATAGCGCCCTAGGCTCGCAAGACTTGCAACTAGGTCAACATGGCCGTACATGCCATTGGACATGCCAACATGCTCGCTGGTAGCCTAACTTGCAAACCGTGCAACCTACCACCAAGGCATTCCGCACATGCCAAACACACACGCTGGTAGCCTAACTTGCAAACCGTGCAACCTACCACCAAGGCATTCCGCACATGCCAAACACACATGCTGGTAGCCCAACTTGCAAACCGTGCAACCTACCACCAAGGCATTCCGCACATGCCATTGGCACATGCCAAACACGCACGCCGGTAGCCTAACTTGTAAACCGTGCAACCTACCACCAAGGCATTCCGCACATGCCGTTGGCACATGCCACACAGGCCACTAGCAGCTCTGGCATTACCACTTACGCTCGAGGTGCAACACGCAACGAAGGCATTCCGCACATGCCATTGGCACATGCCACATGCGTCCCTAGCGACACCGGTTGCACCCAAGATGCAACCAACACTCGAGACATCAACACAACCGGGGGATGCTTTTTAGGGTTTTGGTTTGGCGGTCACAAGATGCAGCGACACTACGCTCACATTAAGAAAGCGTGAAAAGGAATAAAGCGGTCAAATAAAGAGGAAATAATGGTGAAAACGTTTTCACCCATTAACACCATGCGGTTACCACCTCCTCCCATTATTTCACCCTTTACTCTCTTCCTTCATGAGGCCAGGGTACGTTTCAATCTCGACTTGTATAAATAGGTCTTACCTATTTCCACCAGACAACAAGTCTCGGTCAGGAGAAAAATACTACACTCTCAGAAAGGCAACTTTGCAAGCTCTCCCAAAAGCTTTCATCTCTTGCAAGCTTCCCAAGCTTCTACTTTCTCATACAAGTCGAGATACTACTCTCCTGCACTATTCTGGTCTCAACACCTTTCTTTGCTTCCCTCCCCAAATCAACCCTTCTCCTCCACTTTGTGACCGAAGCAAGTCTGGAACGGCCATTTCTTGGTTTAGGCCGGACTTGTACAGATTGATCTCTCGAATCTATAAAGTGCTCACGTGCAGCACATTTGTTTAGGGTTTGAACCAGTTTATCACTCACCTACCGAATTTACCAAAATCGGCAGAAATGATTTTCACCCATAAACAACAGGCTAATACAGGCCAGCCTGGCAGGCCTTGTTACAGGCTCAGGCTAAGGCAGGCCAGGCTTAGCATGCCAAGAGGTTGAAAATCGCAGCCCAGCCTGAGCCTGTCTTCATCCTGGGCCAGGTCTGAGTCAGTTTATATGCGATCCAGGCCAGGCTTTAGCCTGCTAATACAGGCCAGGCCAGACTAGGCTCGGGTTGGCCTGGCCTTTTTGACACCTCTACCTATGATCTCCATTACTAGATTTAGTTTGATTATTCAAGTGGAAGAAAAATTTCAAAGTCTTGCAAGGGTTTAGCAGCGGAACTATTGAAGTGCTTCAGTGAATCAATGTCGAAGGATTTTCATAATTCAATATGGGTTTTGTTTATTTTGTCAATTGTCAAAGTCTGTAATCTTTTCATAGTTAGGATTTAAAGTATCCGGATGTCATCATATTTTTGTATATGAAAATCGTAACAGTACTACATGCCCTATATATAGACTTCAGTTGAGAACATGAAATTGATTGACTGAATGAAACCTTGTGTTACTAGGCATTATTCAGCTACATGAGCGCACAAGATTTCTAACAGATTTGCTCGTCATCCGCAATATTTCAGGTATGGAGTCCAATTTTAAGGTCATTGTTTGTAGGCTTGTAGCTTCCGATATATTTGAATCGTGCTAACTCGAATTTGGCCTACGTTTTTATTTATTTTTCTCAATTTGTTTTGGGAAGTTGTAGGTTCATCAAGTATGTTTGATGCAAAAGTATGAATATAATTGTTTTATATGTTGTTACATAAGCTAGCTGGGAATTTGTAAATGTTGTCTCAGCTCAAACGGTAAAGCACATGGTTTCTCCCATGGAAATGTGGATTTCCTACCGACGAACTACGATATTTATTCTTTAAAATGTGAAAAAGGTGACATTTGAACTTCAGAAACATTAATGTTTTCTGTGAAAATTATGTTTTTCACCCAGTTTTATGTTTTATGTTTTTTTCACCCAGTTTTATCTTTTGACTTAATTCACCAGGGTTTTGGGTGAACAAGGATCTAATTTTCTTTTAAATAGATTTTCTTTTTATTCAATTCTCTTAAACAGATATATTCCGTGAATGTTTGTGTTTTCACTTGTACTTCGTGTGAGCATTTGTGCTTTCACTTAAAGGTATAAATTGGGCCATGCCAGCACGAGCACAGCCCAGCGTAGCACGTTAAAATTTGAGCACTACACGTGACTTAACCCAGCACGTCTTCACACCGTGCTGGGCTAGCCTACTCGGCACATTGACACAACACAACACGCAGTACGGATAAGTACATGGCACATCACAACACAAAACGTTAAGAAATTACGTCATAATATGCATGAACTGCTACAAAATACATCACATTTTGTGTATTTTCACAATAGAGTCTTTAATTTAGCCCATTTTTAACATTTGATCATCGTCATATCGACTTATTTTTGTAACAACTTCTAGAATACCTAAATATTTGAAAAACATTTACGTTGAAAAACACAAATTAAATGTGTCTGATCCAGCACAACACGGCATAACTCGTTTATTTTTCCGGCACAGTACAACACAACATGTCATCCTACCAGGGCCGGCCCTGAAGGGGAAACAGGGAAAGGCCCACTTTGGGGCATCAGGGCTATTGGGGCAACAAAATCCATAAAAAAAGTCCGGATCTTGATCATAGTTTTTGATGTTTGGTTGATTACAAAAACAGAAAACGTTGTCTTTACTGGGATTAAGAGACTCAAATCGCTTTATGGGTTAATTCTACTAATTCTTTATCTAAATCAACTGTTGAGTAGGAACATTCAGCAAACTGATTAACTTAATTGTATGGTTTAGTTGTGATACAATTCAAAATATTCAATGGATGTACACTGCTTTAAGAATAGAAGGCCAATCACTACATTAACATAATTTAATAAACACAATGGGGCAAATCAGGCTACAATATATCACACCACCCAGCTCCTTTCTATGAGTTATCGATCCCTATTACAAAAAAATGAGATCCTAAGTTTGTCTAATCGACCTTAATCATTGATCTTATTCCCTACAATATTACATGTACATTTGTAAAATGTCGTGTGTTCCATGTCTTCAATGAGTTAATAGTTTGTGCTTCTTGGATCTAACTATCACTCGGATATTTTTGTCCTAAAACTTGGAACTCATAAACTCAGGAACAGTTTGTGTTGTTCTTATATATTATGGTTTAGGGCTGTCAATGGGTCCGGGTCCTCCCGGGTACCATACTACCCGGACCCGGACCCAATTATTTTTCTCGGTTCCGGGTCTTATCGGGTCCGGGTCCGGTACTCAAATTATCTGGCCCAGTATCGGACCCGATAAAATAGACTAATACCCGACGGTTCCGGGCACTAAACGGGTACCGTGTAAATTTATCTTCATCAGCTTTATTTAGGTTTCATACTTCCGTATGTGTATATATCTGAAAGTAGTGAAGGGGATCCACAAATTGCTTAAAATTACAGAGGAGATTGCGTTCAGAAAAGAACAGAAGATTAAGACTTTGGATCTTAATAAATACACACTGTCACTCTGTCAGTATACATATGGATCGTGTTCTTAACCTTATTATATAGATCTTCGATCCACGTAGGGATTTTGCTTCGTATACATATTATGAGATGATTAAATGGTAAGTAAATAAATGGACGACAAATGGATACTAAAACCATAAATGAGAAATGAATACCGATAATTTATGCACTGTGGATCGCTTGATAAAGGCCAGGAAGACGAGAAAGCAAATTAGAAATCCACATTCATGGTTGCCTGTTAAGTGTTAAGTGCTTACCATAAAAAGTATATTTTGTATGAATCTGGTTTACTAATAATTCATAGAAAAAATAATGGAAATAAAAAGATATTAATAATCAAACAATCGAAAAGATTACAGATTTTAACACTCAGTATTATACTATCGTGATAAAACAATGATAAAACAAGAAGGATATTGAATATCCAGTGAATCTGTATCGGGTACCCAGGAACCGCGGGTACCCGTCGGGTATACCCGTTTAGGACCCGATTCTAATCGGTACCCTATCGGGTATACTCGCCGGGTATTAAAATGCTAATGGGTCTGAAACTAGGACCCGGAACCGGACCCAATTCAACCGGGTCCGGGTAAATGGGTACCCATTGACAGCCCTATTATGGTTGCTAGATGCGGAGAAATCTGATTAGGCTGTTCATATTTTTATCAAAAACAAGAATGACAACGGGGCAACATTTTTTGCCTTCGCTTTGGGGCAAAAAGAATTCAGGACCGGCCCTGGAATCCTACACGGCACAGCACGGCACGCCTGGATCTGCGGCACAGTATAACACGGCACGCTAAGCACGTGACTTCGTGGGCTAGCTGTGCTGGGCCGGCACGTTTTTCACATTAACATATTTCACTACATATTTTCCTTTCAATAACATTTTTCACCTCAAATAATTTTTCATACGCAATTGTTGCACCACTTAGGTACTGTAGGAAGACTAGATTGTTCGGAATGTCAGAAAACTGGACAACCTTCCGCAACCACGCCCTTTGCTGTCGGACATGTAGCCAAGTCACAATACTCACCACCTGTCCCCCACCAGTTCAGTGTCGTACTGCTGAGCGCAAAGTATATGAATAGCGACATAATAGCCACACCAGCGTCTAAGGCGGCAGAAAGAACATAATTGTACCTCTGCCACCAATTTCTGCCGTACCGGAAAACAAAATAGTTGAAGATGACTCCGACCACTATCCATGAGCTCAGGTTTACAGATGAAGCAGGTGGCATTACTGCGGTCGCTTGCAGAATGATTGGAATGTTAACAAAAGCAATCCAGGTATGCTTTTTGAATTTCGTATGCATTGCGTAAACAAAAACTGGAGCCACAGCACCCCCGAGAAAGAACCAGTTTAGAGCTGCATAGTTTCCTTTGGGGCCAAAGATACGCATTGGTCCGGCGAGACCCCAGATAACAGATGCGTCAAAGAAAACCCGGTCATTTGCGCATGTCCAAGGGCTATTAGCTGGCAGGAGATCTTCCTGACATATATTCTGAATAGAGTTCAGCATGTACCACGCCGTCCCGGTGTTGATTACTCCAGCTATGATGGTTCCAATGAGCTGATGGATGTAGAACGAGTTAGCAAATGTGCGATGAGTTTTCTAGTAAGATAAATGATAAGATTATGAAGACCTTTTGCGAGTCATACATATTTGTGCTATCTGTAACTTACTACTGTATATAATGTGAAACAATGGGGAAAAAAGAGTGAGATAGTACCTGAACTAAGAACATCGATCTCGGTGGGATTTTCATGTAGTGCCCTAGCTTGAAATCTTGAAGAAAGGAGAGGGCTTGGGCCATGCTTATATACCCATATGTTTTGAAGCATACGTTGGCAATTGGCTTTCCAGGTAGCATAAGTCCCATTAGGTATTCTGTAAGAATGTTCAGTCCTGGTGTCTATAACAAAAATCAAGAAGAATAAGTCGAGGATCCCATAACATCAGGCTTGAGCATCTTAAAATAAGAAATCCTGGTTAAAATGATGAAAGTAATTCCAATTCAGTTATTCACATTAACATATAGGTTCGGTTAGCTTACCTGATTTGTAGTAGCAGAGATGATGCTGATTGGAAGAGTGAAGAACAAAGCTAGTGCGCATGCAAGGATAAGTGCCCACCATGGCATCTGAACCTCATCTTTTGCGAAAATGCAGAGCAGAAGGGAAACCACAAAGGTTGCCCCAAGCATGAGATGAAACCACCAGTTTGGTATGTCCTTATACTCCTTCATCAATCTTGTATGGATATCCTCCTTTTCCTCCTTACGTGAAGCTCTATATTTTTCCCAGATCTCCCTGTGCAGTTACAACAATTATAAAGTTTATCAAATTTCAGGTCCTGTAGAAACGTAAAAGTAAATGAGAAACTCCATGACAATCGTAACTAAACCATGGTACACTTACTTTCCATGAAACAGGCCAACATGTGTCAGGGTTGCTGCTATAGTGGCGAAACCGTTTCCATAGGTGACCGCGAAGAACGTACTCAAATTTATCCGACCCTGTTGTGCGTACTGCAATGCATCTATCTCAAACTTGTTGTTTACAATAGCTGATACATTATATGTATTCCCTTGCCCAGTGAACAAGTGTGATGAAAATATTGGGAATGTCTTAGCATTGTACAAGTTAAATCCCCAATAAGCAACGGGGGTTAGAATATAAACGACCAAGGCATAACCTATAGCGACATTGACTGTGGCGAAAAAGGGACTTATAAGGGGGCTACCCATAAATGCAGCTATTGTAGACCAGTCGAAGGTAAATGACCCAATCCCTAATCCATGCATGCCTGAACCAACTTGATGAGCTGTGACTGATTTTGGGAATGCCAAGCAAAGTATAGAGAGAGCCGACAATGTTGGGAAAAGAAAACCTGGGACTAAGGCCCAAACGAAACTAGCAATACATGCAATCATAAAGAACTTTCCCCTTGACATCCATTGCTTATCATGCTCCTTCTCATGCAATGCTCTGCATATTTCCAGGTAACGGAACAAAGATTACTTCAGAAGCTGCATTTTAAATACACTGCCGAATAATTGACAGACCAAAGCTTTCATTGCCCCTACTCCTTCATATTTCCATGTTAACATTCACAGACCACCCAGTTTTTTCAATTTGTGGTGCGAATCATACTCACTGAATGAAAGAGTTGATAGTGTTACCTGAAAAGAGACACTTGTGGCATGGTTGCGGGCCACCACATAGTTGCAGGTTCCACGACAAATTTTCTCATAACACCAGCCCATCCATATCCAAGAACCTATATATATATATATATATATATATACCAAAACACCATGAATTATAACAAAAAAAATTATAAAAAAAAATTATAAAAAAAAATGTTACAGACGGGTTAGAAAATAGAACCTGAGTAGTGATAACAAGGAGCAAACTTGTAAAGAAGGAGATTTTCCTCTTATAAAAAGCTTTAATAATATCAACAATACCAATGGCATAAGCCGGTCCACTGCCGAAACCACTCCCAGCATTTGCAAACATAGAGATCAAAACATGCTCTTTCATATTAAATGGACCTGGATTAAGCGAACAATCCCCTAAACCAGGTACATAAAACTTATTTGTTGGTAATGCATATGCCATGAACTTTCCAATAGGTAAACTTGCAATCTGAATTGTAATCTGAGTTATAACCAAAGGTGCTGTACGGTATGAAAAGAATTGGTTGATGAATGATAGAGCAGCACATGAGATTAAACCCAATACCCACATTCTGAATGTCCATATCGGGAGTGTTGGATCATCAGTGGTTGATACTGTTAACCTAACTTCTTCAATTGGTGATATCTCCTCTTCTTCTACCTTGCTGATCTTTGATTGTTCTATCTCTAGAACTGTCACCATCTTAGAGAGAGCACAGAAAACTAAGATTTTAATTTGGTGTTGCAGAGGTAATTTTTATTATTTCTGACTAGGGTTTTTGTTTTTGATTTGAAGAAAATGGGTTTTTGTTTTTGATTTTGAAGAAAAGAATAAGGTTTTGATGATTTAGATTCTCACCTCCTAAAGATTCTTTCCAAAGTTGATTTCTATAATTAAAAAGATTCTTTGTTTTGTTTCTTTAATTGGAAAGATTCTTTGTTTTATTGTTGTTCCTGAAAGTTACAACTTGTGCCAGCTACAGCTTAGTATTTGGTAAAATTGGAAGGCTATGGATATGTGTGGTGCAAATTAAATACTGTGGGGCCTCATGCCATAAGCACTCTTTTTCTATGTGTGAAGGTCAAAACCACTCCCAATTCCCAAAGGAAGAGCATCTTGAAGCATGTGTGTGCAGTTGCACATCTGTTGGAATTTTTATTAGGAAGTCAAAATTGTTCTCAGAGATTTAAATTTCATGCGTTGTATGTGGGTTATGCCTTTCCAACTATAAGATTCATATTCATGAATACTAGTTATGGGGAATAGGGGTGTACATCGGGCCGGGCAGACCAGCCTAAGCCCGATTACAACACAGGCCGGGCCGGACGGACTTGTAGTCCTTAATACTCATTAAGTTTAACAGGCCAGGCCGGGCCGGGTAATAGCAAAATTTTAATGACCATGGCCCGTCCATACCCATGAAACAATACAGGCCAGGTTATGTCGGGCCGGGAAGGCCTCGGGTCCAAGAGATGATTCAAAATTTTAAAGTATATAGGTTTGTTTTTTTAGCTTGACGAATGATGATATATTTGTAAAAATAACTCATTCAAATGATAGTTCAAGCAATTCATATTCATTACTGAGAAATGTAATTTAGAATTTTCTCTAACCCTAATAAATTGTCTAAATATGAAATTTAAGTTCTTGAGAAATCCATCTAGAAAACTTTATTCCAGCCTATTGGCAGTTAGGCAGTCCGGGTAACTAAATAGGCTACCGGGCAGGCTAACAGGCCGGACTCCAATATTTGAATAAAAACCCGGGTCCGCCCACTTATAATTATCGGGCAGGCCGGGCTAGCCCATGACAAGTTGTCGGGCGCCCATGGGCTGCTTCGGACCCAGGCGATACATGGCAGGCCGCAGGCTTCCGGGCATTATGTACACCCCTAATGGGGAATCATTATTAGCCATGGTGGGTCATGTACCGGTGAAAAGACGCCCTGTAGAGTCACAATAGACTTTATATAAAGCCATCTTCTAGTTGTTGTTTTTTTTTCTTCTTTTGCGTGGTCATTACAAGTAGTTGAAATGTTGAAAACAAGTTTTGAAGTCAAGAGTTAGATTCATTTAAGAGCGTAGTAATTGTCAACATTCGATGGCCGAGTAGTATTGTACTATAAGGCGTGATTGTTGTATCTTGAGAGACGACATCATACCATCAATACCGTATGCAGGGATGAATTGTCTTTTAGGAAAGAGGATTACCTCTCCTCGATCAACCCAATCATAAAGAATTCTAACTTTCTTCTTTATTAGTGTTTTTCTTTCTTCTTGGGTGGGAATCCGCCTCATGGTGGTTCCTCAGGTATGCCGTAAATACTCAATAAAATTGAACAAAATAACCACAGGATTCCAAAATGGGCCAATAGAACCAGAGGATATAAAGAATGGGCCAAAAGACCAATAGAAATAGGGGTGAGCATGGGCCGGTATGGACCGGTTTTCGCCTCATCCGCATCCAATCCATTGCACTACGGATTTCAAATTTGGCATCCGCATCCAATCCATATCCAACGAATTAGCATCCAATGGATACACGGATGGACGGATTGGATGCGGATAATCCAATGGATTTGTTTTAGTTAAAATTTATAGTAAAGAAAAAAAAGCTAACACAAATGACTCCTTATAAAACCTACATATCCTATATATGTATACAAATATAAAAATTTCATGTACAACACCCAAACAAACATCTTAAAAATTCCTAAATGATTCATAGTATCTTGTAGAACTATATAAATTCCCTTAATTTAACGGATATGGATGTCCAACGGATTTTCAAGGTTGCATCAGGGCCCGATCCGCTATCCGTTGGATTTCAAAAATTCCATCTGCATCCAACCCAATAACGAACGGTCCGGGCATCCATCCTCAAATGAACGGTCGGTCCCGGTTAAATCCGCGGATTACGGGCCAAATGCTCACCCCTAAATAGAAATAACAAAAATTCTAAGTGAACCACCTGCCTCTAGAAGGATTCACTATTCCGCTTTTGGGGTATTTTAGGAATAATGTGGTTCTGAGATGGGTTTTCTATCGGTTCATCTGGAACCACTGTACAAATAAAATGTAGATATGGAAAAATGTGGATAGTGATTTGGCTTCCCTAGCTATTATGTAGGTTGGTTAGATGGGGAAAAATTTCATGTTGGAAACGGCAAGTTTGTAATTGACATAAACATGGCAATAAATGAAAAACAAAGAGTTCAAAAAAAAGGACCGCCACCGATCACACTAGGAACAGTCGGACAATTGACTAACAAGCAATTTAAGCTCAAAAGGTCGGTTTCTGTTATCAAGATCAAATTTGAGAACTTGAAAATGTATTCAACTCGCTCAAGAGTTTTGTATTTTGATTTAAAAAGGGTAAAATATCAAGACATCTTACTACCTTGCATGGTTTTCAGAATTTTTCCAAATTTCATTATTAAGAAGAAGTTTAGTAAGTATTTCCAACGTCAAGAATAATTGTTTCCTGAGATATGAACATTGTCATGAGTTTATTATTCCAGACCCCTAATTTTCGGAAACTCCAAATAGTAGACTTTTTTTTGAAGATTATACATCGAGAGGAATCTATTTAGCTTAGAAATGGTATTTAGATTTTATCCTAGTCACATCATATGGGAATCGAAATCCGGTTTCAGCTATTTTAAGTTCATATTTGAGCACTTTTAAATGTCGTCTAGTTGCTCACAAGTGGTCTATTTTGATTGTAAAATGAGCAACGATCAAGATAAGTAAAAATCTTTCATGGTTTTCTGATTTTTCGCCAAACACCACCATTTATTGAAGAAGTTCATTACATATTTTTAATGTCAGGAATAAATTATACCTTACATGTGAATGGTATCATGAGTTTATTATTCCATACCATCTAATTTTCGGGAACTCCAAATAATTGATTTTTTTGAAGCTTATAATTCAATAAGGATCTATTATTATTAGGAATGGTTTCCATATTTTACCCTCATCACGCTGTTTGGGCTCCGGTTTTTGAAATTTTAAGGGGAATTGAAAGACCACCCTTTGGGCTCCAAAAGTCGGTTTTTGTTATTTTAATATCACATTAGAGCACTTTGAAATGTCCTAAACTCTCTCAAGAGTGGTATATTTTGATTCGAAAAGGCCAATTATCAAGACATGTAGCTATCTTCCATGGTTTTCAAATTTTTACCGAATTCCGCTATTTATTGAAATTTTTTAATAAATATATTCAGTGTCAGGACTAAATAATTCCTAAAATATGAACATTTTCATGAGTTTATTATTTAGGATCCCTAACTTTCAGAATCTCCAAATAATAGACTTTTTCGATGCTTATAATTCGAGAGGAATCTATTTAGCTTATTAATGTTCTTTAGATTTATCCTAATCATATCATATGGGAATCGAAAGACAGTTTCATCTCTTTTAAGATTATATTTGAACACTTTTAAATTTCGCCAAGCCGCCATTTAAAGGTCTATTTTGATTGTAAAACGGGCAATGATCAAGACAAGTAACTATCTTTCATGGTTTTCAGATTTTTTCAAATTCCACTGTTAAGTATTTTTAATATCAAGAATATATTATTTCTGACGTGTGAACATTGACATGACTTTAATGTTTCATAGCACTAACTTTGCAAACTCCAAAAAATAGGCTTTTTCAGTCTTATAACTCGAGAAGAATCTATTATGATTAGAAATGGTCTTCATATTGTAGCTTAATCTCACATCATCTGGTTTCTTAAAGCATGTTTCTGCAATTTTAAGAGCAATCTAAATACCGTCCTTTGGGATCAAAAAGCCAGTTTATGTTATCAATATCACATTTGAGAACTTTAAAATGTATTCAAGTCGCTCAATATTTTTCTATTTTGATTGGAAAAGGGTAAAAGATCAAGACATCTAACTACCTTCCATGGTTTTCATAAATTTTCCAAATTTCATTATTAAGAAGAAGTTCAGTAAGTATTTCCAACCTCAGGAATAATTTCTTCCTGACATATGAACATTGTCATGAGTTTCTTATTCCAGACCCCTAATTTTCGGAAACTCCAAATAATAGATTTTTTAAAGATTATACATGGAAAGGAATCTATTTAGCTTAGAAATGGTATTAACATTTTATCTTAATGACATCATATGAGAATCGAAATCCGTTTTCAGCTATTATTAAGTTCATATTTGAACAATTTTAAACATCGCCTAATCGCTCACTAGTGGTCTATTTTGATTGTAAAATGAACAACGATCAAGATAAGTAAATATCTTTCATGGTTTTCTAATTTTTTCCTAACTCCACCATTTATTGAAGAATTTCATTAAGTATTTTTAATGTCAGGAATAAATTATACCTTACATGTGAATGGTGTCATGAGTTTATTATTCCATACCATCTAATTTACGGGAAATCCAAATAATAGATTCTTTTGAAGATTATAATTCAATAAGGGTGTATTATTATTAGGAATAGTCTCCATATTTTACCCTCATCACGCTGTTTGGGCTCCGGTTTTTGCAATTTTAAAAGGAATTGAGAGACCACCCTTTGGGCTCTAAAAGTCAGTTTTTATTATTTTAATAATATCACATTAGAGCACTTTGAAATGTCCTCAACTCGCTCAAGAGTGGTATATTTTAATTGGAAAAGGTCAATTATCAACACATGTAACTATCTTGCATGGTTTCCAGATTTTTACCGAATTCCCCTTTTTGTTGAAAATTTTTAATAAATATATTCAATGTTAGGACTAAATTATTCCTGACATATGAACAATTTCATGAGTTTATTATTTAGGACCCCAAACTTTCAGAATCTCCAAATAATTGATTTTTTCGATGCTTATAATTAGAGAGGAATCTATTTAGCTTACAAATGGTCTTTACATTTATCCTAAGTATATCATATGGGAATCGAAAGACGGTTTCGGCTCTTTTAAGATCATATTTGATCACTTTTAAATTTCGCCAATCCCGCACATAGAGGTCTATTTTGATTGTAAAACGACCAACGATTAAGACAAGTAACTAGCTTTCATGGTTTTCTGATTTTCCTAATTCCACCGTTAAGTATTTTAATATCAGGAATAAATTATTTCTAATGTCTGAACATTGACATGCGTTTACTGTTTCATAACACTAACTTTGCAAACTCCAAAAAAATAGGCTTTTTGAATCTTATAACTCGAGAAGAATCTATTATGATTAGAAATAGTCTTCATATTGTAGCTCCGGTTTCTGAAATTTTAAGAGGAATCGAAAGACCGCCCTTTGGGCTCTAAAAGTCGGTTTCTGTTATTTTAATGTCACATTAGAGCAATTTGAAAATGTCGTCAAGTCGCTCAAGAGTGGTATATTTTGATTGGGAAAAAGTAAATTATCAAAACAGGTAACTATCTTCCATGGTTTTTAGATTTTTACCGAATTCCACTATTTATTGAAATTTTTTAATTAATATATTCAATGTTAAAACCTAATTATTCCCGACATATGAACATTTTCATGAGTTTATTATTTAGGACCCCTAATTTTCAAAATCACCAAATAATAGACTTTTTCGATGCTTATAATTCGAGAGGAATCTATTTAGATTACAAATGGTCTTTAAATTTATCCTAAGCGTATCATATGGGAATCGAAAGACGGTTTCAGCTCTTTTAAGATCATATTTGAACACTTTTAAATTTTGCCAAGCCCGCCTATAGAGGTCTATTTTGATTGTAAAACGGCCAACGATTAAGACAAATAACTATCTTTCATGGTTTTTTGATTTTTACGATTTCCACCGTTAAGTTTTTTTTAATATCTGGAATAAATTATTTCTGACGTCTGAACATTGACATGAGTTTATTGTTTCATAGCACTAACTTTGCAAACTCCAAAAAATAGGCCTTTTGAAGCTTATAACTCGAGAGGAATTTATTATGATTAGAAATGGTCTTCATATTGTAGCTTAATCTCACATCATCTGGTTTCTTAAAGCCTATTTCGGTAATTTTAAGAGGAATCTAAACACCGTCCTTTGGGCTCAAAAAGTTGGTTTCTTCTATCAATATCACATTTGAGAACTTTAAAATGTATTCAAGTCTCTCAATAATAGGGTTCTATTTTGATTGGTAAAGGGTCAAAGATCAAGACATCTTACTACCTTGCATGGTTTTCAGAATTTTTCCAAATTTCATTATTAAGAAGAAGTTCAATAAGTATTTCCAATGTCAGGAATAATTGTTTCCTAACATATGAATATTGTCATGAGTTTATTATTCCAGACCCCTAATTTTCAAAAACTCCAAATAATAGGTTTTTTTGAAGATTATACATCGAGAGGAATCTATTTAGCTTAGAAATGGTATTAAGATTTTATCCTAATGACATCATATGAGAATCGAGATCCGGTTTCAGCTGTTTTAAGTTCATATTTGAACATTTTTAAATGTCGCATAATCGTTCACTAGTAGTTTATTTTTATTGTAAAATGACAAACGATCAAGATAAGTAAAAGTCTTTCATGGTTTTTTTATTTTCGCCTAACTCCACCATTTATTAAAGAAGTTCAATAAGGATTTTTAATGTTAGGAATAAATTATACCTTACATGTGAATGGTGTCATGAGTTTATTACTCCATACCATCTAATTTACGGGAACTCCAAATGATAGATTCTTTTGAAGCTTATAATTCAATAAGGATCTATTATTATTGGGAATGGTATCCATATTTTACCCTTATCACGTTGTTTGGTCTCTGGGTTTCTACAATTTAAGAGGAATCAAATGACCACCCTTTGGGATCCAAAGGTCGGTTTCAGTAATTTTAATATCACATTAGAGCACTTTGAAATATAGTCAACCATCTCAAGAGTGGTATGTTTTGATTGGTAAAAAGTCAATTATAAAGACAAGTAACTATCTTCCATGGTTTCTGATTTTTGCCGAATTCCACTATTTATTAAAAAAATATTAATAAATATATCCAATGTCAACACTAAATTATTCCTAATATATGATCATTGTCAGGAGTTTATTATGAACGCGCAATTGGGGGATACTTATATTAGTTGGGGATATGATAATAAAACAAAATAGGGTCATTTTGAAGTAATTTTCAAAACCCCTTATCCATATATTTATATTATTCCTAAATTGCCCTTATAATTTAATATTTTTTAGTAACTTAACATTAAAAATTAATTAATTAATCAAGGTTTTTTAAGTAACTTAACTACTCATTAGACATTCCTTATCACCCCACACTAGTTAGGATCATCTATATTTATGCCCCAAATTTTTTGGGTATGCCGCAAATGATGGTTCTAAAATAAAGCAGCAAGATCTGTTAGCTACATGGGCTTATGATGAACATAACTGTTTAGTGAGGTGATTGGTCCATTTAACCCAACATACCTTATTGCTGCACAATGGGATCATAAAGACACAAGCGTGCGGTTGAGGTTTCCGTCAGTGCAGTAAGTAGGAGCATGAGAAATCGTAACTGCAAATTAAATGAAAGATTAACCTTTCACCTTAGATATGAATGATAATTCAAGTTTTCACCTTGTCTGGTAGGCAAATCATTTATTTGGTACGCATACCAAATAGGGTTACATTAATTTGTGCATGTGCTTATGAAAAAACCTTGTTTAGAAGAGGTGATGTAGATCAATTAATGGTACACTTAATTGCAACACAAAATTGGTTAAAAAGACCAAAATCAACAATTCCTCTACTAATTTTTACTCGTTCATTTAAACCATGTTTTAAAAATATTTGGACTAATGACCCATTTTCCGTAATTGCAAATATCATCAGTTCAGTGTAGTAGTTATGCAGGAGCAAACAAACCATTCGACAGATTAATATTCAAAAAAAAAAAAAAAAAATGAACACACAAGATATCATGCTACGTTCACGAATCATACTCATGTTGTGCGAGTGTGAAAGGTGGATCTTTCACTAAGAAACGGGTGATAGCTGGATTTTTCACATGAGAATATTTTGAAAACTCGTATCTATCAACTTAAAAAGAGGTGGTGCCGGCTCTTTTTTCGAAACAGAATCCTAATAAAAAGCAAAGAATCTTTCGTTCATATTAACGAAACGTAAAGTCTTCCAAATAATTAGGAGACTAAGAATCCAAATCCTGTTATACTTTCTCCAACAAAGAAGGAGTTATACCTCATTGTTTTCTTCGTATCAAAAACAAAAACCAGAAAAACAACAAACTCAGCAAAATCTTTCTTGTCTGTGCTTTCTCTAGAATGGCGACAGTCCTCTTAGAGACAGAACTACAGTAACCCAAGATCAGCAAACTAGGATCACTTTCTCCTAGTTTATACGAAACTACGAGTCTTAGTGTTTTTTCTTCTTCTATTTTTTCGTGCTTTCTTTAAAATGGCGACAGTTCTAGAGATTGAACAGGAACAACCCAAGATCAGCAAGGTTGAAGAAGAAGAGATATCACCAATCGAAGAAGTTAGATTAACAGTATCAACTATTGATGATCCAACACTACCAATATGGACATTCAGAATGTGGGTGTTAGGTTTGATATCGTGTGCTGCACTGTCATTCATCAACACCTTCTTTTCCTATCGTACAGCACCATTGATTATAACTCAAATTACCATTCAGATTGCAAGTTTACCTATTGGAAAGTTCATGGCATATGCATTACCAGCAACTAAGTTTAATATACCTGGTTTAGGAGATTGCTCACTTAATCCAGGTCCATTCAATATGAAGGAACATGTTTTGATATCTATGTTTGCGAATGCTGGAAGTGCTTTCGGAAATGGACCGGCTTACGCGATCAATATCGTTAGTATCGTTAAAGCTTTTTATAAGAGAAAAATCTCCTTCATTACGAGTCTGCTTCTTGTTATCACCACTCAGGTTCTTTTTTCTAACCCGTCGTGTCAATACTTTTGCCATTATGTGAAAGTGAATGATAAAATATGTTTTGTTTAATTTGATTAATTTGTTTCGGATTAATGCCAACTTAGAAATTCATGGTGGTGGTATATTTAGGTTCTTGGATATGGATGGGCTGGTGTTATGAGAAAATATGTTGTGGAACCTTCACAGATGTGGTGGCCGGCAAGCATGCCACAAGTCTCTCTTTTCAGGTAACATTTTCATCTCTGTGACTCATTTTTTTTTTTTTAATACGAAAGAAAATATTATTGATAGAAAGCTTAAGAGCTTGGGTACAAATAGAGATCATCAGCTGTAATAGCTGTGTTTAACCAGGTTGGCAGATTATGAAACCAATCCTGAGAACTAGTAAAAGATAAAGCTTTTTTTCGCAATAATGTCTGCGACATTATTCCATTGAAGATGGACAAAAGTACATGTCCATGTGTTAAAATATTTTAAAAGAAAAATCGAGTCTCTTATTATGCCTGCATTGGTCCAATTCACTGTTCCTTTGGCTCCATTGATTGCTTTCACCACTCTTTGACTATTTCCCTCTAGATGTAGCTTTGTTATACCTTTATCCTTTGCCCATTTGATAGCTTCAAAGGCTGACAATGTTGCAGCTTGCTCCGGGTCTAAGGCTCTCGTACAACATCCCCCAGCTCCATTGCTTGCACCTGCACAGTTTCTATGGATTAGTCATATGCCTGTGTGTTTATTGAACTTACAGAAAGCAGCATCAAAGTTAATTTTAGTTTCTTGAAGTTCTGGTCTTTTCCAGACTTTAGAACTAGTCACGGGATTATGATTATGCTTCACCACAGAAGAAACTCCTTGAATTCTTTTCCCTTCAGCTAGATGAGTTTGTATACTCACAACAACTTCATTGGTTCTCACCTGCAAATTATCAAAAACAACACAACATATGGTTTTCCAAATTTTCCACATTGTAAAGAAAATAGTTTTGAACTGAGAAACATTAGTGGGTCTGTTTCTTAGTCACCAAATTCGCTCAAAGGCATCACGAATTTGCAAATTTGCGCTCCTCACTGAAATTCGTGTTGGGAGCACGCTCCTCACAAGGGAGAATCGCGCTCCCAACATGGGAGGAGCGTTTCACTTGTAACCCAAGAGATTTCCAAGTTTAAAAACGATAACTTCCCATTTTTTGTATTAAACTTCCTTGGTATACAAAATAATACTTGAATTCTATATATCTTTTTAGAGCATCTCCAATGGTGTATGAATATTTAACCCATGTGGAGACCTAAAAACGAGGTATTTAACAACATAGAATCAAATAATTTTTTTGGTTTTGATAAGCATCTCCAGTGGTGGTAGTTGTATCCATACCTATTTTGAAACACTTTTCACGTATTTGTAGAAAGTTAATCCACAAAATCTAACAAAATAAATAAAATAAAAACAAATAGTGATGACGTGGGTATGAATGAGAGTCTCTAAAAACCCATACTCTCTTCCAAACTCAAACTTCCACGTCATATTAAATTTTTAATATCCAACCACCATTGGAGAGGTTTTTTTTGTTTAGAGTTTCTAAAATCCTAGGTGGCTTCAATATTTTTAGAGACCCATATTCCATTGGAGATGCTCTTAGATCCTAGAAGTTCTAGAGACTCCTAAACTTTCTCTCTTTGTCTATAATTCTATATATACGATCCATTATCCACAAACTTTTCAATACCTCAATCACTTACCAAAATAAAATCTATGTTTAGGCATTTTATTAATATTTCTAAACGTTTTTCATTTTGTTTGTTACGAAAATTATCAGTATTATTAATTTATCTATGAAACTTATTTACGCTCCCAACTCGCTCCCCGAATTTCATTTTTTAATTTACGAATTTCGCTCCCGATCTCGCTCTCGTTCCCGACCTCGCTCCCACTCCCGGTGACTAAGGACTCTGTTTTGATGATCTTTGTCAAACCAAGACTGTAACCATTGATGAACATCTTTACCTTGAAGAACCTGTATACAATTTGTATCAATAAGACCTAAGACAGAGATGAAAACAGTGCACTTTGAGAACGGGTGTTGGATGTTTTCATCCTGATTTCTACAGAGAGGGCAGTGAGTGACATGGTGATTAGTGTGCCTAGACAGCTTATCTCTAGTAGGTAAACTCCTTTGAAGAATTTTCCAGAGAAAATGTTTCACCTTAATGGGGATGTTGGTATTCCACAAATCTTTCCACACAATATCATCACTGTTTTGGGGTCTTGACCGAGTACTATCTAACATAACTCTATAAGCACTTCTAACAGAGAAATCCCCATTGGGTGCTGGTTTCCATCTTATGACATCATTACCAGATATTGGTATTCTTATATGTTGTATAGCCTTGCTAGTTTCATTATCAAAAAGGGCTACAAGCATACCAACCCTCCAGCTTTTTGTGTCATGATCAATCAAATGAGAAACTTTGCTAATACTTGAGGAGACAAGGTTAGATTTAGGAGGGGCATTCATGCTAGGTATCCACTTGTCCTTCCAAATAGATATGTCATTTCCCATCCCCAATTTTCCAGCAGTAGAATTTCTTTATGATGTCTAAGCCATCACAAATACTTTTCCACACCCAATATCCATGCCTAGAAAGCACACAATTTATAGGATTGAGACCATTGAAGTATTTATGACTAAGAAGAATAACCCAAGGAGCATATGGGTTCTGAATCATTCTCCAAGCTAATTTAGCAAAGAGGGCTTGGTTTAAGATAGATGATTGTCTAATTTTTAGACCACCATGGTATTTAGGATAAGTAATATGATTCCATTTCTTTATGTTTAGGCCCTTTTCACCATTTCTTTATTCCAAAAAGAAGTTTCTCCGCACTGCATCCATCTTGTCAGTGACAGTTCTTGGCATGGGGAAAATAGCCATGTGATGACTAGCGCTATGGTTCCTAGAAAAGATTGAGTAAGAGTGGTTTTACCTGGTTGAGTAATGTATTTGGATTGCTAAGGAGCTAATTTGTCGCTGAATCTATCCATAAGTGGGTTAAAGGATTCTACCTTGTTCTTCTACAACAGTAAAAGAACTCCTAGGTACTTATCCTGCAAAGCCATTTTCTGAATATGTAAAATGTTAGAAATTTCACACTTAATATTATTTGGCACCTTAGGACTGAAAGCAAGACCTGATTTTTCCAAATTCACAGATTGGCCTGAGTATTTACTAAATTGCTCAATGATAGTAGCAATATTAGTAGCTTCATCCGGATTATCACTAGCAAAAAAGAGGCAATCATCTGCAACAAATAAATGACTCACAGGAGGACATGATTTAGTAATAGTACAACCATGTATAAGATTATTTTTATCAGCAACAAAGAGACTTCTAGGAAATGACTCCATACAGAATAAAAAGATAGGGAGACATGGGATCTCCTTGTCTTAGACCTCTTTGAGGCTTGTACATTTCTCCTAGGGAGCCATTCAGAAGGATAGAGGTAGACGCAGTAGTAACACACTGGCTAATAAAATCACACCAATCCTGACTTTTTAGATTGTTTAAAACAAAAGTCCATTCCACTCTATCAAAAGCCTTACTCATATCAAGTTTAAGAGCCATCCACCCCTTAACACTCTTAGTTTTTTTTTATGGTGTCTATTAACTCATGAGCCATAATAATATTATCATGTATCAACCTACCAGGGACAAAAGAATATTGAAAGGGAGAGATGAACTGAACTTGTTTAAAAAAGGTTTCAGCCTAGTAACTAAGAATTTAGAGATGATTTTGTAACTCACATTACAGAGACTTATAGGTTTAAAATCCACAACAAAAACTGGGCAGTTCTTTTTTGGTATCAAAGTAGTGAAGTTATAATTGAGTTGTTTTAGAAAATGTTTAGAATGAAAGAAAGCTTGAACCATATTAACTATGTCTTCACCTACAGTTGGCCACATTTTTTGATAAAAACCTGGTGGGAAACCATATGGACCAGGGGTAGTCCAGGGTTTCATACCAAAAACAACATTTTTTATTTCATCATGGGTAGGGATAGCACTTAAAAGTTCATTCTCTTCATATGTTATGCAAGGAACAATATTTTCAAAATAATCATCTGCATTAGGAGGATAAGTAGATCTACTCATGTTAAAGAAATGGTCTTTAAGAGTATTAGCAATCTCAGTTCTATTAGTAACCCAATCACCACTAGAATTTTTAAGGGTATCTATATTGGTTTTTTTTTTTTTCTGAAGTTCACTTTCTGGTGGTAATAGGCAGTATTTCTTTCACCATTCTTTAGGTCCTCATTATTGTTCCTCTGCTTCCAAAAATCGACCTATATGTCATACCATTGGTTCAGTTTATACTTAAGTTCTTCAATCACAGGAATATTATCTACATTATTGTCTCTGGTTAGCTCATCAATTTGACACTTGATTTTGTGAATCTGAAAGCATGTGAGCCATTGGTATGAATTTTCCAGCTTTTTTCTATAATGGCTTTACAACCATTGTCTCTAAACCAAGCTTTGTTAAGCCTAAAAGGTTTATAACTTTAATTTTGAATCCTAGCAGTAGACAACAGGATAGGACAGTGGTCACTAGCATTGGGGATTAGGTGGTACACAACACAAGTGGGGTAGAAATTTAACCAAGTATCGTTATCTAAGAACCTATCCAATCTTTCAAGAATAAGAGCATGCCCTTTCCTTATATTTGTCCAGGTAAAAGGGTTACCTATGAAATTCAGGCTATGCAAACCATTTCTATCAAGCAAATCCTTATTCTCATCTAAAGTAGTTTGACTAATTTGGTTTCCTCATTCTTTTTCATCATTAGCGAGAATAAAATTTAGATCCCAAGCAACAATCCAAGGAAGTTTTAATTGATTGTCCATGCTCTCCATGTAGTTCCGCTGGTCTTTTCTACCTAATGGTTCAAGAGATCCATAGAGAAATGTCACTAGGGATTTTTTGTTCTAGCATCAAATTCAAAAGTGCAGTGTATCATATTGAGTTTGGACTTTATCAAATTAATATTGATTCCATCCTTCCAAAGAAGGCACAGACCTCCAGAGGAGCTTATTGGGTCATAAAAATACATGTTTGGATAATGGAGACTTGAAGTGTATTGTTTCATTTTTTTGGTGGTATTTTTGGTTTCAATGAGGAAAATAATATCTAGGTTATTGGATCTGATAAGGTCTTTTAGGTGATTCCTAGTATCTTTGTTTCCATAGCCACAAACATTCCAGGATAAAATCTTCATGCCTAATAAACTACGCAGAGAATACACAAAAAAAATTTGGAAGCAAGAAATATTCTAAGCAAAAACAAAGGAATTGAGAGTAAAAGATTTAAGATTGAGAGTTACCTCATTCTCCCCAGCAGCATCTCCAGAATGTTTATCCTTTAGAGTGATTCTAGCTATTGTTTGTTCATCAGCAGGTCCCTCATTGTTTTTAAATCTCCTCAACATGGTCAGTATCAATAGGCCTTTGTCTCTTTCCTAGTCTAGCTTGAACTTCATCACTAGCAGAATTAAGGAGAAAATTCATAAATATCCCATATTTTGGAGGGACAAAGGAAATAGTTTTTGCTGGCTTCCTAGAGATTGGATGGGGCCTTGTGCTTGATCTTGTATTAGCTAGAAAGTTCTTCTTCAATATTCCAATTTCTCCAAATGGATAAGGATTATCATGGATAGCTTTGACATATTCAGCAGCTGCTTCACAAACTCCCTTGCAATGGTTTATGATAAAACACTTCTTACATAGCTTTTTAGGTTGCTTTTCATAGTAGAATCTCACCTATTTTGTTACTCTTGCTGCAGTAATTGCTAGAACACCTCTTCTTAGGGGAGTGGTAAGTTCAATGTTCACACAGACCTGCACAGGGACACCATCCACAGGAATGGCATTATGTGGTTCAATAGATAACACCTCACCTAGTAGCTTACCCATTTCTTCCACAACTTTAATATTCATATGTTCTGGTTAGAGTTTTTGGAGTTGAATCCAGTACACTTGTTTTGTCCAATCTAGTTGTTGATAAAATAACCCATGGAAGTAATCAAATAAGATGCAGAGATACTCATGGGGCCTCGAGCAATAAATTCATCTACCACATCTTTGTTCTTCAACTTGAAAATCATGACATTTATGTCAACCTCAATAATTTTTATTTCCTCTTGAGGGATAAAATTCCAAGTAAAAGGTAAATTCTTCTCCACAGTGCCATAACCCATTTTTTCTTCTATAATGATCTTCCCAATTAGACAAAAATCCCATTGTCCATCATCTGAGTTTTCATTATCAGATTCCTTGTCTTTGAGAACAATTATATTCTCCTCAACTTTCAACTCCGGTGTTGCTTTTCTAAACTTGCTTGCTAGATCTAGCATTTCAGTTGTTGTATTGGATTGTAGGTTTTCCAAGTTTGTATTCTCGACCATTTTAGGATTGAGGTTATTGGTATGTAAGATTGTATAGCTTCTATGGGTATGTATAACTTGATAAATATGCATCCAATTAGGGTTTCTAGGAATAGATTTTGAAAAGGATCCCTGAAGATTTGGCATTGAGATATTTTTGGTGATTGTTGGAACTGAATTGAAGATAAGTATTAAGATGTTTTTGGTATTAGTTTGAGAATATAAGGAAACAGTGAAACTAGGTTTTGACCTAATCAGCAGGTAGAGAGGACTGAATTCAAATTTATGCCGCAGTTGTTGTATTGGATTGTAGGTTTTCCAAGTTTGTATTCTCGACCATTTTAGGATTGAGGTTATTGGGATGTAAGATTGTATAGCTTCTATGGGTATGTATAACTTGATAAATAGGCATCCAATTAGGGTTTCTAGGAATAGATTTTGAAAAGGATCCCTGAAGATTTGGCATTGAGATATTTTTGGTGATTGTTGGAACTGAATTGAAGATAGGTATTAAGCTTTTTTTGGTATTAGTTTGAGAAGATAAGGAAACAGTAAACTAGGTTTTGACCTAATCAGCAGGTAGATAGGACTGAATTCAAATTTATGCCGCAGTTGTTGTATTGGATTGTAGGTTTTCCAAGTTTGTATTCTCGACCATTTTAGGATTGAGGTTATTGGGATGTAAGATTGTATAGCTTCTATGGGTATGTATAACTTGATAAATAGGCATCCAATTAGGGTTTCTAGGAATAGATTTTGAAAAGGATCCCTGAAGATTTGGCATTGAGATATTTTTGGTGATTGTTGGAACTGAATTGAAGATAGGTATTAAGCTGTTTTTGGTATTAGTTTGAGCAGATAAGGAAACAGTGAAACTAGGTTTTGACCTAATCATCAGGTAGAGAGGACTGAATTCAAATTTATGCCGCCCTTTCCAATTCTTCCATGTGCAAACAACACGAGTGAAATCATTCCTTGCCTGAGTCATAGCCAATCCATGTTTCTTCATGATAGAGTTAAAAACAATAGGGATTCCGATAGAACTTTATCTTCCACAAGCATAACAACAACAACAACAACGGAAGCCAACGCTATAATCAACACTTTATACCAGGCCAACGCCATTTTTGGATAAACAATTCTAAAAGACACAAGGGGAGAAAGAAAATAGAATTAGTTAGACATGCATTAATGGATGAAATGAAAAACAAACTTTAGGTTTCAAAAGATTTAAAAATCAAAAACAATTAAGTATGAAAACTAGACATATAAATAATTGTGCAAGGAACAGAAACAGGTCCAGAAAGGAAAAAATAAAAAACTAAGAGGAAAACCAGTGAGACATGGATCAAAAAGAGGGAAAACGATGGATTTGAAATTTCTGAGTTGACTCAGAATTCGCCCGATTTGCAGAGCCTATTCCGTCCGTGTTGTTTTTGAAGATCATCTCTTTGACTCATTCGAGAATACAAATCAGCTACAAATTTGTCTTTGAAAATCATGAATTGGTCCCAATCATTATAGGATTACTATATATATATAGTTATTTTATTTTTGGATATATATAATTATACAAGTTCCAATTTGCATGTTATAAAGTACTAACAATCCTTTTTTTTTGTTGCCTGCAAATATTTGCAGGGCACTGCATGAGAAGGATCATGACAAACAATGGATGTCAAAGGGAAAGTTCTTTTTGATTGCATGTATTGCCAGTTTTGTTTGGGCTTTAGTACCAGGTTATCTTTTCCCAACATTGACGACGCTCTCTGTTCTCTGCTTGGCATTTCCTAAATCAGTCACGGCTCATCAAATCGGTTCAGGCTTGAATGGGTTAGGGATTGGATCATTTACCTTCGACTGGAGTACAGTAGCATCATATCTGTATAGCCCCCTTATTAGCCCTTTTTTCGCTACAGCCAATGTTGCCATAGGTTATGCCTTGATCGTGTACGTCGTAACCCCGATCAGTTACTGGGGATTGAATTTGTACAATGCTAAGACATTCCCAATATATTCATCACACATGTTCACTTCTCAAGGGCATAGATATAATGTATCAGCAATTGTAAACGACAAGTTTGAGATAGATGCATTGCAGTACGCACAACAAGGGCGGATAAATTTGAGTACGTTTTTCGCAGTCTCCTACGGAATTGGTTTCGCGGCCGTAGCAGCAACCCTTTCACATGTTCTCCTCTTTCATGGAAAGTAAGTCTACCGTGGTTTAATTATGATTTTCATGGAGTTTCCTATTTACTGTCACTTTTCTCCCGGGACGGTCGGACCTGAAGTTTAATAAGGTTTATTGTTGTTGTAACTGCACAGGAAGATATGGGGAAGATTTAGGACTTCACGTAAGGAGAAGGAGGATATCCATACAAGATTGATGAAGGAGTATAAGGACATACCCAACTGGTGGTTTTACCTTCTGCTTGGAGTGACATTTGTAGCTTCTCTTCTACTCTGCTTTTTTGCAAAAGCTGAGATTCAGATGCCATGGTGGGCACTTATCTTTGCTTGTGCAATAGCTATGATCTTCACTCTTCCGATCAGCATCATCACTGCTACTACGAATCAGGTAAGCAAAACAAACCTATAGTCTCTCATTAAATCAGTTGTATCAAATATCTTAATTTACAAAACTGCATTTGAAGATATTTTCATCATTTCAACCGCGGTTTGTTATTTTACGATGCTCAAGCCTTATGTTACACATGCAATCCCCGACTGATACTCTTTATTGTTGGTTTTTGTTATAGACACCAGGCCTAAACATCATCACCGAATACTTTATGGGACTTATCCGACCTGGGATGCCAATTGCAAACGTATGCTTCAAAACATATGGGTATATAAGCATGACCCAAGCCATCTCCTTCCTCCAGGATTTCAAGCTAGGTCACTACATGAAAATCCCTCCAAGATCAATGTTCTTAGTTCAGGTACTATATATTAGAACTACAGTAGCAGCTCACAGATGACATAACAATGTGTGCATTGTACAGTATGACCCGAAAAAGATCTTCGTAATTTTATTATACATTTTCTAACTGTTTTTTTATATCTATCAGCTCATTGGAACCATCATAGCTGGAGTAATCAACACTGGGACAGCGTGGTACATGCTGAACTCGATTCCGAATATATGTCAGGACGATCTCCTTCCAGCTAATAGTCCTTGGACGTGCCCAACTGATCGAGTTTTCTTTGACGCATCTGTAATCTGGGGTCTGGCCGGACCAAAGCGTATCTTTGGCGTTGATGGAAACTATATAGCTCTAAACTGGTTCTTTCTCGGGGGTGCTTTAGCTCCATGTTTGGTTTACATAATGCATAAGATATTCAAAAACCAAACCTGGATTGCTCTGATTAACATTCCAGTCATTCTGCAAGCGACCGCAATGATGCCACCTGCTTCATCTATAAACTACACCTCATGGATACTGATCGGAGTCATCTTCAACTATTTCGTTTTCCGCTACCGCAAAAATTGGTGGCAAAGGTACAACTATGTTCTTTCTGCTGCCTTAGACGCTGGAGTAGCTATTATGTCAGTATTCATATACTTTGCGCTCAGCGGTAGGCCTCTGAACTGGTGGGGCACAGGTGGTGAGTACTGCGACTTGGCTACTTGCCCGACAGCTAAAGGTGTCGTTGTTAAAGGCTGTCCTGTTTTCTGACACTTGGATCAATGTGCTCTTCTTACACCACTACCCGAGTGGCCCAAGAATTACTATTTAGATTTGGCGTTTATTTTTTCTTCTTTTAAGATATTTATGGATTTGCTATTACTCAGTAGAGACTTGGTTCTTGCTTATTTGGATATAGTATTTTATGACATCAGTTTTTGTTTTCATACTTTGTGTTACGTTTTTGTTTCTTTTAGGGGTTCTTTTCAGGGAACATGTATAATCCAAGTGAACGTGGAATCTTACTCGTCTAATGCCATATTTTCTCAGTACTTTAGGTGCAGCAAAATATTTATTGCGTTACATTAGTTTTCCAGGGTCTGTGATGCCTTGTTTCAATATCAGTGTCTGTTTATGAGTGATTAAAAAACAGGACACTGAGGGCCACCAATCACACCAGGAGCAGTCGGACAATCGACTAACGGGCAATGCTCACCGCGCGTTCCCCACCAATCCAGACTTTGATTTTCCAATGTCAGCGCGAAATATAGCAAAACACCCATGAAAGCAACTCCGGCATCAAGTGCAGCTGAAAGAACGTAATTGTACCTTGTCCACCATTTTTTCCTATACCTAAACACGAAATAGTTAAATATGGTTCCGATTATAATCCATGAATTATAGTTCACTGCCCTTGCCGGTGGCATATAAGCTGTCGCGCCTAATAGAACTGGAAGATTAATCAATGCAATCCAAGACTGGTTAGGAAATGATTTGTGAAGTAACCAAACCAAAATCGGCCCGACTGCACCACCTAGAAAGAACCAGTTGAGTGCTGGATAGTTTCCGAGTGGTCCAAATATACGCCTTGGTCCGACTAGACCCCAAATGACGGATGCATCAAAGAAAACTCGGTCACTGGGACATGTCCATGGACTGTTTGCTGGAAGACGTTCTGGGTGGCATATGTCCTTTGTTGTTGTTAATAACCACCATGCAACTCCAATGTTGACTGTTCCAGCTATAATGGTTCCTATCAACTGGTTTTGAAGAACATATTAATTAAAAACCTACTTTAACGAAAAAAACAAATCGATACTAATGAAAATATTTTACGGGTAGAAAAATGCAGTACCTGAACCAAGAACATTGATCTTGGTGGGATCTTCATGTAATGGCCTAACTTAAAATCACTGAGGAAAGAAACAGCTTGGGACATACTCATATACCCGTATGTTTTGAAGCAGACGTTCGCAATCGGATATCCCGGTAATATAAGACCCATTATGTATTCTGTTATTATGTTTAGTCCTGGTGTCTGAACAGAAGCACAAATCTAATAAATAACTTCACCTTTTGCACTGATCTGACAGGGAATTTGGAAACACATTACCTGATTTGTTGTTGCAGTTATGATGCTAACGGGGAGAGTGAATATGAACGCGAGTCCACAAGCGAAGATTAAGCCCCAGTATGGCAACTGCACTTGATCATTCAGAACCGTGCATAAGATAAGCGAGACGACAATTGTTATAGCAAGCATGACGTAAAACCACCAGTCGGGTATTTTCGGATACTTGTTCATTAATCTAGTGTGAATATCCTCTTTGCCTTTGTATGATGCACGAAACCGTTCATATATTTCCCTGTTTATCCAAAGCATTGAGAAAACAAAACCAACTTAATCAGGATGGCAACTAAAGAAGCAAAATGGCATTGGATAATACTTGATAGGAAGAAATGAAATTTACCTTCCATAGAAAAACCCAACATGAGTGAGGGTAGAAGCAATGGTAGCAAAACCGAAACCGTATGAAAGTGCGAAAAACGTACTCAAGTTAATGCGACCTTGCGCATCATAACTTGGATAATCTATTTGGAACTTGGGGTTGACAATGGCAGTTATGTTATAAGATTCTCCATTAGACCGAAACAAGTCAGCGGAGAATATCGGGAATGTCTTTGCATGATACAGATCAAAACCCCAGTAGGCTATTGGGAGCGCTACATACATGAATAATACATAACCGAAAAAAACGTTTACGATGGCAAAGAACGGAGATATCAGTGGACTAAACAAGAATGAAGCTACAGCAGACCAATCGAGTGTGAATGCTCCTACACCTAGTCCTTTCATGCCAGAGCCAATTTGTTGCGCCGTAACTGATTTTGAAAACGCCCAGCAGACCCATGAGATACTTGTCAGAGTCGGAAAGAGATAACCTGGAACTACGTACCATGCAAAGCTGCAAACAAATGCAATTAAGAAGAATTTGGCTCTTGACATTCTGTTAGTGTCCTTCTCATGCAATGCCCTGCAAGAATTCCCATTTCGAACATGGTCAGATTTTTTTTCATTCGCGTCCAGGTTTTTGTAGGATCAGTACCAGTAATACCTGAAGAGAGAGACTTGAACGAGGGTACTCGGCCACCACATATGAGCTGGTTCCACCACATATTTCCTTAGTAGTCCAGCCCAACCATACCCCAAAACCTGTACAATTTGAGACAACATTTGGGTCAGTAGATCTAATAGAATGAGCCAAAGCTGTCTCATACCCCTCCCACCTAAAGACAGACTAGTTCATGCCAAACCGAAGACGGCAATATAAAATACACAAAATTGGTCAATCAACCCATTAACGATCATTTCTGGGTGAAAAAGACATGTACAATTTGATACTGTTTAAATGGACAAGAATGTAAAAATAGTCCGGATGTAAACAGTCTCATCTTACCCATTTTCAAATACTTTTTCTTATTTTTTTATTTTACATCAGGAAGTATCCAGTTTCATCCTCGCTATTTTTTAAGTTTAAGCTATATTTTATTGTGTTCATTTCACCCATACTAATTTTTACTCGTTCATTAGAACCAAGTTTTAAAAATATTTGAAAGAGACATGAAAAACATAGTAAACATCAATTCCAAAAAACACAACAGAAGAAACTAAAAGAAGAAGAATTGAAGAAAGTAATCAAACCTGAGTAGTGATAATAAGCAACCAACCAGCAAGAAATGAGATATCTCGGCCGTAAAACGCTTTGATAATGGAAACAATATAAACAGCATAAGCTGAACCAGCTCCAAAAGCACTCCCAGCATTAGCAAATATTGAAATCAATACATGTTCTTTCATATTAAACGGACCCGGATTTAGAGAAAACTTCTTCGACGCAAAACCCCGTATTGGCAAATAAAATTTAGTCTTTGGTAAAAACTTAGCCATGAAATGACCAATTGGAAGTACAGCAACTTGCACTGTAATTTGGGTTATTACTAATGGTTCAGTTCTATAAGCAAAGAATTGGTTTAGAAATGATAACAAACCACATGATAGTATGCCTAAGAACCACATTCTAAATGTCCATACTGGTAGTGTATGATCATCTGTGTTTGTTACCGTCAGTCTAACTTCTTCGATTGGTGATTCCTCGTCTTCATCTATCTCTTCTTTTACATTTTCTGCATCAACGCTTTCCGGCAACTGTTCCTCGGTTTCCATCGTTCCCATGGCTAAGATAGAGGTTTTCTTTTCTCGGTAACCCACTCTTATACATTATTATGTTTATTGCAATTTCTAATAAGCTTATATTATAAGATTCAAAAGAAGGAATCCATCACCACATTGGTGCATAAAAGATGTTCCACTAACGACACATTACAGACGGCCAAGACAAGGAAGGTGTATAAAAAATTAAGAGAATCGGCAGGACAACTTGCAACACCATGACGTACGATACTAATGAAGAAAAGACAGTGACATTATTAGTTGAATATACGTATAGAACAAAATATTTGCAAGCACATATTCATTGCAAACTAAGATTAAATCCGCCCACACCAAGAAGCTAGTAATTTCACGGTCAAGAGTAGATTCAATAAGCAGGACAACCGTCAACTTTAACACCCTTTGAGGTCGGGCACCCAGCGAACGGGCAATGCTCAATATCCCTTGTTCCCCACCAGTCAATCTTGATAATATCTCCATTGCCAAGAAACAAGTAAAGTGCAACAGACATGAAAGCAACTCCAGCATCAAGAGCTGCCGAGAGAACGTAATTCTACCTCTGCCACCATTGTTTCTTGTATTTAAAGACAAAACAGTTGAAGATGATTCCAACCAAAATCCAGGAGTTGTAGTTCACAGGTGATGCTGGTGGCATCATCGATGTTGATCCGAAAAGGACTGGAAGATTAATCAAAGGGATCCATGATTGTTGAGGGAAAGCTTTATGAAGCAGCCAAACCAATATTGGACCAACTGCACCACCTACAAAGAACCAGTTAAGAGCTGAATAGTTTCCGCGAGGTCCAAAGATTCTCATTGGTCCGACGAGACCCCAGATGACGGATGCATCAAAGAAAACTCGATCGCCCGGGCATGTCCATGGACTATTAGCTGGTAGCAGTTCCTCATGACATATATTCTTGAAAATTTGGGGCCAATACCAGATTTGGCCCATTAATGGCAGAATGAAACTCGGTCAGAGTTGCATGAAAAACATTCTTCAGTTACGAGGTCAAACGTTTTCATGCATAACCATAAAGAAACCTGCTGTTACAATAGAAGAATTCCTTTATAAAGATGATCTAAATTCTTAATTAAGAAAGATATACTTTTTCCTACGGCTTGTTTCTAAGATGGGGTTAAGCTACCATAATTCATTTCTTCTAAAAAGTTTGTTTATAATTCTCATCATTTCTTGTTTTCTCGATGACATACAAGCCAGAATTGTCAAGGTGGAATCAGGCAACTGCGATTTTTATAAAGGGAGTTGGGTTTACGATGAATCATATCCTCTTTATGATTCATCTCAATGTCCATTCATCCCTGAAGGTTTCCGTTGTTTAGCTAATGGTCGACCTGACAAACAATATCTCAAGTACACATGGAACCCAACTGGAGAATGTGATCCACCCAAGTAAGTATATATAATACATACATAATCTTTTATTAGATTTTACCGTGAAAAATTCATTTCAGTATATTGTCAATAGTATATGTTTGACATTTTAATGATACAGGTTTGATGGTCTGGATTTGGTTGAGAGATTTAAGGGCAAAAAGATCATGTTCGTTGGTGACTCAATTAGTCAAAACCAGTGGGTATCTTTTGCTTGTATGATCCATGCAGCTATCCCAAATTCTAAATTTATTACTTCCTACGGCCTCCCACGTAATAACCAGTGGATGTCGTCCATTAATTTCACAGTTAGTAAACTCTACTCTTAAAAAAAAAAAAAAAAAATACTTTATTATTTTTTTTATTTTGATTTATAAAGAATTTTTGGACTGACAAATTTCGAATTTTTGTGTGCAGGATCCTGAATATGACATGTCTATACTTTTTAATCACAAACCATTCCTTGTTGAGTTAGAGGAGACACCTGAACGAATTTTAAAGATCGACACCATTAGCACTGGTGATCCCTGGAAACAAGTAGATGTTGTGATCTTCAACACTTGGCATTGGTGGCTCCACAAAGGAAGATTACAACAGTAAGGAGTTTCATTCCTTGCAAATTTGTCATGCAATCCATTTATAAATCAGTTCAGTTAGATAAAGATTTTTTTTTTTTTCTTACAAGTTTTTGTGGTTTTTGAAGTTGGGATAAAATACAGGAAGGAAACAAGACATACAAAGATATAGATAATCGTACGGTTGCTTTTGCAAAAGCATTAACTACTTGGTCAATATGGGTTGACAAAAATATTGACCCCAACAAAACTCAAGTTTTCTATCAAGGAATTTCTCCTACGCATGTGAAGTAAGTTTTCCATCAACATCTTTTTTCTGATGCCATAGACTAGTGGTCCCCAGATTACATCCAAACTCCTTAAATTGGAGAGGATTTCAGCAATTCCAGGGTTCGAACCCCAATCACCAGACCACTCTGGTGATTTAGTTTTCTATCAACATGATACCTGCTGCTTATTCTTTTTTTGAACTTTTAGCATGTTATATTGTGTTTTTTGGTGTGTTGTTGTTGTGCTCTATATAAACGGGGCTCTTTTTTTTTTTCCTGGCAGGGGCAAGGATTGGGGTTTTCCACACACGACTTGTGCAGATCACACAACACCATTTAATGGCACTACATATCCTGGAATTCCGGAACCAGGAGTTGCTGTACTGAAGCAAATATTAAGTAATATGTCGAATCCTGTCATTTTATTGGACGTGACAACCATGTCGCAACTAAGAAAAGATGCTCATCCATCACGTTACGCCAACAAAGATGGGACGTCTCGTGATTGTAGCCACTGGTGTGTGGCTGGTCTACCGGATACTTGGAATCGTCTTCTTTATGCATCTATTGTTCTAGGCCAGAAATAAGAATGCCGAGTTAGAGAAGAGATAAGCAAAATCCATTAGCATCTTCTTAATGATTTAATGTATGTCGTTCAGTGAATTTTAATCCAATTGTTTTGTATTTTGATCATCGCTAAGCCGTGACGTATTTAGTACTTGTTGAGCAATATTGAAGTAATATAAAGTACGGCCTCTGCAGATCCAATTCAAATAGCCATTCCGGAAAACACAATGGCAGGTACCGACATTAAAACCAAGATTAACAAATCCACCGAGTCTCCATAAACCCGTATTTGAGGAATAGACTGCCATCTGATGTTCATAAAAATTTACACGATAATTTTTCCAAAGAAAAACAATTTCATAGTTAAGTGATTTGTCTGGACTAAAAGCTAAATAGAATTGCCGATCAAAAGAACAACAATCGGTTCCTTCTAAGAATGGAGGTGGTTGAGGAATCATTCTGTAATGTCTTGTTGAAGGATTGCAAATATAACGGGTTCCGGTATGATAACCAGAAGACCGGTGACACAAAAGAAGACCATTACAAGATTGGTCAATATATAATCCTCCTGCTTAGGGGTGTAAATTGGGCCGGGCCGGGCAGCCCGGCCTAATAATTAAATGGGACGGGATAGGGCGGGCAAGTGCATCTCTTACCCAACAAACTAAAAGGGCCGGGCGGGCAGGGGCAATTTATCTAAATAAATTACCCGTGGCCTACCCAAACCTGTTATGTTATTTGGGCTCGGGAGGATAGGGTAAAGGCGGGCCTTGAATATTACAAATACATACTATATTTTAAAAATAAAAAGAAAGTAATAATACACAAGTCATGAGCAATTCAATGAGGTTTAGTCATATTCAAGATGTTCCAATCAAATTCGTTCATTCAAATAACTAAAACTTTTAAGGAAAAAAAACCCCTTTAATGACTCAAAAAAAAATTAACAAACACAAAGATACACACATTAGATAGGAAAATGCCATATATTTTGTTTAAGATTTTCTCTATATGGTTAGCATATCTAAATCCTATGAAATAAAAGTTGAAAAATGCAGATTAGAACAATGGGGATTCACAGTATCAAGTGTCTATACCGAGTATATTCTAGGATGAAAAAATGAAAACAACCATTTTGGCTAGGTAAATGGATAATATTGACGGGCTAACAGGACGGGTAATAATGACGGGCTAATAGGGCGGGTATTGGGCCGGGCAAGGAAATTTTACTTGTGGCCTGTGCCCGCCCTCATATTTAAATGGGCTAGGTCGAAGCAAGCCGTAAAGGGCAGCGGGCACACATGGGCTGCCATGGGACAGGGCGGACGGTACAGGGCCTTGGGCTGCCGGGCAAAATTTACACCCCTACTCCTGCTTAGAGGTGTAAATTGGGCGTGCAAGACGAGCACAACCAAAGACAAAGACGCTAAAATTTGAGCCCATTGACCCAAAGACGTGACTTAGCCCAAACCACGGCACAACACGTTAGTTAAATGGGACGTGTTGGGTTTGACTAATTGGCACGAGAGGCACAAAGCCATAAACACGCGGCACGGATAAGCACGTGGCCCAGCCCGGCCAACACGTTAAGAGAGCACGTCATAACATGTACAAATACACCATATAACAAGGCATAATACATCACATTTTTTGTGTATTTCACAAAAGAGTCACTATTTTAGCTAGTTTTTAACATTTTATGTTGGCTTATTTATAACAACACATATAATACCTTACTATTTGGAAAATATATTTCAATATCGTTGTTATAATGCCGTCACCAATATGTAACTAGAACATTAACTTACATGACAATAATCCAATTTTATATTTGAATAAACTTCTTAATTTTACTTGAAATAATTTCAAATGATATGTTGTCTAATTAAATTCTTGTGATAGTGTCCGACTCAATGTATACATTAAGTGATTTCAAATCGTTTATAGCACGTGTGCCGCCGTACGGCCGCAAGACAAAGACGTTTATTCGTGTCTTGTGCCTGGTGGGGCTGTCTTGTGCCTAGCTTTTGACTAGTAAAGCACGGCACGGCACAGCACGTTTAAATCATTGGCACAGCACAGCACGGCACATGGCACGTGAAGCACGCGACTTCGTGTGCCGGGCTGTGCCGGGCCGGCACGTTTTACACCTCTACTCCTGCTGGCCGTTCATTCACATGGATTACAAAACGGACGGCATTAGTCTTGATTTTGGCTTTATGATCAAGTAAAAGCTTACCATAACTTAGGGATATATTGTTCATCAGTAGGTTCCTTAGGTGTCTGATGGAGAAAATACAATCCAGATATTGAAAGTTTGTTGTAATTGAGTTCATGATGTTTTCGCAGGAAATTCGGATCGGAAATGAGTGAATACCAATGTTTTGATACAGGTTTCAAAATAAGTAGAGATTTCACCGGTAAACACAAGAAAATCTTAATTAAAAGATCACTACTATTGACTAAAGATGCTTCGGACGAGTTTTGGCCATTACCTGCTGAAATCCTCATCATCTTGTGCATGATGGAGAAGCAAAAAAACAAATTTGTGAGGAGAATTTTGATAGTAAAAAGATGAAACTAGGGTTTTATATATATACACTTCACAAGACAATAAGGAAAACCGCTTGGCTGTCGATGTCAATGTCGTGGTAAACTTTTCGGTGAGCCCATTTAAGAAAGTAACTAAACGGGTCCAATAGACAGGCCCATCAATTTCAAGTGTCACTCGGTAAATAGTAAAACTCAACACTGGAAATTACTGTGAGAATGTGTCAGACTTAGAGAAGACCTTATGCTTACGGGCTAGGTTTGGCTTCTAGATTAGACGAAAAGCGTTCTCTATTCTTCATTTCTATTTCTCTCTCCAGATATATATCGAATGTCATCAAGTAGCGAGATAGTTCTGCTGAATAGTTACGCGCAGAATAAAAGTGGAATATTCGACGGTATCTGGGATGTTCCATTCAATGCAAAGTAAAAAAAAAACTGTTTACATTGAATGATTCAGTGTAACCTCGCTGAATGGTTTCGTGACTAGTATAATGAATTGCCATAAGTCTTAGGGGGTTATTCCACCTGACATGGACTTCCAATCTAGATGCAATCTGTCAGTGAAATAATGCTTTCTGAGTGCAATTAATGAAACGACGTTGCTGGCGAGAGTTGTACTCTCTTGACCAACCAAGAACATAGAGTATTTAGAATCCGGTGATGCTTAGAGAAAAAAGAAACATAGATTTTTGATGTTTATTTCATTACTTGAATGGAAATAAATCAAAACTACTAATAGGGAACTCATGCCTATTTAGGATGCCTTTTTCATTTCCAACAGACATCCATAATATGTCTAAGGATGGTTCCTATGGGCATGGAAAAAGCATTAGTTACTTTGCACCCACTATGGGCATGGAAAAGTGGAAAATTTTCCACTTTTCCCACCCAGGTCGAGTCCCTACCAAGTCGTCAAGACTCGACTGCTTAGTGTAATATAGACCGTTCGGTCAAGAGTAGACCACTAGCGGTGTAAATTCGGCCGCCCACTGCATCTCATCCAACGATCATCAATTGATCACCCTACAAATACAATATCAAATTTCATTACAACTCAGACCATTTGTTCAATCTTTATTCTTTCACTCCACAAATCTAATATATCAGTTCGATGTCGGAAATTTGGCTTAGCTGAAGATGAATGCATTTGTAGGAATTATATTACAGAATAAATGGTCAATGGTGCACACCAACAACAAGATACTTTATCACAAAATATATTTCAGAGATTTCAAGTAGAAACATTAAACCTCAATAATCGAGATGCAAATACTTTGTGTCATCGCTACGGAATAATCATCAAGGATGTGATTATGTTTGTTGTTGCGCTTATTGAAGGCAATCAACACCGAGTAAATGGTCAAAACGAATTTGATATGGAGAAAATGTATCAGGTTGAATGGCACAACAGAGTGGGAAAAGATTTTCAATTCGATAGTTGTTATCTTTATCTTGAGGGTGTTGCCTAAATATGATGCATTTAGATTAACATTTGTACGATGCATCTTTCATTTGTATGATACATTTAGATTAATCAAGATTTAAAGTTATTTATCAAAGTTTAATCTTAAGACATTAATATGAACTAGTGCATCTTTCATTAAGTTTGATAATATAATTTTCAAATTTTAATTTACATTAGTGCCTCTTTCATTAATCTAGATAATAAGATATAAACTAGACATAACTTACAATAAAGACTTTAAAAATAAAAAATTTGGACAATGATCTTCATCTTGTTTATCTTCTTCATTTCACCAAACTTTCAATCAATTCGCTCATGAACGGAGTTTCCTTTGTTTATCTTCTTCTTTACCTTCAAATTTTCCTTGCCTTGAACTTTCCTTTGTCTTTTCTTAGTTGGAGGTTTGATTCTGGTTAATTTCCAACACTTGTAGACTTCTTTGGTTGTTTCTTTATAACCATCACATATCTTATTAACAACGGCTTCAAAATCAAGTTGGGTAGCCAAATCAAGTTGGGATTCAAACTTGGCCATTTTGTAAGAAAAGATAGAAATTGCTTATGTAAATTATTTGGTGTAATTTTGGTGTGGGAATGTCAAATTTTTATAGCGGTGGAGAAAGAGCCATTGGTGATTTATAATCAACAAACGGTAGAGACTCGATCGCTCAACTCTTTTCCCAAATTGGCGCGGCCAGTTTACCTGGCCAGCTGGCATGGAAATTGGGTGGGTTAGCCACCCCCATAGGAATCGGCCTAATAGGAATATATGTGTCTTATGTGAACCATCACACTATTCCGGTTAATCTTCAACAAACATCCGTTGCGTCTATGCAGCACAACATAACATCTGACACGGATAAACGCGCGAGACAATAAAGCACGACACATTGAAAAAGCACGTCAAAACATGCATAAAGCGATATGTAACATGATACAATAGATTACGTTTCATTTATATTTCACAAAAGACCTTCATTCTATCTCATTTTTGAAAGTGTTCTTCTGTTTTATTAATTTATTTCCAAAATAATAAGGATTCCATCTAAAATATCGGAAAAATATTTCTTCTTTGCGGAACATAAAAATGAATGTGTGTCTGCAAAGCACAACAAGGAACAACATGGTTATTTTTCTGGCGCTAGACAACACATTGCGCTTGAATCTGTAGCACATCACAACATAGTACACAACACATTGACGCTACATCATAGGTTAGGCCGACACGTTTGACACCTGTAACCGAAACCCCATGTAAGGTGTAGCTCTTAACCAAACACCAAAACCCCATATAACCAGATTCTACTCCAAGAACAAGCCACGCGAGCAGAAAACGCTCCATTTTCCAAACTAACCAAACACTCTTTCTTACCGCAGCCACAAATCTAACTAACCGATGAATGCAGCCAACACTCTGTCACTTGGTAATTAACAAAAATAATATATCAAAATAGTATTTAGTAACCGTTTTTGGTATGAAAACAGTTGAACCAATTAATAAATTGATGATAATTTTGGGACATGATCAATATCTCCACTATAGCTGGCTCTTCCCAGTTAATAGGTCAAACGGTTTCTTTTATCATTTCATGAAAGAGGTGTAATAGGAAAATAAAAATAGAGACAGAAACCTGCTGTCACAATAGAAGATTCTGGTTGGCTCACAGTAAATTTCTAACAACCTCCATGGCCAAACCAAAATGGAGTTCCTATATAAAGATCTAATTAACTTGCAATTCTAAGAAACTTTTTTTCCCTCCGCGTGATTGTTTCTAAGATATGGCTGGTTTTTCCTTAAGAAGAAGCCACCAGCATTATGCATTTTATCTTGTAAATAGTTTGTTTATACTTTTAATTTCATTTTTTCTCGATGACACACATGCCAGAATTGTTAATGTAGGAGGCAACTGCGATTTTTATAAAGGGAGCTGGGTTTACGATGAATCGTATCCTCTTTATGATTCACTTCAATGCCCATTCATCCCTGGAGATTTCCATTGTCTTGCTAATGGTCGACCTGACAAACAATATCTCAAGTACAGATGGAGCCCAACTGGAGGATGTGATCCACCTAGGTTTGATGGCCTGGATTTGGTCAACAGATTTAAGGGTAAAAAAATCATGTTTGTAGGTGACTCAATTAGTAATAACCAGTGGGTGTCTTTTGCTTGCATGATCCATGCAGCTATCCCCAATGCAAATTTTACTACTTACCATGGCGTCCCCATGGCATCCATTAATTTTACGGTTAGTAAAACCTCTTTTATCAATTAGTAATAACCAGTGCTATTTTTTGTTAAGTAACTTAAGTTAATTACTTCTTTCGTTTTTAAAAATAAGATATTTACACTTTTTTATTTTGGCCTATACAAACAAATGGAGGTAGTATTTATTGTCTTTCTCTTAATTAGACCATGTTCTATGCCTGGAACTCTATCCTTGAAAAATCCATCTCCTATGGGATATATAGGGAATTCTCTAAACCCTTATTTCCTACCCCATATATCCTTCCACTATATCTATCTCCTTGTAATTGTCAGATAGATTTTTAAACATTTCTTCCACTATATCTATCTCCTTCGAAGGAAAACTGAAACCCATCACTGAGAGAGACTCAATTAAACCTGTTGTAGAAATCTCATTTGGCTCTTTTACCGATATCTACATACCTTTCAAATTTGAGTCAATAACATTGTTCGGAAATAACCCCGTAGCTTTGGATTTTGAGCTAACTCTTCTAATGGATCCTGGAACTGGCGCAGAAGAAGATGGCTAGCTTAGAGTTGCTTACCTGAAAGAACCAGAGATGTAGCAACATCTTCCTTTTCTCCGAAACCTTGAAATCTGTTGATAGATTCCACACAAAGAGGAAACAAGGGAATTGGGAGAGTAGTGATTACTTCGTCCTGCCTTAGAGGATTATCACTTTTAAACCTTCTTGTGATTACCTCGACACTCACTTTTAAACCTTGTTGTGATTAGGGCATAGCCATTGCAGCAGCTTGCTTCCTTATGGTGATTATGGAACCTTGAGAATTAACCATTCCTTGATTACTAGCTTTCCCAGCTTTACCCTTTTTTTAACTTTTCTTTTTTGATAAGTCACCAACGTCTCATTGTTGATATTATCGGAACCCCCCTTTATCAGAAGATGGAGCACTTGGGACAATGTCAGGAACCTTGCTTAATTCCATGGGCATTTCTTTGATCAAACCGTCATCCTCCATGTCATTAAAAGCATGAAAAGCATCAGATAACTTGATTCCAACTACATTTCGTAGTATCCACCGTCATGTTCACGTTGACAAGATCATCTTTATAACATAAATTCTCTCCTCCTTGTCTTTATATATCCAGGAAAGTTGACATGTCCAAATGCATGGTCCGTCGGCAAGTAAACCGTTCACTTATATAGTTAAACCATTTGCCTTGGATTTTCATTTCACGTGAGCTTAGCTGAATATTGGCATAAGAAGTTGTTTGTATACGTTGCTTGGTTTATACCATAGTGAATGCATGCATAAGTTGTTTGTATACGTTGCTTTGTTTATAGTGAGGGCATGCATGGTAATACCTTCTTCGAATTTTTGCATGCAGGATCCTGATTATAACATTTCTATACTTTTTAATTTCAAACCATTCCTAGTTGAGTTAGAGGAGATACCTAAACGAATTATAAACATCGACAATCACAAACCATTCCTAGTGGAGTTAGAGGAACGAATTCTAAAGATCGACACCATTAGCACGGGTGATCCGTGGAAAGAAGTAGATGCTGTGATCTTCAACACTTGGCACTGGTGGTTCCACAAAGGAAAAATACAACAGTAAGAAGTTTCATTCCTTAGAATGATGTATATATATGTCATCCATCCATTATATATCAGTTCAGTTGGATAAAAAATTTCTTACAAGTTTTTGTTTGAAGTTGGGATAAAATTCAGGAAGGAAACAAGACATACAAAGATATAGATGATCGTCTGGCTGCTTTTGCAAAAGGTTTAACAACTTGGTCAACATGGGTTGACAAAAATATTGACCCCAAAAAGACTCAGGTTTTCTATCAAGGAATTTCTCCTACGCATCCGAAGTAAGTTTTCTTCTATTTATTTTCTGGATGGATGATTGCATATGCCATTTTTATATTTTTCTTCAAGATCATCGTTGAATTGGAGGGTATTTGGAAAAGAGTATAACACCCTCCCAGACACGGACGGAGCCAGAAATATTTTTCAGGGGAGGCTAATTAGGCAAAACATAAATTCAAGGGGGGCTAACTAACAATTTTTTCTTCTAAATAACAGAAGTTCCTAGGGGTTTATAATGAATTAGTGAGAAACAGGGGAGGCGGGGGCCACCCCTGAACTACACTAAGCTCCGTCCCTGCTCCCAGATAGCTCAATTTTAACAAGATGGTTTCTAATATGTCTTGTATATCTAAACTGCGACTACTTTCTCTTTTGTAGGGGCAAGGATTGGGGTTTCCCACACACGACTTGTGCAGATCACACAACACCAATTAATGGTACTACATATCCTGGAATTCCAGAACCAGGAGTTGCTGTACTCAAGGAAGTGTTACGTAAGATGTCGAATCCTGTCATTTTTTTGGACGTGACAACCATGTCACAACTAAGAAAAGATGCTCATCCATCATATTATACCAATCAAGGTCGGACAATTCGTGATTGTGGCCATTGGTGTGTGGCTGGTGTACCAGACACTTGGAATCATCTTCTTTATGCGTCTATTGTTGGCTGGCCAGAAACAAGAAGGCATAGAATTGATATGCATTTGCCCATATTGATAACCTAATGTCTTTGCACCAGAATGTTGAAAAAAAAAAGGGTTGATATATTTGGCTTGGATTTAATTCTGAGTTTGGTGTGAATCAAATATCATGTGAAAGTTGATGGTAATGTATGGGTCATTCAGCGAATTTGCAGATTTTCGATCATATTTTTCTGCCACTAAGAAAATTGGCCATTAGAGGCTGAATAAATGCAGATTTTCAACCATAAAAAAACAAGTCATTAACTTAACTAAATCGAGATTTTGTACTAAACCATAAAAGCTAACATATCAAACATCTGCAAGTGATTCAATAAAAGCATGTTGCGCAAATTCAACATACCAATCACTGCAAATCTCTTTGAGACTATTGGTCTTGACATCATAAGATACAATCTTGCCATTGTCAGGTATAATTATCAAAGCCTTTAACTCATCTTCATCATCGTTTCCTTCAACAAATACCTTTAATATAGGGAAAATCAAGTTTCGGCTAAAGGAAACACCACTATTTCTATACTGATTCGCTAATCCATCTAAGACAACTCGACATATTGGTTTCCACGCACTGTAATCAATTTCCATCTCAAAAACACCAAAGCAATTGGAGGACCTCACTGCATTGTCGCGTAAAATGAGATACATATGACCCATGCACTCTTCAAAACATTCTGGTTTAGGCAAATATTTTTGCATTTCATAACCCAGCTGTGACGTTTTTACTACTCGCTGAGCAATATTGAAGTAAACTAAAGTACAGACGTCAATCCAATTCAAACAACCATTCCAGATAACACATTGGTAGCTTAGGAGTCTAAAACCTTTTTTTTCCTCGAAAGAATGGAGTCTATAATCAAGATCAACATATCCACAGAGTCCCCATGAACTTGTTTTCGAAGAATAAATTGCCATCTGATAATTATAATCAGTTCTTTGACCAGTTCTCCACAGAAATACAATTTCATAGTTAGGTGATTTGCTTGGACTGAAAGCTAAGTAGAATTGCCAAAAGCAAGAAGGACCCAAATACCTGTTTTCTTTTTGGAACAGAGGTGGTGGAGGAATCATTCTATATTGTCTTGTGGAAGGATTGTAAATATAACGAGTTCCATTACGTAGACCACGAGAAGCCCGATTGCACAAAAGAAGACCGTTACAAGATTGTTGAATATATAATCCTACTAGTCGTTCTTTCACTTGGACTACAAAACTGACATTAGATCTACTGATTTTGGCTTTATCAGGTAAAATCATACCATAACTTGGTTGTCCATTACGTGCCTGGCGGAGAAAATAGAATCCAGATACTGAAAGTTTGTTGTAATGAAGTTGACAATGTTTTTCCCTGAAATATGAATCGGAGATGAGTGCATACCAATGTTTTGATACAGGTTTGAGAACAAGTAGAGTTTTCACGGGTAAACTCAATAAAATCTTAATCAAAAGATCACTATTGTTGAGTACTAGAGATGTTGATGATGATGAGCCTTCTCCTTTACCTGCTGAAATCCTCATCATCATCTTTTGCATGCTGGAGAAGAAAATAAAAAAGAAGTTTGACTGATAATAAAAAAGATGAAACTTAGGGTTTGAAATATAAGATAATGAAAAAAAGGAAACCGTTTTGAAATATACAAGATTACCCAAGATATACTTAATTTTAATTTAGGAAAGCCATCTGTATTTCATAGCCCTTAGACAGGCCCGATAGACCTTACTTAATTGATTATTAAACCCATTCACGTTTCGTCAATCGTTTGCTCGAATTATTGGTTTAGTGTCTTTGGATCAGAAATTTTGAGACAAGAGGTTTGATGTTTAACACAGCTCTCTCTTCCCACTGGGGTAAGTTGCCCCCGCCCATGTCATTTGGCCCGAGCCGACTCAAGATTTTGGTTCAATCGTCAATAATTGGTGACATGGATTCATAGAATATGACAAACAATATTTAGAGAAAAATCGTCAATAAGTACAAGTCTTAGCATTAGGGTTTGAGTTGAAATCATCTGAGTGTTGCGGAGTAACATTGATGCAAATTCTGCAGAATATTCGTTAAGTTGGTAAATCTGGAATTGCCTCTGTCCCAAATGAGATGAGCCGGTTGGTTTTAAATTTTGTCCCAAATTAGATGAGCTATCTCTCTAATCAAGGGGACATTTCTGAAACTATCATTTTAATTGATTATTGTTTCTTTAAGAAATATGTATAATTTGATAGTCATTTTTATATTCGTTACGTAGGTGTTTTAAAATGCTTTTCAATTGTATAAAGTTTGCGGAAAACCGTGGTATAGTTTAAAAGTTAAATCATTTCTAAGTTTTACTAGTTATTATCAATAAGGGTATACTTGTAAAAAATACTTATACATACTCTCATTTCCTCCTTGCCTTAAGAATTGTGCAAACTACAACTAGCTCATCTAATTTGGGTCGGAGGGAGTACATATTTGCATGTTAATTGTTGAGCGCACATCATTTAATTTCTCATCCACTAATATACATACTTGACTGAGGCTTTGGTCACTATTATGTGTCGGGTGCAATAATCAAAAACAAGGAAAAATCAAATAAGCAAAAATTATTGATACTTAGCTCCTTTATAATGGAAGTGATTGATTTGATGAAACGAACAAGCTCCCCAGATCCCCACAACAACAACAAGTTAAAACTTTGAAAATAGAGTGAGTCACATGTTCAACATGTTGTCTTTAAGACATTAACGCCCAGCTATACTCAAGAGTGATGATATACCCCTCACAGGACGGATATCTCCAGGATAAAACACCCTACTACACCTACTACTAACATATGCAGTAGATGCTCAACTTGAGCTTGGCAACTCCGAAAAAACCCGTAAGGAAAATCCAAGATGTGGGATAAATTTCCTTATATAATGGAATAAAACAACTTAAGAAAACGAACTCCCCGATGTGGGACTAAAAAGCTTATATATTTTCTTAGAACAACTAAAAGGTGGAGACTCCACAACGTGGGAGTAATAAGTTTACATTCACAAAATAAAACAATAGATTATAATTTTTTTGAAACTGTAAAAATTATTTTTTTATTGATCATTTTCCAAAAATCCCCCACATGAATGAAAACTCAATAAAACATGAAACAACACAGATAGATCTTGGTAAATCAACAACTCGACCTCTCGACCATGCACGACCAAAGCAGGACATCTGGGCCTAGTTTGTGTGTTGAAATCATACTAGTCATTTCTATGTCCTCTCCCTCACACAAAAGTGTGTTGACCCCAGGGTCATACTATGGATTGCATATTATAATAGTATAGAGATCTTCCATCTTTATGTTCTCAAAAGTGAGACTAAAGGTTTCTTTCACCAAAGTGAAAAAGCATGAACTGGTAAACCCTTAGTGTCCCTTGAGTCCTAAGTTCCAGTAATACCAAAACCATCAAAACGAAAATCACATAAAAAACGCAGGAAATACCATTTTGGCAGAGGTGTCCATGAGGCCTTGAACCTTTGCTTAGTGAGATATTACCGGAACTACTTTCTAGAGACAGTAAACGCGATGTCTTGAACTGCTAGCATTTGATGTAATTGGCGATAAGAACCACAGATGATATCTCCAAAGTTGCTGCGAAGCTCATGCCGTTTTGTCCAATTTGGCCCTGGACATATCATGTTTATCATAATGCTCTAGAGAATCAAAGCTCATATTCTCATAGGAAGTGGCCCTACTTCCCCATTCAGATAGGTGAGTTTCCATAAAGAGTGTCACTGCTACACCCTACCTCAATCTTAAATTGAAACTATAGAACTCATAAAGACTTCTTAAAAGTCATCCTTCACATGTAGTCACACTATTACGTCTACACCATAGGCAAGGGACAGAGAATTAAATTCTCTGATAGTGTTTACCTTTAACCACCACAAATTAGTAGTCTCATTCGAAACCTTGATCTTGGGATCTCCAGTCAGCAAGGTTGAGTATCCTTCATGGCAAGTTTAATTTATGAGCTTAAGTCCCATCTCCCTCGATACATTTATAATTATCTCTTTGGACAAACCTTTCGTCAAGGGTTGCACGATATTCTCCTTGGACTTTATCCAATCAATGAAAATAACGCCGATTGAGATAAATTATTTTTTAGCTTTAGCTATTATAGCTTGGATAACACAATGTATAGATATAGGTTGCACGGAGCCTATCTTAGGAGAGGAATGTCTTCTAAAAATCATCTTAGGCACTCGGCCCCCTCTCGTGCTTTATCTAACGCAATATTCTCAGATTCCAAAATGAATTGAGCAAAACATGCCTGTTTGGAAATATTTCAAAAACAAACCCTCCTGCTAGAGTGAAAACATATTCACTCGTAGACTTAGACTCCACTGAGTCAACTATCCATTTTTCATCACAAAGTCCCTCAAGGATAGCAAAATACCTTTCATAAATCAAACTAAAGGTAATAAAGTATTTTAGGTACCATAATACTCTACTAAGTGCATCCCAATGCTCTTGCTATGGACTACAAGTATATCTACTTAACTTACTCATAGTATAGGCAATGTCTGGACTTTTATAGTTCATTAAATTCATCAGATATCCTATAACTCTTGAGTATTCAAGTTAAGATACTCCATTACCCTTATTTTCTTGAGTCTATAAGAAGAATCGTACGGGGTACAAGCAGGTTACAATCAGACTGATTGCATCTCCTAAGCACAAATTCAACATAATGGAATAAAACAACTTAAGAAGAGGAACTCCCCGATGTGGGACTAAAAAGCTTATATAGTCTCTTAAAATAACTAAAAAGTGGAAACTCCACAATGTGAGACTAATATGTTTTCCACTCACAAAAGAAAACAATAAATAGGACTTCCACCCCTTATCACGTAAAACGAGATACATATGACCCATGCACTCATCAGATACTCTCTTCCACAACTATATTCTTGAATTTCATTGCAAAACCGTAACAGTTTTAGTACTTGTTGAGCAATATTGATCTAAAATAAAGTACTGTCTTTCATCCAATTCAAATAGCCATTCCATGAAACACATTGGCGGCTAAATTAAATAGTTTAAAATCAAGCTCAACATATCCACAGAATCTCCATAAACCTGTATTTGAAGAATAGACTGCAATCTAATGTTCATTTACAGAACCGGTTCTCTGAAGAAATACAATTTCATAGTTAAGTGATTTGTGTGGACTCAAAGCTAAATAGAATTTCTGATAATAAGAAGGTCCCAAATTCATGTTTTCTTGTTGGAACGAAGGCAGTGGAGGAATGGTTTTGTAATGTCTTGTAGAGGGATTGTAAATATAACGAGTTCCGACATCATAAGATAAATGCCGATGGCACGAGAGAAAACCATTAGACGATTGTTCAATGTATAATCCAACCGGTCGTTCATTCACTTGGATTACGAAACTGACATATATTCACTTGGGAATATATGGTGTTCATTAGTAGGTGAACTATTACGGAGAAAATATAATCCAGATATTGAAAGTTTGTTGTAACGAAGTTGACAATGTTTTTGCATGAAATATGGATCGGAGATCAGTGAATACCAATGTTTTGACACAGGTTTAAGAACAAGTAGAGATTTAACCGGTAAACACAAGAGAATCTTAATCAAAATATCATTATTAGTAAGTACTAGAGATGTTGGGTTTTCGCCGTTACCTGCTGATATCCTCATCATCTTGTGCATGTTGTAGAAGAAAAATGCAAACTTGTGAGTAAAATTTTGATAGTAAAAATATGAAACAAACTTTGGACTTTATTAGAGCCGATTAAACAGGCCAATCTGTTTCAAGCTAAAGGAGACTAAGTGGAGACTAAGGAAATTCTTAGTCACACATTAGTCCCACATTGCTTACTACTCCTTATGATCCTAATATATAAGGTATATGCATCCACTCCACTCATTACCAATTAGTTTTGAGGTGGAAGCCCACACTCTTCTATCATGGTATCAGAGCTAGGTCATGTATGCGATATAAGAACCGTGTAAGATCCGGTGGCCTCAAGAGCCGTACACGACGTGGAGGGGGCATAATGGAGACTAAGGAAAGTCTGAATCACGTCTTAGTCCCACATTGCTTACTACCTCCTTATGATCCTAACATATAAAGTGTGGATCTTTACCAATTGGTTTTGAGTTGGAAGCTCACACACTTCTATCATGGTATCAAAGCTAGGCCATGTATGCGACATAAGAACCGTGGGATCCACATTGTAGAGGCCATAAGAGTCTTGGGATCCACATTGTAGAGGCCTCAAGAGCCTTACACGTGGAGGGGGCATAATGGAGACTAAGGAAAGTCTTAATCACTTCTTAGTCCCACATTGCTTACTACCTCCTTAAGATCCTAATATACAAGGTGTGGAGCCATTCCACTCATTGCCAATTGGTTTTGAGTTGGAAGCCCACACACTTCTATCTATCACAGGCGACATTAATTTTTTTTTTTTTTTTTTTTAAGCATCAAGGCTGAGTTTGGTAATGCTTATTTTTTTTCAAAAGCACTTTTAAAACCTATATATGTCAATAAATTTTGAAGTTGGTGCTTGGTAAAAAAAAAACTAAAGTCTTTTATCCAAAGCACTTCCAAAATTCCTCAATTTTTAAAAATTTGGGAGGAGGAGCTTTTAAAAGCTACAAAAGCATAAATTGTGGTCCCACATAAATTTAATGCTTGATTTATCTTTTTTATCCCTACTTTATTTTATAAATGACCAAAGTTACCCTTAAATTTATATACAATCAATTTTTTACTATTTCTTATATTGCATTCTTTAAATATTATTATTTTTTTATTTCGAACTATTTTATATACCATTTATTTAATTTGTCAACAGTAGAAAAAAAACAAATATTAAATAATTACTTAATTTTAGTTTCATTTTTTGCTTGAATAATTACTTAATTTGTCAACAGTAAAAATAAAAACAAATATTAAATAATTATTTAATTGTTAAGTAAAATAATTTCTTAACAATCATAATGATAGTGGTAATTAGTATGAACATTAATATTATATAGTAAAAAAATTTAATTGTGTTTAAACCCAATAAATTTGAATAAAACTACCATGAGTGATATGTCTGTTTTTGTCATTTGTTACAACAATAATGGTTGAATCGAAATTTTACCAAACACATTTTGATTGCTTTTTTAATCGACTTCAACTTTAATTAATATTTTACCAAGCGTCCTTTGCTTTTTCTCCATGAGACTGACCAATAGAACGTACATTTGAGAAAAGTGCTTTTACAAAAGGCTATGACAATACCAAACTAAGCCCAAGTAACCTTCCAGAAAGCTGAGAAGCTAGTTCCATAAGTACCATGCCCATTCACGGTGAACGAAAAGATGGTGGCAGGTTCCTTCATTCCTTACACAAACTGAACAAGTAGATGGTGGCAGGTTCCTTCATTCCTTACACAAACTGAACAAGTAGTGATTTCAACGTTTATATGTCTCTACGGAGAAGCATGCTTCTGATCGGAATTGAGTTGTGCACACCCACAGCAAGAAGTTGACCTTTAGTGGAGAATTCTTGTCAGGAATTTCTTCTTCTTTTTTTTTTGCTTTCTGACTTCAAGTATCCAAACACTCCCATGTAACTAAATTATATGTACGTGGATTTCGTAAGACCAAAGACTAAGGAAATTTGAGCTCTCATTCCCCATTGCTTTAGTTTCCTCTGCTTTTATAGGGGTTGATTTTATAGTCGAAAACAGCTCATTTAACTCTAAATGTACATAAGAATAGTGATTGCTATTTAATGTCTTTGCAACAGAAAGTTAGAAAAAGCGTTCGATATTTAATGCATCAACAACCAAGTTATTACTAACCATTTTTTAATCACAGTTTTGATACTAAAACCCTAAAAAAAAAAAAAACTAACGTATCAAACGTTAGCAAGTGATCCAATATAAGCAGGTTGTGGAGATTCAACTTTCCAACCCATCTGACTATCGCAAATCTCGTTGAAACTTTTAACCTTGAGATCATAAGATACAAATTTGCCATAGCCAGGTAGATGTATCAACGCCTTCAACTCATCTTCATCCCCATCTCCTTGTACAACTACTACCTTTAAAATACTGTAGCTCAAGTAAGGATCGCGACCCATTCCATACTTATTTGCTAATTCGTCTAGGTCCACTCGGCATATTGGTTTCCACCCACTGTAATCAATCTCCATCTCAAAGACACTGAAAAAATTGCACGTCAACCACGACGCATCGTCACGTAAAATGAGATACATATGACCCATGCACTCTTCAAAATACTCTGGTTCATGCCAATATTCTTGCATTTCATCGCTAACCCGCGACTTATTTAGTAATTGTTGAGAAATATTGAAGTAATATAAAGTATGGTTGTCAATGCAATTCAAACAGCCATTCCAGAAAACACAATGATGGCTAAGGAGTCTATAATCAAGATCAACGTATTCACAGAGTCCCCATGAACCTGTTTTTGAAGAATAAACTGCCATCTGATGATCACAATCATTTTCATAACCAGTTCTCCACAGAAATACAATCTCATAGCTAAGTGATTTGCTTGGACTAAAAGCTAAATAGAATTTCCAATAACAATAAGAACGCATCTCCATGTCTTGTTCGTGGAATGGAGGTGGTTGAGGAATCATTCTGTAATGTCTTGTGGAAGGATTGTAAATATAACGAGTTCCGGTTTGATAACCAGCAGGCAGGGAGCACAGAAAAAGACCGTTGCAAGATTGTTCGATATATAATCCTACTGGTCGTTCATTCTCTTGGATGACGAAACTGACTTCTGTACTACTGAGTTTGGCTTTATCAAGTAAGAGCATACCATAAACTGGGATTTCCTGTTTATTCGTAAGATGCAGAAAATATAATCCCGATACTGGAAGTTTGTTACTATGATCATGTAGTGAATAATGGTTTTTCATGAAATATGTGTCGGAGATGAGTGAACACCAATGTTTTGATACGGGTTTGAGAACAAGCAGAGATCTCACAGGTAAACACAAGAGAATCTTAATCAAAAGATCACTATTGTTGAGCACCAAAGATGTTGATGATGATGATGATGATGATGATGAGTTTTCACCGTTAACTGCTGAAATCCTCACCATCGTATGCTTTCTGGAGATTAATAAAAAAGAAATTTGCAGAGGAGAATTTTGATTATAAAAATCGTAAGGGCTATATATATATATATACGCGACACTCCACAGAACGTGAAGAATAAGGAAACCGCATTGAGATACCAAAAATAACAAGAATTACCAAAAATAACAAACTTAATTAGGGAAAGCCTTCTGTTATTTCTGAACGCTTTATTGAGCCCATTTACTAAAGTAATACAGGCCCATCATGAATGTTCAGTGTCCCCCGATGGCCAGCTAGCTACAACTAGGGCTGTCAACGGATCCTAACGAAACGGAAACTGGCTTAGCCGGCTCCGTTACGCTAAGTGTTATCGAAACTCAAAAATCCCAAAAGCATATAAGGTTAGTGGATATCGATAATTAAAAGGATCCGTTACACGCTAAGTGTTATCGAGATATCCGATATTCCAAGTTAATCTCAATCGAAACTCAAAAATCCCCAAGCCGACATAAGGTTAGTGGATATAAGGTTTTTTCCGATAATTCCGAAAAGAAACCGCATTGTTAAACTGCTCGAGAACTTAATTTAAATACACCTCTACCAATTCTGCCAAGATTTTAAGAGTTCCCGATACAAATTCACAATTTACCCACATAGGAAACCCAATTTACCAATTCTGCCAAGAATCTAAAGGAAGACGTCAATCACCTCCACCAAACGAACGACATCGGGTGATAACACCACTCGGCTAGATGACTCGGCTTGATCAAAAGGTAAGACTGACCGAAGCATCAGCAAGTCGTCCGAGAAGAACATCCAGGAAGCTACAGGGAGGCCCAACAACACCAAATATCGATGTATCACCACCTGCTAGAACTATAAATAGAGACCGTGTAGAGAGGTAAAGGCAAGCAATTCATAAGTAAGTAAGAGGAGAGATAGAGTATTGTTGAGTGTATTTCATCCTTGTAAACTTGTGTGAAGTAATAAGATCATCCTTTCACCCCCGTGGACGTAGGTAATCATGCCGAACCACGTACATCTCGTGTTCTTCTATGTCTTTCGTTGATTTACTTCTTTGCATACGTTTGAAATCCTTTGGATGGAGTAGTAGGGTTTTCTACATCTACATTAATGGCGCCGACTAAGGGGACCGTGTAACATCTTCAGATACCTTGAAATCGGTTACCAAAAGAGAGAAATCCAAGCTCCTAAGTCACCTTGTGTGTTAGTTGAAGCTAAGGGAGAAACTCTTTTGGTTAAGAGTGTTGATAGGCAAAATTTGTGAGATGTTCTTGTCTTTGTTTTCTTAGCAAAACCTTGTTGAGTTTTGAGGTAGGATTGTTTTGTTAGTATTAACCGCTTCTGCTTTCGTTTGAGTCGAGTCGTCAAGATTAAATCATCAAACTAGGATGTTTGTCTAAGTCGTCTAAGCGGGTTATAAGAAGATAAATAAGCTCCCGAAATAACATGTTTTGATGTTGGTAGAAGCTAAGAATGAAATTCCACCTTGCTGACCTTTTTTCCTTCTCATCTCTAACGGTTAAAATCCTTGGGCTGCTAGATTTGTTGTTTCAAGTTCACCTTTTGTGGTCAAAAGCTCAAAGTTGTTACCTTGTTTTTACTTACTTGATTTCATGAAAGGCTCACGGAAATTTAGTTTAAAAGGAAAAACTTGTTTAGTTAACTTCATCGTCTTAACCCCATCAAACAAGAGCCAGGATATCTCTTACCTTATGAATAAGGGATTCCGGTCGAGTAAGTTTGACTAATTGTGTAAAGATAAGTGTTTTCGTTAAAGCTTTCCCGATCAAAGGTCGCCTTGCCGTCGATCTAAGGTAAAACGTAATAACACCTCAAAAGCTCCCGAATAGATCATCTTTGATGACCAGTAGAAGCTAAGTTGAAACGCTACTTCGTTATTTGGATATTCTTAGTTAGATAAAACAAAGTATGACAGTGGTGGAGGCAAGACTAACTTGAAATCATCAAGTTCAGTTTTCCGGAAACTACGGCTGAAAGGAGTTTTAGTGGGCGCTTTATTATTAAGCCTCATCTTGATCCTACGCTAAAAGCCTCACAGTATCAGCAGACGGTCGGCACAACAATCGGTAAAGGTTATCGTATCATCAACTATAATCAAGAAAGAAATCTTCCTACCTAACATACGGATGATGAATGACTTCTGGCACTAGGAATGTTAGGACAAATAATGATTAATGCGTAGAAAAAGTACCGAAAGCGAGCCGACGCTGCTGCTAATAGGGCGATTCCGGGGCCAGTTCCTTCTAAAGAGTAAGCTTGTCTTTTGCAGCACTGCGTCACTATTTTACCCATTTCCATGGGTTGTAATCCGCTCAAACACCTTTAATTTATCGTACACTTTTTTAATGGGGTGTTTGCGTCTTGATTTGGTTGTTTTTCTTTTATCTCGACACTACTATTCATGTTACTGTTCTTATTTATGTTATGACAATGATGTATGGTTTATTTTTACGACTAAGTGATGTATACCTGCATAAACATGAGTAGATCGGTTAATCGTAAACGCCGTTTCTGTCGAACACACTCAACAAGGAGGGTCACCGGGCCCAATGTCATGTCCCGATTGAGGTATCTCATCACCATCTTTACAGATATAGTGGTAGGGTAGTTGGTCCTTCCTAGTTTCTATGGGATCGATATCCCAAGAAGTTATCGATTAACTTTCTTGGGAAAGTGATTTTGGCCACTTGCGAGGGAAGCAATGTTGTCTGCTCGACTGACGAGTATTCATTCCTCGACAATCGGCCACTGGCTTCCAACCACCAGGGCCCTAAGGCTACCTCGGCACTTGCACTCTGCCGTCGCCCCGAGTTCGAATAGCCCGTCTTAATATAAGTCGCCCCGGCACTTGCACAATGCCATCGCCCCGGGTTCGAAACGACCATTCGAGTGTAAGCCTCCCCGACACTTGCACAATGCCATCTCCTCGGGTTCGAAACGGCCATTTAGACGCAATTGTCACATTTCCAACCCCACATGGCCTTTCAAGGAAATAGCTGACAATGTATTATACCTGTTCTTAGGGGTGATATAGCTTTAATCGCTTAGCATTCCACGGTCGTGGCTCGGGTGTTCCATCTGGTTTTAGTGTCTTGTATGCTCCTTCGCCGACTTTCTCAACAATGGTATAGGGTCCTCCCCACCGTGCTGCTAGCTTTCCGCCTTTTTTATCACGTTCATAACTGGGTAAATCCTTTAGTACCAATTGCCCCACTGGAACTCTCTTGGTCGGACCCACTTTTAATGTATTCTCGTTGTATTCTTCGCTGGTAAGTTTCCATCTTTTGCAGGGCCATCTCTCTTGTTTCTTCAAGGTCGTCGATCTTGGCCAAGATGAGATCTGCCGAGATGTTTCGCCTCCATGCTTCGGTCCTTGTTGTATGTATCATCGCCTTTGTCGGAAGGATAGATTCGGTCCCATATGTTAACATGAAAGGTAATAACAATTCGGTATCATTCGCCTTTGTCGACCCCCCATTTTTCGAAAGGCCACGGACTGATTACTGAGTTTAACGTCACTGCTGGTGCGTGTATCTTTTTTCCGAATTTTTGACACTCGTCACAGATGACGGCCATATGCTTTGCGTCCTAATTCATGTAAGGCCAGAAGTATCCCATAGTCTTGGCTCGTGCATCTAGGCTACAGCCCGAGCTGTGGTTTCCGGCGGCCCCATAATGCAATTCGTTCAGGATAGTGTGCCCCTCTTCTTTACTCAGGCATCTTAATAATGGTCCAAGGTACGATAATGCATGCGAGTGCCGTCTCGGAGCTCGTATCGGCTACTTTGCTTTTAATTTTTTTGATCTCGGGTCGCCCCTTGGGAAGCTTTCCTGTTTCAAGATATTCGTGGATTGGTTTTCGCCAATCATCGGCCTTATATTGATCGATAGTAGTTGCTGCTACGTGTGCGCCGATGTCCACTATCTCAGGCACTGGTGGCATTAAGATCCTCATAATTTTGATGCCCTCCACACTTGCATCCGTTAGCATGGAAGCGATGTATGCTAGGGCATCTGAGTGGCGATTGTCCTTCATACAGATGTGCCGGAACTTGATATTTTGTATTTGGCCGATGTAGAATTGGGCGAGTTCCCAATATTTTTGTAATAAGGGATCATGTATAGCGTACTGCCCGCTGATTTGTCGGATAACTAGCTGAGAGTCACTTGTTAGTCTTACGTCTTGGATTACCATCTCCACTATCAGGTGTAGAGCATGGATCACTGCTTCGTATTCCGTGATGTTATTGGTCGCCTTAAATTCGAGTCTAAATGAGTGGACCATCTTTTTTCCTTTTGGCGTCGTGAAGACCAATCCTAGGCCTGACCCGTCTTTATTGAATGATCCGTCCACAAAAACTTCCCAACGTGTCGGGTTGCATGTCTCGAGTATGTCGGATGGGTCCTCTTGGTCTTCCTCCATTCCTTGGATGTCTTCCACTTCATCTTCGTCGCTCAGGGGTAAGTCTGCCAGAAAATCTGCCACTGCTTGTGCCTTTACTGCCATTCTCATCTCATAGAAAATATCGAATTGCTTGATTTGTGCGCTCCACTTGGAGATCCGTCCCAATCTAGCTGCGTTGTCGAGTACTAATTCTATGGAGGATTTTGTGAGGACCCGAATTTTATGAGTTTGGAAATACGTCCGAAGTTTTTGAGTTGCAATACCAAAGATAATATCAATTGCTCGATTCTGGTGTAGTTCCTCTCCGCTGGGTTCATAGTTTTCCTTATGAAATGCACAGGCTTTTCTTCCCCTTTCACGGTCTTGACTAATACGGCACTAATGGCATAACTGGTCGCCCCTAGGTATAGGGTTAGTACTTCCTCGGGCTCGGGCCTTTGTAACACCGGCAGGCTAGCGAGATGCTTCTTAATTTTCTGAAATGCCTCCTCGCATTCCTCGGTCCATTTAAACTTTTCTCCTTTCCTTAATGTCCCGAAGAAGTCTTTGCACTTGTCGGATGATCGAGAGATGAATCGCCCCAAGGCTGCCAAGTTCCTATTTAACCGTTGTACGTCCTTAATCGTCACGGGTGATGGAATTTCCACTACTGCTTGGATCTTATCTTGGTCTGATTCGATACCTTTGTCGGTAATTATGTACCCTAGAAATTTGCTCGAGGTGATCCAGAAAGTGCACTTAGCAGGGTTCACCCTCATCTTGAATCTTCTCATAGTTTGAAATATGTCTCGGAGGTCGCCGATGTGGTTGGTGGCCACCTTGCTTTTAACCAACATGTCGTCCACATATACCTCGATGGTGTTATGTATTTTGTCTTCGAACATATCTTCTACTAATCTTTGGAATGTGGCACTTTGCATTTCTCGGTCGAACGTCATTTTGGTGTAACGGTATAACCCTACGGGTGTGAAGAACGATGTATGCTCTTGGTCCTCAGGGGCCAAAGGGATCTGGTTGTACCCTGAGTACCCGTCCATGAGTGTTATTGCCTTGTATCCGACTATGGATTCTACTAGCTGATCGATGCTGGGGAGGGGGAAGCTATCCTTCGGGAAAGCCTTATTCAAGTCGATGAAGTCGATGCAGACGCGAACACCTCCATTCTTTTTGGGGACTATCACCATGTTAGATATCCATTGTGGGTATTGAGCTTTTCGAATGATTCATGCTACTTGCAACTTTTTTAGTTCGGCCTCCACCGCTGCTTGTAGCTAGGGTGCAATTGTTCTCATCTTTTGTCGGAACGACTTGACCTTGGGGTCTATTCTCAAGTGGTGTGAGCAAACTTATGGGTCAATTCCTTCTATATCGTGCATTTGCCAGGCGAATACGTCCATGTGTTCTTTCAAGAGAGTTATCAGCGGCTGTGTCTGCTCATCCGTTAATAGAGACCCTACTTTTACTATTTTAGGCTCTTCCTCAGTGCCTAAGTTAACTTGTCAGGTGGGTTTTAAGGCCGAGAAATTGGGCTTTGGCTCGTCGACTATTGTCGGCTCCTTTGATTGCTATTAGATCTCCTCCTTGTCAGCTTCGTAGGTGGTAATGGCTTGTGATATAACGTTTTATAGCTCCTCCCCTGCTTTTATTTCCCTAGCTTTGTTCTTTTCCTGACGTTTCCTCGATCGCCTTTCTTCATTCTGCTGGATGTCGATTTGTACGCATTGTCGCGCCGCCTGGGGGTCGCCTAATACCTCCACTACCCCTCGATAGGATGGAAACCGCAATCTTTGGTGGTAGGACGAGGCGACCCCTTTGATTCCCGCCAACCAGGGTCGACCAAGGATCGCTTCATAAGGCGACACAACGTCGACCACACAGAAGGTGGTGAGTGTGTCTATGAATCCTTCCCCGTCCGAGACTCTGAGAGTGACTTCTCCCTTTGGTACTGTCACTGTACCGTTGAAGTCGTAGATTCGATAGGTCGACGGGATTAGGATGTCATCAGATAGCTCCATTCTTTTAAAGGTGTCATAAAATAGGACCTCGACTGAACTTCCACTGTATATCAGTATCCTTCGAACACCCCATTCTTAATTGAGTAGGGTTATTACTAGGGGATCCCCATGTGCTTGACCATTCAATGGGACATCCTTCGCTGAGAAAGTGATCGGCTGCATCATCCAAGATTCCATGGGCAGAGTTTTGGCCACACTGAATATTTCTTTTACCGCCCAATCTATTTTGTGGATCCTTGAAGTGATGCCGGTTCCTAGATCAAATCCCTGAGTTGCCGAGTGCGAGATGGTGTTGCAAGCGAACTAGGTACCGCGATTGATCCTTATCTGGTACACTGGTGCGTCGGGCTAAGCTGGTGTCGACGATGTTTGACAAAATGTCTCAAGTATCCGTCTCGAATAAGGTGCTGGACGATATCTTTTACCTCTCGACAATCATTGATCGAATGGCCACATAACTGGTGGTAATGGCAAAACTCGGGATGGTTCCTTGTTTTGTCGAACTGGACTCCCCTAGTTTTCGGGTATCGAATATCGTTCCTCTTCTCGACTTCCTTGAATATCTCTTCCAATGGTGCATTTAGTGGAGTGTAAGATCTGGGTTCGTGGCGAGGCTTTTTTCCTTTATCAACCCAAATTTTCTTGTTCACCCCATGATGTTGTGTGCTCGGCCTTTTCTCAGATCGCTTCGGAGATTCTTGTTGGGTTGCCTCTACTATAGCGCTTCCTTCTTGTATTCCTCTATCCTGTGCTCCTTCCTGTATTTCCTCTAAGGCGATGTAGTGTTTTTGCATCTTCCTGATTTTTCTTAACGTTTTAGGCTTCTCGGTGTACATTGCTATCCAAATAGGATCTGACTTCCCTAGTGAATTTTCGAACCCGAATATATGTTGATCGACTGGTACCTTTCCGATGTCAGTACATAACTTCCTCCATCTGTCTGTTAGAGACCGCAGCGGTTCCCTAAATCTTCATGCAAGCGTAAAGAGCTTATTAACTCTAGGACGAGCTATACTGTTATGCATGTAAGTTTCGAGGAAGGTTTCCACCAAGACCGCGTAGTTGCCAACGGATTCATTGGGCAGGGTGTAAAACCAGTTCTTTGCCTCACCCTCCAAACTTGCCGAGAAGAATTTGCACATGACCACATCGTAATTCTTCCATTGTAACAAGGACATGCTGTACATTTTGATATGCTCTCCAGCGTCGCCCGTGCCGTCAAACCTGGATGGGAAGATCGGCAATACACACTTGGGGGGAAAAGGAGCCCGATCCAATTCCTTGGTAAACGGTGTCTTTTGTGCTTCATTAATTACTTCTGCCAACTTATCGTCCTTGTCGTTCCCTGTCAGTTTCTTGACCATCAGCTCAAGTTGCTCGATCTTTTGTTTGGTTGTTGCAACCGTACCCTCATTAGTCGCCTCTTCCTCGGTCGAAGAATCCTCGAGTTGGCCATACCCTCCCCCTGATCGGTTAGGGTCGTGCTGGACAAAACCACCAGTGCTTTTGCAAAGAGTTGTTGTAATAGTCACATCTCCTTTATTGCCCTTATACGCTCTATAATCGTCAATACTTTTCAACATTCAACCAGAACTTAATCAATCAATGAACCAATCTGAAATTAAAAAAAAAAAAATTATGTCATTGCCCCTCTTATTTAACAAATCTACCAAAATCCCGCGAACAGCCAAGCTACAACTAAAAATTATGGAGGGGTATATATACTTGGAACATAAAAAAGATGATAGGCTTATCGGATTTCAGAAATTAAGCTAACGGAAACTGCCTCAATCAGTATCGTTATAATAGCAGAGAAAGTTCCAATAAATATTCTGGTTCCGATATCCGATAACCATTATCTCGAAAATTAACCTTGCGGAATCCGGATATTCGGAAACGGCTATCGGATATCGGATATCCATTGACAACCCTAGCCACAACAAGGTAAGGTAATAGTAAAACTCATTGCTACAATTAGGAAAAGCAAAAAAAAATAGTAAAAGTCAGAAGTGGAAATTATCAAACTGAGGCAAACCTTGAGAAGACTTTAATAGTGCATTCGGATACCAAAAGCAAAGATATTCTGCTTCATAACAAGTTGAATTTTCTACTTCTGGATGTCGTTCTAAAATCTTACTTCCAAACTAATTTCTTGGTTTTTGACTTCCAAGCAAGGGATATTAGAAACGAGAGTTGTCATTCAAAATGAAATTAAGAATGTAACCAGATAGGGCAAATTTAGTGTCACTACGGGAGCGGGAAAAGCCCCAACCCCTAAACTCAAACAAACATTCTTTCATACCAATTTTCAGTGTCACCCAATGGCTAGCTAGCTACAACTAGGGCTGTCAACGGAACCTAACGAAACGGAAACTGGCTTAGCTGGTTCCTCTACACTAAGTGTTATCAGATATTCGATATCCGTTAATCTCCAACCGAAACTCAAAAATCCCAGCCGACATAAGGTTAGTGGATATCGGATTTTTTCCGATAATTTTCGCAAAGAAACCGCATTGTTAAATTGCTCGAGAACTTAATTCAAATACACCTCTACCAATTCTGCCAAGATTTTAAGAATTCCCGATACAAATTCACAATTTACCCACATAGGAAACCCCACCCCACTGTTCGACTCCAAGATCATTTCGGCCAAAATATCACAATGCATGTATCACTCCTTCATATTCGGTTTCATTATTGGTGGATGTGAATTCCTATATCATTTCCTTCTAAATGAATTCCAATCTAAATGAATATGCCATTTTTGCTCCTGATGGTGAAATGAACACAATTCCTATACCATTTCCTTCTCCATTCACAGATCCATCTACGAGTATCTCCCACCTTTTTTGAATTTCGCTCCCTTAGCAAGTTTTGGGGATTTCCTTCATCTTCATCTACATCCATTATTTCGTGCACGCCTTCATCTTCCTCTAATGGGAACTCGGCCAGGAAATTAGCAATGACTTGTGACTTCAGTGACGACAATACCTCGTATTTGATTTCTAAGGGTCCAACTTGTGCATTTCATCTTTCTATTCTCCCAGATCTTTTTGAATTCTTCATTACAGACTCAATGGGCACCGTTGTGAGGACTATGATCTGATGGGCCTGAAAGTACGTGCGAAGATTCTGAGTTGCATATACCAGAGCGAGGATGAGTTTTTCAATCTTCGCATAATTTTTATCTGTTGTATTATATGTTTTACTTATGTAGTATATCGGCTTCTCAATTCCTTCATCTGAGCGAAGTAACACAGTATTGAGTGTATGTGGTGTCGAAGCTAAATTCAGTAATTCCTCTCCTGGTTCAGCTTTTTGTAAGATAGATACATTCATTAAATAATTCTTTATGTTTTGCAATGCTTTTTCACATTCGTTTTTCCATTCGAACTTGGCTCATTTCTTTAAGATGTTAAAGAATTGCTTGCATTTATCTGAGGAGCGCGAGATGAATCTTCCCAATGAAACTAGCAGCCCATTCAATTTCTGTACATCCTTTAATGTTGCTGGTGTAGGCATGTCGAGAACTGCTTGTACCTTTTCTGGATATACCTGTATTTCCTTTTCTGATACAATATATCCTAAGAATTTTCATGACGCCACTCCGAAGATACACTTCGCGGGATTTATCTTCATCTTGTACTGCCGCATTAGCTCAAATATTTCTTCCAAATGGTCTACATGATCTTCAGCCTTTTTGCTCTTCACTAGCATGTCATCTACGTATACCTCTAGAGTCTTATGTATCCACTTTGCGAATATTTTTTCCACCATCCGTTGGTACGTAGCACCTGCATTTTTTAAACCAAAAGGCATTCTAGTGTAACAATATAATCCTCTTGGTGTGAAGAAAGCGGTGTGTTCTTGGTCTTCTTCTGCCAATGGTATTTGATTGTAACCTTTGTAACCATCCATTAATGATACCCTTGGATTTCCTGATGCAGCCTCTACCATCTGTGGTATATCTGGTAATGGAAAATTGTCCTTTGGACATGCTTTGTTGAGGTCGCTGAAGTCGATGCGAATTCTTATACCATTGTTCTTCTTTGGCACCACCACCATGTTAGCTATCCACTCTGGGTACTTAGCTGGTCGTATTATTCCTGCATCCAACATTTTCTGCAACTATGATTCTATTTGTGGATGGTATGTTGTTGCTATCTTCCTTATTCTTTGTTTGAATGGTCGCGCTTCCTTCCTGATATCCAACCTGTGACATGCAACATCAGAATCTATACCTAGCATTTCATCCATATCCCATGCGAAGACATCACTATATTTTCTGAGAAGATGGATTGTTCTTTCTTCCTCGTCTACTTCCATTCTTGTGCCTATCTTTATCTTCTTTGGCTCATCTTCAGTGCCTATGTTTATCTCCTTAGTTGGTTATGTTGTAATGAATTTCGCCTTTGGTTCACCTATTGGGGTTGGTTCCTTGATATCTTTCATTGGTTCGTGGTCTTTCTCTGGGAGTTCGCTCGGTATTCCTTTACCTTCTTTCGCGCGTATCATGTAAACTCTGATTTCCTATTCTTTCTTTAATTGCCTTTTCTTTCGCCACTTATCTTTTCTTTCTTCGCTCTCTCTTCATAGTTCTTAACATCTAATTGGTGGCTAGTTTTCGCTCTTTTGGCTTCGCCTCTGATTTCGCCTATTCAACTTGGCATGGGGAAACGTATGCACTGATGCAAAGTTGATGCTACACCTCTGATGTTGTGGACCCAGGGTATTCCCGACAACATGTTGTATGGAGACTCCTATCGACCATGCACAATGTTACTTGTGTTTCTATTTCTCCTAGGGACATTTTTATAATCATTTATCCTTTTGGTTTGGTCTTCGCTTGATTAAATCCATAGATGTCGTATACAGTTGTTATCAGATCTTTATCATCACATCCCAAGTTCTTGAACGTGTCGTAAAACAAAATGTCAAACGAACTTCCTGTATCTATCAAAAATCCTTCAATCCTCCACTCATCAGTATCTTTTGCCTCTTTTTTTCTCTGTATCCCTCGCATAGGTATGGCTACCACCCACCAATGGATCTGTTCGTCCCCAGCTTCCTATTGGTACATTGTCTGCTTCAAATGTAATTTTTTGTTTCTGCCACTCCTGTAGAGGTGAAATCTTCTAAATAATTGAGATCTTTCTTCCATCATGGTCACGCTTGTGTATCCGTCCTATAATTCTCGAATGAAACTCCTCAAAACCACAACCTGATTTGGTTATCATATTACACGACAACCGTCCACTTTCCTTTTTCAATCCCCTAGGCTCAAAGATGTAAGTCCAGCAAAAGTTTTCACAAAGATCCTACTCGTCCCTCTTTCTAGCGCCAAAATGTAGCAACAGAAAATCTACTACCACACCCCTTGAGAAATTAGATTAACTAGATCATGTAATCATGATGAAGAACACATAAAGAAATTCTATTAAGTTTGGGAATCGATACAAAAGTAAGAAATACAACACTAACTTGATGAACAATCTACTTTCTCTCTCTTAAAGTTCTCTCTTACTATCTCAAAAAGACTCTCTCTCGATACGATAGTGGTTGGTCCTATATATAGGAGTTTACATCGTGGAGGACAGCTAATAAAGCCCCTATTATCGGATCTGACGTGCGAGGTCTTCGCACGTCTATATTGGTGTCTTTTCATACGCGCTCTTATTCATCGCATAGCTCTCACACTTTACCCGTGACTTCGTGACATCACTGATTCCGTCATATGAAATATGCCATGTGCAATGTCAATTCGCTCCTTCATTTTGTTAGTTCGCTTGTTCGTTATGTCTTTACTTCGCACAGCCTATACGGGCGCGATATCCAGTCCCTAAACGCATCCAACCCATTATCAAACGGTCCGGGTATCCATCCGCAAAAATACGATTGGTTCCGATTAAAATCGCGGATTACGGGTAAAATGCTCACCCCTAATTAATAAACCTTTTACCGGGATAATCTAGAAGTTAATCCTGTCATATGTGAAAACTACAGCCACACCCATTCTCACAAACTTTTCTACTGTGAAACCCACGCCCAAAAATCTACAGGCGCGCACCCATTTTCTGGGTGAAAATTATTCCCACACCCAGATTTTTATAAATTAGTCGGTTCTCTTCGTTTCTCTTTTATTTTTTGTGATTTCTTTCTTCCTTCATCTTCTCTCTTTTAATCAAGGAATAAGGTGTTTAGCAAATCGATCTTATGACGAATTGAAGAATTAAGTCACATATTTGAAGAAAAAGATGAATTAGGTCACATATTTGCTTATTCTTTCACTTTTAGTTGTTTGAGTTCGATCTCTTCTTCCAAATTCGAGCTGCAACTTCAGTGCTTGAAGATGCTTATGAAGTCGAGAAGTACAAATGGTGATAGTGGTAATGGATTTCATCCGTTGAGACGTAAATTGGAGTGCAAAAATCTCTATTGGTGATGCTATGATGATTTTTCTTCGCTGGTACCTTGTTTTTAATCAGCTATGGATCCTTACAAATCTCCATTTCCTTACCAGTTCCATGATAGATAGACCCTGGATGCTTTATCGATGCATGATGCTATGATGTTCCTTTATTGACCTACTTAGTTTTTTCTCGATGCGGTTATATTCTTGCTTCCTTCTTCGTGGTTTGTTGATCCTGTACGTCGTTGTTCTCTCTTTGGTTATTGGTGATTTCTCTTAGAGTAAAATCCTTCTTCGCTCAAAAGGAATCTTCACAGGTTTATCTACTCGCCCAACGTTGATTAGCCTGTGTTGTCTTGTCTCCTGTTGTGACAATTTCTTACTGATATCACCGCGTTCATGTTCGCCCTTCATCGCGTGTTGCTGGTGGTTTTAAATCTGTTCGTCAATTTTGATTTTTTGAGTCTTTTCCTTCGTTTGGTCCGATCCAATTTGTGTACCTGCCGTTCAGATTTGCTGCTTTCTCTACTAGATTTGTGTATCTGCTTTCTTTGTCATTCTTTTATTTTCGTCCTGCTGGTGTAAGCTTCCTTGTTGCTGCCGTTCTATTTTATCGTCATACAGTTGATTGTCGACATCTAAGGCTGGTTAAGCTCCATGCGTTACTTTTGCCTTTGGTTGTTCCGTCCTTCGTATCCCTATGCTATTATTGTAGGTGCATGACAAGTTATGCAACCTTTTTTTGTTTGCATAACTTGTTATGCAAAAGATGAAGAATGGTTGCATAACACGTTATCATGACTACTTTGTTAGTATTGAAACCAACAAAAAAAAGGTTGCATAACACGTTATGCACCTATAATAATAGTTGCATAACATGTTATGCGATCAAGAAAATGGATGCATAACTTTGTTATGCATCCGAAAATATGATTTGTATAATGCGTTATGCATCGAGAAAATCTTTGCACAATCTTTTATGCATCGAGAAAATAGATGCATAACATGATATGCATCCGTAAATATGGATGCATACTGCATTATGCATCAAATTTTTTTATGTACGCACTAAAATCAACCAAAACAATGGTTACATAACTTGTTATAGATGCATAACTTTGTTATCCAAATGCATAATTTGTTATGCAGTGGATAAAATGGTTGCATAATTCGTTATGCGTCTGCAGAGAATGTGTTATGCATCGTTTTTGGTGACTGCATAATGGTTATGTATGAAGTTTTCGAAAATTTTCCCTAAAATGAGGATCACCTCCGATTTTTTCGTGAAAAACAAAAATTTGATATTCTTGTTTGTACTCGTTACGTAGCTCTTTTAAAAAGATTTCCAACGATATAAAATTTGTACAATTCTAAGGCGCGAATTTTTAGATATGTTATGTTCAAGTTGCGCTTCCAATTATACCCCTGAAAAATTAGGCTGCATAACGAGTTATGCCTGAAAAGATAGTATGCATAACGAGCTATGTATTGATTCATTAATAATTTCATATAATTATGGGTGTCACCGTACCAAAAATTAATTATGGGCTTGACAATGAGAATATTATTTTTTTTGGGTCTCCCCCTAATTTTCCCCTGTCATATTCCTTAGCGCTTTATTTGAGCCCATTTACAAAAACCACTAAAACAGGCCCAATAGACAGGCCATCAATTTCAAGTAGCCTTCCTTGATTGTCCACTGTCGTACGATGGCTTGCTAGGTTCTGCCAGAATGTGGCAAAACTAAAAGTTATACCCCTCCGTCTCTAAAAGATAGGCAGGTTTTTGTGTAAATTTACACACAAACTTGCCTATCTAAAGACGGAGGGAGTAATAATTATTTTTGAAAATTTCTGGAGAATCTAAGCAAGAGTCTTGGAAAATCCATAATTAAGATTGTATCTATAGACTTAGGCCTAGAAAAATAAATCTTTCACGTCGAACGTTGATGAAACCTTAGTTTCTTATTGATCGAAACAAGTTTTTTTGAGTTTTGTGAAATGAGAGTTTTGGTGAAGACACTTGGCAACGTATGATTGGTTTGAAAATTACAAACTCAAAAGGAAAACTAAACTTATTGTGTTTAGAATTTTATGAAATTCCAAATTCAATTTGGAAGTCGAGTACCTACCATATTATGACTCTTTCTTCCAAATTAATATGAAAAGAAGAAAAAAATCCCACATATTTCACCCATAATTTCTAAGAAAATAATAGGTAAAAATAAATAAAATTCGCACATATTTCCTATCTTTTCTCCACCTATTTAATATATTGTCTCTGCCAAACCAAATCAAAAATGCATCACCACGGGACGGGGAGAAGCCCCGCGCATACCAAGTTGAAATGCATCGCCACGGGGCGGGGCGAAGCCCTGCACGCACCAAATTAAAAATGCATCTCCATGGGATGGGGCGAAGCTCCGCGCAAACCAAGTTGAAAATGCATCTCCACGGGGCGGGGCGAAGCCCCGCGCACACCAATTTATAGAAAAAAAGTTGCATGATGCGTAGCACGGGCACAAATCTAGTGTACGAGTAACTATTGATGGTGAATTTTTGATGAAGGATAAAATTGTAAAATTATAGTTTTGTATATTTCTGACTTAGCTTCAAACGAATATATGAAATTCATGTTTTATGGTTTAGACACGAAAGCTCATGTTTCGGTGATTTCTGACTGACCACGTATCCTTTTCTGAGAATGAATACCTAATTATTAGAGTCTCTCAGAGCTTTTAATATTCTGATTATTTCGTCATTTTATATTGAGTGATTTTAGTATATACTATGCAATTACAGTATCCACTTCTGTATAAAAACGAGAGTGATTGGACGGCTCCTTGATTTATTGACCACTAGTGTAGAGCGATAACTTCTTCAGGATGTCGTAAATGTTCCCTGACTATACAAAATAAACGTTCAGAACCAGTACGATGCCTTTACAATCTCATACCTCGATTCTCAAATAAATATAATGCTCCTAGACAGATTGCCTATGATAGAATATAAAAACCTATATAAAAAATAGTTGCAATCGCACGGCGTCTACATTGTATAAGTGTCAAATACAAGTCGAACCCACGGGGAGTGGGAAAATACTACTAATACTAATATCAAGAATTAACTAGTCAAATTCAATATTTCATAAATTGATGGAACGATTAAACAAAAATTGTAAAAACGTAACCACGAATGTAAGAGTCAGTAACCAGTGTTTAATGGAATCCGCCACTACTTTTATTCAATTACTGAAAGGAAAAATAATTCTGAATATATGTTTATGTTATGTTTTATTGTCATCACTTATTATAAGCATAGAGTCGCATATAACACACCAAAAGACTAAACTCAAGCATGCATGCACTATCAAATTGTAACAACGAGAAAATTATACGAAACCAAATATTAGTTCACAAATATTATTTGGCTATTCTAAGCATAATCCAATAAAAGAATTAACTCAAGCATGGATCATTAAATAATAAGACATATAAGAATATTTGGAAAACTATCAATTACGCACACAGGTTTTTGTAACCGGTTAACCAACAACTTATTTTCCGATCAATCAATAAAAATTATTCAAGTTTGAATTATTCAAATCATAACGGTCTATTGCTATATAATAAATTCAAAGTAGCCTAATACCCCAAGTAGTTTCAACAGTAAAAACCCTAGTTACAAAGAGCTAGCAAGGCATGGATTTCTCAAAAGTCATAAACATACGAATAATCGAAACAGAATCGAAATAATGGAACTTTAAAAACCTAATTTTCTCTGTTTCGTCTTTGTAGTTGGGATCTCCTGGCCTTCTTAAGCCAACTATTATATGTTAAGTAATATTTAAATGTTCGCAACTGCTACCAACATTTTTGCTGCTCGACTATCCAAGAAGAAACATGTCATTAGTCGACCATCAACTTAGCCGATCACCCAATATTTCATTGGACGGCCATCCGCTTGGTCGATCATCTAATATTTACCAATATTTTAATTTCTACTTTTTCATTCGACAACTCATGACATGGTGGATCGATTATGATTATTCCATTATACCTCAGCAATATCTGATTTCTTGTCAAATACTAGACATATCGGGATACATGTTGGTCCATGATCGATCCAGCAATATCATCAGAAAAAACGTTCATTAATCTAATACACCCGAGTATCATTGCTGCCTCAACTGGCATAATGGTATGCCATAATTCACCAGAATCTACGTCTCAGCATTATCGATATCACAGTAGACACTTTATGCTTAATCCTTCATAACGATGAGTCAAGGAGCATATCACATTCGACAATTATGCTCGACTCATCAAAGCTAAGACTCACGGTCTAGCCAAGTCAACAATTGAACAACTAAGTACATGTCTGCTTTGTACACTTCACATAAGACATCAATCATGTTACATGAGGGCATGTTCACTAGGGTTTTGGTCTAGTGACCTACAACATGTGAGATGTAACAATACATCTATAATGAGAAAGTGAGTAAGTCGTTCTGGAAGTTGAAGGAGTAAGTGAAGTAGTGGATGGATAATCAACCAAGTCTCCCACATAATGCGGAATCGGTTCAACCACGATTTCCAACTTTCCCATTCTTCCACTCCTCTTCAAGAGTCACACTTACTGGAGATTAATGTGTTAACCACTACTGAAATAAATAGGTACATCAACCTATGATTTGAGAATTAAGTTGAACTTAACTGAACAGAACTCAATCAATCTGATTAGAACTTACCGTAACCCAATTTACGACAGTCTACCATTATGAAACACTCAAAACCCTCCAACAAGGAAAATTTGACACCTCCACAATCCCTTAAATACCATTGATCTCGCACATTCTCAGCTTTCCTTGTACAGTTCGACCCTCATCCCTCTTTGTGAACGAATTGACTCTGTCACAACAATATTCTTGGATTAGGATGGAGTCTTACATATTGATCTATCGAATTCAAGTATTCTCGTGTATTACATGTGCTAAAGGTTTAGATAATTTGCTTAATTGAGGATCCACCTACTGCACAACTCTCTTCTTTTTACTCAAAAACCAGTAAACCGTTTTTAATATCACCACTAACCCATAATGTAAGATTATGGGGTGAAAAATAGTAATTTTTTTGATGATTTTGTTTCTGTATTTTTATCAAGGCTAAAATACCCTTCATCCCTCTAATTTTATCCATAAATTTGTAGGGAATTAATTGTTAAAGAAATATTTATAATTATTTCCAGACGATTATAGATATAATATTCCACATTTTTCTCCTTGTCTCAAATTATTTATCCACGTTTCACTCTTTGTCTCTCTCTCAAACACGTTTTATCCGTTGTCCCCATTTTCGAATAACTTCTAGAAGGCAAAAGGTTACTTTTTGTGAGGCAAAATTATCTTCCCCTCCGACTTTTAGTATCCAAACATCGAAACTTTGTGTAACCGGATTCTATTCATGGGATTCGTAAGAGCATGAGCTATGGGATGAAAGTTCCCATTCAAGTAAAAGAGTCTAACCAAATAAGCCAAATTTGTCGTTATTGTGGGAGCGGGGAGGACCCGAAAACAAGTCGTTATTATCGAGTGAGTCTTCAGAGTTCAAGTCACTTAGTAAAGTCGAGTCACATGGCTTATTCATAGATCATATGGTAAATATTGAGCTAATTTGGCTAAACTTTGATCATTCTATATAGATTCTGAAATATCATAGTAGTTTCTTGTTAAGGTAAGGTTATATGGGTCACCAATCCATACCAGGTTATTGGGAGGGATACCAAAATTCATATAAGAAAAACTCGAAACTGCTTCTTTATACCCTCCTCGGTAACCTTGGTACTCCATTAGCAACCATGATAAATGAGTATGATGGTAATTGGCCAGACCAAGGAATACCCCTTAACCAAACACCAAAAACCCGCCCGAATTCTTTCTCCGTATAAAATTAGCAATATTCATTCTGAATTCTGTTTAGTATGAAATGTCAAGACTCGTACAATCTTTCAACAGAAGAGAAGCAGAACAGAATTGCTTATCTCTTCTCCAACTCTGCAACACATTCCCCAAACTCAAACAAATCCATTCACATCTTCTCAAATCAGGTCTTCATAACAACCCATTAGTCCTCACAAAGTTCTCTACAACTTGTTCAGAACTTAATAACATTGATTATGCAGCTTCGTTTGTGTTTTGCAAAGAAGCAGAAACTCATTTGTACGACACATTTCTTTTCAATGCAATCATTAGAGCTTATGCTCAGACTAATCATACTAAACAGAATGCGATATTTTGTTATAATCTTATGCTTCGTTACTCGATAAAGCCAAATAAGTTTACATATCCGTTTCTTTTGAAGGCTTCTGCAGGGCTGTTGGGTTTGAATTTGGGTAAACAGATTCATGGTGCTGTTTTGAAGTATGGGTTTGATTCTGATCTTTATGTGCAGAACACTACTGTTCATATGTATTGTTGCTGTGCTGGTGGAATTGAGTTTGCGCGTAAAGTGTTTGATGAAATGCCGAAGTCAAGTGCTGTTTCATGGAGTGCGATGATTGGTGGGTATGTTCGTTTAGGTAGGTCGACTGAAGCGGTGGAGATGTTTAGGAAAATGCAGTTTGATGGTGTTCGGCCGGATGAGATTACGATGGTTTCGGTACTTTCAGCTTGTGCAGATTTGGGTGCGCTTGAGTTGGGGAAATGGGTTCAGCGTTACATTGAAAAGGAAGGTATTCCAAGGTCGGAGGAACTTTGTAATGCGTTGATTGATATGTTTGCTAAGTGTGGTGATATTGATGAAGCTATTAAAGTTTTTAGGAATATGAGTGAGAAGACAATTGTCTCCTGGACTTCGGTTATCGTGGGTCTAGCGATGCACGGTCGAGGAAAGGAAGCGGTTGATTTCTTTGGTGAGATGAGGAGAGTTGGGATGAAACCAGATGGAGTTGCTTTCATTGGGATGCTTACAGCATGTAGTCATGCTGGGTTGGTTGAACAAGGTTGCCGTTATTTTGATTTGATGGTTAATGAGTTTTCTATTGTCCCTAAGATAGAGCATTACGGGTGTATGGTTGATATGTTTAGTCGTGCTGGGCATCTTAGTAGGGCGCTAGAATTTGTTCAGGAGATGCCCATTGAGCCAAATCCAGTAATTTGGCGATCATTGGTTTATGGATGCAGGTCACATGGTGAGCTAGAGCTTAGTGAGAGCATCAGCAAAAGGCTCATTGGAGATGAGCCAATGCATGGGTCGAACTATGTTCTTTTGTCAAATGTTTACGCAAAGATGTCCAAATATGAGAAGAAAACTAAGATCCGGAAAGTGATGGAGAAGAAAGGAATTAAGAAGGTCCCTGGCTGCACCATGATTGAGCTTAATAATGAGATTTTTGAGTTTGTTGCAGGAGATAAATCACATGATCAGTATGAAGATATCTATAGGATGGTGGATGAAATGGGTAGAGCGATTAAAAAAGCTGGGTTTGTGGCGACAACGTCAGATGTATTGCTTGATATCGATGAAGAAGATAAGGAAGATACATTAAACAGGCATAGTGAAAAGCTAGCTATTGCTTTCGCTCTTCTGAATTCACCACCAAGGACATTGATCCGTATTGTCAAGAACTTGCGTGTTTGTACTGATTGTCATGCTGCCACTAAGTTCATTTCCAAGGTTTATGAACGGGAAATCGTGGTGAGGGATCGAAACCGGTTTCATCATTTCAGAGATGGTTTGTGTTCATGCAAAGATTTTTGGTGATTTTGCTATTTGGGTTACAGTTGGATCTATTGTCCGTTCTCAATTGATGCTGCATTGGGTTTATTAGCAGATGGATCAAAGACTTCAATTATAGTGAACTGGTAAAGTGAATTCCACACTTTAAATTGCTTAGTAGATTAATAAGATTTCAATGCAGATTAACAATGAAATCCAAATTGAAGATATTATTATACTGCATCTATTAATAACTATGAACAATTGATAGTTAAATGAGAAATCAATAAACAGGACAACCATCAACAATGACACCTTTGGCAGTCGGACATCTCGCTAAATCGCAATGCTCACCTCTTGTACCCCACCAATCCAAGCTTCTATTTTCCATGCTTACCGAGAAGTACAACAAAACAGCCATGAAAGCAACTCCAGCATCCAGTGCAGCCGAAAGAACGTAATTGTACCTCTGCCACCATTGCTTCCTGTACCTAAACACGAAAAAGTTGAAAATCGTTCCGACCAGAATCCAAGAATTGTAGTTCACAGTTGTTGCAGGTGGCATTGAAGCTGTTGCTCCTAAAAGTACTGGAAGATTAATCAAGGGAATCCAATATTGCTTGGGGAAGGCTTTGTGGAGGAACCAAACCAAGATTGGCCCAACTGCACCACCAAGGAAGAACCAGTTGAGAGCTGGATAGTTCCCAAGTGGACCAAAAATGCGCCTCGGTCCAACCAGACCCCAAATGACAGACGCATCAAAGAAAACTCGGTCGCCCGGACATGTCCATGGACTATTTGGTGGTAGGAGATCATCTTGGCATATGTTTTCTATAGAAGTCAGCAGCCACCATGCAACTCCAATGTTGATTGTTCCAGCTATGATGGTTCCTATGAACTGATTCCAGTAATTTGAAAATAAAATTTTGTCAGATATGGAATTACATTGAGTTACTGCAGTGTACTTCAGAAAAGCATTCGGTACCTGAACCAGGAACATTGATCTCGGTGGGATTTTCATGTAATGACCCAGTTTGAAATCATTAAGGAAGGACACAGCCTGTGCCATGCTCATATACCCATAGGTTTTAAAGCAAACGTTCGCAATTGGTTTTCCAGGTAAGATTATACCCATTACGTATTCTGTTATGATATTTAGCCCCGGTGTCTGAAAGATAAATTGCACAAGAAATTAAGCTTACGCTGCATAATTTTGTAGAGCAACACAAGGAAGAAAACTATGTAATGGAAGGTACCTGATTTGTAGTTGCAGTTATAATGCTGATCGGAAGAGTAAAAATAAAAGCAAGGGCACAGGAGAAAATAAGACCCCACCATGGCATTTGCACCTGATCTTTCAGAACTGTGCATAGTAAAAGAGAAACGACAACTGTGGCGGCAAGAAGGACGTGAAACCACCAGTTTGGTACTTCCGGGTACCTTTTCATCAACCTTGTGTGAATATCCATTTTACCTTTATACGACAATCGAAATCGTTCGTAGATCTCCCTGCAGGTTCAATTAGTTGCATAAATGAATAACATGTGGTAAAAAAACATTCATTCAAGATTCAGGGTTCAGTAAGAAAAAATAGAATTACCTTCCATAGAAGAATCCCACATGGGTAAGGGTGGAAGCAATGGTGGCGAAACCGAATCCATAAGTGAGTGCAAAAAACATGCTCAAATTGATATGGCCTTGCTCTTGGTACTTGGGCATATCAATCTCGAACTTGTTGTTCACAATAGCTGATATGTTGTAAATCTCTCCCTTAGCAGTGAACAAGTGTGAGGAGAATATAGGGAATGTCTTGGCATTGTACAGATTGAAACCCCAATAGGCACATGGAATTGCTATGTAGATGATCATCACATAACCCGCGAAAACGTTCATGATTGCAAAGAATGGACATATCAGAGGACTAAACAAGAATGAAGCCACAGTAGACCAGTCAAGTGAAAATGCGCCAAGTCCTAAACCCCTCATGCCAGAACCAAGCTGTTGTGCAGTGACTGATTTTGAGAATGTCCAGCACACCCATGAGATACTCGTCAGAGTCGTAAAGAGATAACCAGGAACTACATACCACACAAAGCTGCAAACTAGTGCAATCACAAAGAACTTTGCTCTTGATGTTGTTCCCTCATCTTTTTCATGTAGTGCCCTGCGAAAATACAGAACACAAAAATTTAACCTCCCAACAAGCTTGAATTAAACTACTGCAACTAATAAGCTGCAAAAGGTCAGTAATTTCTTCATTTGTACACACTCAGATGAAGCTTAACTACAAATCTCAAGTAACCAAGCTTAGATTATGCAAACTGAAACTCAAGTCACATTCCCTTGAACTAAATTATCCCTAAATTTCATTTTTTTACAAAATTACTTGATTTCAGAGTTCTGGTAGTAAACTTGATTACAGTTCTGAATTCTGATGCAAAACCAATCATTCAGTCAGTGAAATGCAAAACCCATCATTTTTTTCCTGCCACATAACTTTGAAAACTGAGTCACCTTGAAGCAAGCAATACATGTAAGACAAGTATATCCAGAATTTACTGCAGTGTTTTCAGATTCACATGTGAGAAAAGCAAGCAACAAAGAGGAGATTCACATGTGACCAATCTATGACAGGCAGCAATCCAAGATTCCATATGACTCAAAATCAAAGCAGTATTCTATCCATAGGGAGTAGTCAAATCCTAAAACAATTGTCTCCCACTCCCCCCATAATCCATCATCATCCTCCATTAACCATGTTGAGCAGCTGTCATAATTGCTACCTTCAAAACCACATCCTTTTCACAAGACCATTTGCTAATGCTAAGGCTTTCACTGAGTGGTCAGGACCAAATGGTCCACTAAAGAATGAGTTGAATATTGCCATTGAAGAGGTTTAAGACAAGAGAGGGGGTGAGGCCACAGAAAAGTAATCTTGCCCTGATTGGGGTTTTGTCTGCTTCATCCTTATCACTAAGCAACTATGTGTGACCTACTTTGTGGTTAAATATCTCTTTCTATGGTACTACTATTGGTAATCCAGAAATCACTATCAAATCAAAGTCTTGTTAGACTTAAACTAGAAATGGCTTGCAGTTGCACTAGTCTTATTTCTATTGCTTTCTCCAAATTTTCATGTAGTTTGAAATTTTAGCTCAATGACATGATATTCTGCAGAAAAACTGATTTACATGACGATTGAACCGTATGATATGATTTTTGGTGAAAATGATTAACGTGACGTTTAAACTGTCATACGACAAATGAATACGCAAACAAGATACAATTATTGGGGAAGAAGAAAACTACAATTAAGGTAAAGTTAGGTGCGAGTTAGAGAAGAATCTAAAACTTGATAATTCACCATCAAAATGGATTAAAAATTTAATTGATTTAGGAAAAAAAAAATTAATGGAAATTTGGAGAGAAAATGAAAACATACCGGAAAAGGGAGACCTGAACTAATGTACTGGGCCACCACATGTGAGCAGGCTCCACCACATATTTCCTTAGCAACCCTGCCCAACCATATCCTAGAACCTGCAGCACCACCACCGTCACAGGCGCATGTTAGTATGTACCCATCAGAACATCAACAACCAATGAAAAAATCAGTCCAAATTCAAGAAAAATTCGAAAAACCCAGAAAAAAATTCAATCAATTATGAATCAAACAATCTCATTAGGCAAGACCCATGTCTCTGAAACCTTCAAAATTTAATAATAAGTTAAGAAATAACAGGTAAGCGCATGTTAGCAAGCTCAGAAAAACAGAGGAATCAAACAAACAAAGAAACGGACCAACCTGGGTAGTGATGATGAGCAACCAACCAGCAAGAAAAGAGATATTCCTGTGATAAAAAGCTTTGATGATATTAACAATGCTTACAGCATAAGCAGAACCCATCCCAAAAGCACTCCCAGCATTAGCAAATATCGAGATCAAAACATGCTCCTTCATATTAAACGGACCAGGATTCAATGAGAAATCTCTATCCCCAAAACCAAGTATATGAAATTTCGTCTCTGGTAAAATCCTAGCCATGAAATGACCAATTGGTAGTGTAGCAACTTGAACTGTAATCTGTGTTATGACTAATGGTTCAGTTCTATAAGCAAAGAACTGATTGAGAAATGATAGTAAACCACATGAGAGGATCCCTAAGAACCACATTCTGAATGTCCATACTGGTAGCGTGTGATCATCTGTGTTTGTAACTGTTAATCTAACTTCTTCAATTGGTGATAATTCATCTTCATCTACGTCTTCTTCTTTATCTGGTTTTGGGTATGATTCTATATCTAATGTTCCCATTTTCTTCTTCAGAGAGAAAAAGAGAGAGTTTTGGTTGTTTGGTTTTCTTGGTGTGATACTACTAGGATTCTGTACCACCACCGCCACCACCTTTTTATATTTGAAAAGTTTTCTATGACAAAATATCTTAAGGGGTATTTTCTAATTTGTTTTACTTATGTGGGTGTATTTTGAGAATATATAGACATAGCCATCCAGCTTCATGGTTTGACTTTATGTCCCCAATGGATTTGGTTATTCGAATTATGTCCTTTGACTTTAGTCAACTGTTGTTGAACATTGACTTAAAGTTGAGTTTTGGTAGCTCACATAAAGATAAGTTTGAATCTGGAATCATGGGATGTGGTAAAACAGGGAAAGTGGGACATATGTTCGAGAATCTTATGGTTGGAACAATGGAACTAGTAGAACCTAAATGAAAAGGTAAAGGGAGCTTCAAGAGACAAGACACAACGTGCATGGCCCTAAATGTATTATTTCGACAATCATAGCCACTATATGCAATTTCATAAATTGTATCGACATAGTTAACTATGAGTCACCACTTAACTTTCATTCAAATAGAAATATGTTCGGTAGGATGCTTTTGTGAATCTGGTCCTAATACAAGGACTGTACATTTCCCTTGGACTGCTTTTGTGAATGGGATCAAAAATAAAATTGTCAAAGTTATAGGGGGTAAGCCTTAAATTATCTGATTTTCTGCAAATTGTAAGTTTGGAGTTAATGAAGGGAAACCACCCTCAAACTCCATTGGTTCTTCATAACTGGCAACTGCATGCAGCACACCCGTGCTACTTGCTAACTTTACAAGCAGCATTTATTTTTACCGCTGCATGTATTTTTGGATGAATGTAACCTCAAAATAGGTTAAAATACAGTCATAGAATTCATCCATGTTGAAAAAGTTGTTTAAGTTTAGGTTGTCAGATTTTGGGTTGGAAAATGAATGATTAATCCCGGATACTGCTGAATGCTGATCCCTAGTATGGCTGAATTTGGGGTTATCTGGATCTTGTCATTAGATAATGTCTAATTAACCTGACTTGAATTGGCACATTTTTAGAGTGTATGGATATGGACTGATATGCAGGTCTGTTTCAGGGGACTGCAATGGAGTGCGAGGAGGAGCGGAAAGAGCACTAAATGCGGAACAAGCTGAGGCAAAAGCTTTTTTAGAAGCAGTATTATGGGCTAAAAGAGAGGAGAAAACAAAAATTCACCCAGAGGGAGACTACATCAATGTGATCAATGCTCTAAAAGGAAACTCAGCGGCTGTGAATTGGACTACCTATAATCTTATTTTTGATGCTTTAATAATTTTAAGAGATTTTGAGTTTTGGGAATGCTCTCATGTTAAAAGAGAGGCAAACCATTTAGTTGATGAACTTGCAAAACATGCTAGGTCTGAAAGTAGTTATTTTGTTTTTGCAGATGTTTTGCATGATTGGATTAATGATATGGTCCAATTAGACAAAAACAATATGCAGTTTATTATTCTGAGAAATATATTTCATTTCCTATTAAAAAAAAAATGGCATTCATTTTTAAGAATAATTTTTAAAGCATTTTGCATGTCAATAAGTTTTAAATGTTCTTGGCGAAAATAAATAAATAACGGAAAATGAAAGAAGATCTTCCCGGTATGATTGCTTAGTTTACAATGCTATTTTGGGACCTATCAAAATTTTGTTCCCAACTAATTGGATGGTACAGGGTGTTTAATATGCATGAAACTATAGATTTACCCTTCGATAAATATTAATACTACCATTCAAATCTTAATAATAAAACCTAAAACTAAATAAAACTCTTTTTCTCCTTCTCTTTTGTTTTCATTTTCAAACGAAGAAAATCGTCGATTATCACGATCTAAATTTGCGATTGATCGTTCTTTTCTTCTATGAAATGTCAAAACATCCACGCGTGAAGCAACCCACTAATAGAACTCTTTCTGAGTTCGGAAGATCCTAGAATTGGTAAATCGATTCCGCATAAACAATCATCGTCGCAAGTGCTTACGGAATACAATCAAAAAACTTATCAACTACAATCAGAAGAAATGGCTCGAATCAGGTACTCTTCTATGAACCCAATAATCTAATTTCGGTTTTAGTAACATGCATTCAATCAACTTGATTTTCATGAATTTTTTTTTGAAGGAAAAGAGGTGAACCTCTCAATTTCATTAATATCATAAGATTGCATGCATCCAGATCAAATACATCAAAGATGAAAAACATAATAAAATACAAACGGTTTGTATCACAATAAAATTGCAATACATCATACATAAATACATGAATTTCAGAAAGGAAATTGATGGTATTTGAATAATGGCTTTTGAATTAAGATTCTGCCATTTTGATTCGAAGAAATTCTCTTCTTCACTGTCTTCTTCATTAAGACAAAGTTTCCCCAAAAGGGAATAATACGCACGGAACATCATTATCACGATTAATTCTGGAAGCCGTTGATGTTGAATAACGTCACAACATGAGAAATCGTCCTTCTTAACATATTTGAAACGATTTTTGCAATCGACGGAGACAGGAATTGAAAGTTGAAAGTTGTCTGGGTTTACAGGAATCTGTTTACGTTAATATTTACGTATACCGATTTGTATAGGAAATAGTCTATGTTAATGTCCTAAAATACCGATTCTACTGGATAGTGTTTTTTGGTTTAGATTGTTTACCTAGAATCGGTCTTCGTCAATGATCACATAGACCGATTCATTTGTAGATTAAACAACAGTTTCCCTGTATGCTTTTGTTTATAGAATCAGATTACTTGAATGTTCACGTACACCGTTTATGGGTGTGTTAATTTGTTAACTTCCAAAACTATAATCGGTTCATGTAAATGACTTGAGAAGATTGTTCATTGCCTAAAATATTACCCCAAAAAATGACTTGAACAAGTTAACCCAAAAAATTCAGTTTTCTTGTATACTTTTTACCCTGAAATAGGATTACATGAGCACTTATGAATACCGACACCTGTTGTTCATTGTCTGAAGTCGGTATATGTTACTTATCCGTCTCTCCGATTGTGCACTTGGAATTTCAGAATATGGTTTGATATGATTAGGTGTTTATCGTGTATCCCCATAATCTATAGGGAGAACAAAGGGAAGAAAAAGCAAGCCGAAAAGAGGGTGAAGAATAAACAAGATCTTGCTTCTCCTTCGAGTTTGCCACCTCGTCGAGAGGGAGGTAGTAAATTGGATGCTAAACACCGTAAGAACTCGCAGGTTAAGCTATAGCGCTCACCGGGACTTACAACAAGACCAAGATGAAAAAATATGGACCATTCAAGATTTTGAAGAAAATCAGTGATAATGCTTATGTTATTGATCTTCCATCAACTTGGAACATCTCTAATATATTCAATGTGCAAGAAATTTTCACTTTTCATGGAGAGAATGAAGTTCTTTCTATTCATTAACTCGAGGACGAGTTTCTTTCAAGAAGGGGGACTGATGTAGTACATCTTTTTGTGTATCAACTATGATAGTTGACTCATGAAAAGAGTGTCTCATTTACGGAAGGTACTAGTTTTTAGGAAACTGGTTTATAGTGTGAACAGGGTTTTTCTTATTTACGGAAAGGTGCCAGTTTCAGGAAACTCTTTTATCAGTGTGAACAGAGTTTTTCTTATTTAAGGAAGGTGTCAGTTTTAGGAAGCTCCTTTCCTAGTTTGTTTAGCTTTGCTTTTCTTTTCTTTTTAGTCGGTTCTTGATAACCTATTTAATGGCTATGCCTTCTTGTTTTGAAGAACACATCTTATTATCAATATTATTATCAAGTTTGATTATTCAATCTTTTTATCTTAGAATCTAGATTCTAGCATCAGATTTTAACTAAGTTCTTGACGGAACTTCAACTATCCCTTTCAATCTTGTTCTGTGCTACACTAGTTTCATGTGTTGCAAAGAAAATATATTCCAGATATTTAGATATTATATGTGTTGTTATATAAATGGGTCAACATAAAAATAAAATGTTAAAAATTGACTAGAATAAAGACATTTTTGTAAGATATACGCAAAATGCGGTACGTTTGATATATGTTATGAGGTTGTATTGTGCCACGTGCTTATCTGTTCCGCATGTTATGGTGTGACACTAGTAAAGTGACATTTCACATTCTAAATTTTTAAATAAGACTTTGTAAAAAATCAACAATGAAAACTCAATTGAAGATACTATACTGCATCTTATATATAACTATAAACAATTGATAGTTATATAACTATGAGAAATCAATAAATTGGACAGCCATCAACAATGACACCTTTGGCGGTCGGACATCTAGCTAAATCGCAATGCTCACCTCTTGTACCCCACCAATCCACATTTATATTTTCCAAGCTTACTGAGAAATACAGTAAAACAGCCATGAAAGCAACTCCAGCATCAAGCGCAGCCGAAAGAACATAATTATACCTTTGCCACCATTGCTTCCTGTACCTAAAAACGAAAAAGTTGAAAATAGTTCCAACCAGAATCCAAGAATTGTAGTTCACAGTTGTTGCAGGTGGCATCATAGATGTTGCTCCTAGAAGCACCGGAAGGTTAATCAAGGGAATCCATGATTGCTTGGGGAAAGCTTTGTGGAGAAGCCAAACCAAGATTGGTCCAACTGCACCACCAAGGAAGAACCAGTTAAGAGCTGGATAGTTCCCAAGTGGACCGAAAATACGCCTTGGTCCGACTAGACCCCAAATGACAGACGCATCGAAGAAAACCCGATCACCGGGACATGTCCATGGACTATTAGCTGGTAGAAGTTCTTCTTGGCATATGTTCTCTATAGAAGTCAGTAGCCACCATGCAACTCCAATGTTGACTGTTCCAGCTATGATAGTCCCGATGAACTGAACTAGGAACATCGATCTTGGTGGGATTTTCATGTAATGACCCAGCTTGAAATCATTTAGGAAGGAAACAGCCTGAGCCATACTCATATACCCGTAGGTTTTAAAACAAACATTGGCAATTGGTTTTCCTGGTAAGATGATACCCATGACGTATTCTGTTATGATATTTAGTCCCGGTGTCTGCAAGATAATCGACATAAGAGTTTTAGATGTTTATCCTTTGAACCCTGAATCCTGCATACTTCTATAGAGAGTAGCCCAAGGTGGAAACTTACCTGATTTGTAGTTGCAGTGATGATGCTGATGGGAAGAGTGAAAATGAATGCAAGGGCACAAGAGAAAAGAAGACCCCACCATGGCATTTGCACCTGATCTTTCAGGACCGTGCATAGTAAAAGAGAAACGATAACTGTTGCGGCAAGAAGGACATGAAACCACCAGTTTGGTACTTCTGGGTACCTTTTCATCAATCTTGTGTGAATATCCATCTTTCCTTTATATGATAAACGAAAACGTTCATAGATTTCCCTGTACATTCATTTAGTTGCATTGTAAGAACAAGATGTGGCAGAAACGGAATTCAGCAATTGTTTAATTAGAAAGAGCACGAAAAAATAGAGTTACCTCCCATAGAAGAAGCCCACATGCGTAAGGGTGGAAGCAATGGTGGCGAAACCAAATCCATAAGTGAGTGCGAAGAACATGCTCAAATTGATATGGCCTTGTTCTTGGTACTTAGGCATATCAATCTCAAACTTATCGTTCACAATAGCCGTTATGTTGTATATTTCCCCTTTAGCCGTGAACAAGTGTGAAGAGAATATAGGGAATGTCTTGGCATTGTACAAATTCAAACCCCAATAGGCGCATGGGATAGCTATATAGATGATCATCACATAACCCGCGAAAACGTTCATGATTGCAAAGAAAGGGCATATCAGAGGGCTAGACAAGAAGGAGGCAACAGCAGACCAATCAAGTGAAAATGCCCCAAGTCCTAAACCCCTCATACCAGAACCAAGTTGTTGTGCAGTGACTGATTTGGAGAATGTCCAACATACCCATGAAATACTCGTCAGAGTCGTAAACAAGTAACCAGGAACTACATACCACACAAAGCTGCAAACAAGTGCAATCACAAAGAACTTCGCTCTTGATGTTCGTCCCTCTTCTTTTTCATGTAATGCCCTGCGAAAATACGGAATATAAGAATTTAACCCCCCAACAAGCTTGAATTAAACTACTGCAACTAAGCTGCAAAGTCTGTGATTTCTTCATTTGTACACACTCAGATGAAGCTTAACTACAATCTCAAGCAGCAAAATTTAGATTATGTAAACTGACACTCAGTCACCCCTCTTAATCTCAGGTGGGCAGCATATTATGTCCTGTATTTGTCTCATCTATTTTGTTCTACCTCTAGTCGAGTAGTCTACAAAAATTACTAAGAAGAATATATACATATGACATCAGTCCATGGTTCCAATTATACCAAGGCAAGTAGACAACAAACTAAAGCAACATGAAATAGTCAAATCCCACAAAGATCAAAACTAACGGAGAACAGTAAATAAATATAAAAAAAACACCCATTATTTTGGATCCCAAAACCTTTGTCTCCCTCATGTGTGGGAAACCAATTATAAATAAAGAGAGCCTAAACTCGTCGGCCTTCATTATCCATGTGGGAGCAGCTGTCATAATTGTTCCCATCAAAAACCACACCCAATGGTCCACTAAACAAATGAGTTGAATATTGCCATAGGGGGAGGTTAAGACAAGAGAAGAGGGAGTCTCCTCATCTAGACTATGACAATTTGACATGTGAGGAGGAGGCCACACAAGAGTAATCTTTCTTCATTATGCTAATCATACTTATCAGTCTGCAACTATATGTGACCTACTTTATGGCTAAAGATCTCTTTCTATGGTACAAGTATGGATAATTCAAACATCACTAACAAATCCAAGTCATGTTAAACTTTAGCCAAAAATGACGTGCACTAATCTATTTTTATTACTTTCTCCAAATTTTGATAAAGTTTAGAATTTTATCCAATGAAATATTTTGCAAGAAATAATTCATTATGATATTGATATTATAACAACGTAATTTTTGGTGAAAATGATTAACATTACACTTAAACTATCATCTGGTTATTGAATGCACAAACAAGTAAAAATTATTTACCAAGAAGAAAGTTTGGTGTGAATTAGAGAAGAAATCAAAACTAATTCTACTACTTTCCATTACAAAATGAAAGAACTTCTTCAGATGAGAAAATGAAAACATACCGGAAAAGGGAGACCTGAACTAGGGTACTGGGCCACCACATGTGAGCAGGCTCCACCACATATTTCCTTAGAAGTCCAGCCCAACCATATCCTAAAACCTGCACCACCGCCACCACATGCGCATGTTAGTAGATACCCACCAAAACATCAACAACAAATTAAAAAATCAGTCCGATTTCAAGAAAAATATGAAGAAAAACCCAGAATTCTTCTTTCATTTAATCATACTAAACTCAAAATCATTAAGCAAGAAAAAAATAAAAAACTCTGAAATAAAAAAATAAAAATTAAATAACAATTAAAGAAAATACAGGTAAGCGCATGTTAACGCATCCAAAAATAACAGAGAGACAAAGAAACAGAGGAAGGAATCAAACCTGAGTAGTGATAATGAGCAACCAACCAGCAAGAAAAGAGATGTTTCTGTGATAGAAAGCTTTAATAATGGTAACAATCCCAACAGCATAGGCAGAACCACTCCCAAAAGCACTCCCAGCGTTAGCAAATATCGAAATCAAAACATGTTCTTTCATATTAAACGGACCAGGATTCAATGAGAAATCTCTAGAACCAAAACCAGGTATATGAAACTTAGTCTCTGGTAGAACCCTAGCCATGAAATGACCAATTGGAAGTGCAGCAACCTGAACTGTGATCTGGGTTATTATTAACGGTTCGGTTCTATAAGCAAAGAACTGGTTTAGAAATGATAGTAAACCACATGAGAGAATTCCTAAGAACCACATTCGAAATGTCCATACTGGTAGTGTATGATCATCTGTGTTTGTTACTGTCAATCTAACTTCTTCAATTGGTGATAATTCATCTTCATCTACGTCTTCTTCTTTATCTGGTTTTGGGTATGATTCTATATCTAATGTTCCCATTTTCTTCTTCTTCTTCTTCTTCTTCTTCACAGAGAAAATGAGAGAGTTTTGGTTGTTTTGTTTTCTTGGTGTGGTACCAGTAGTACTAACACCACCACCACCTTTTTATATTACAAAAGTTTCTTTTTTCTTTTTTTAAGACAATTCTTTTGTAAACGGTATTTTGTTTGATTCTTATGTCCCCTGTGAATTTGGTCATTATAGTTATGTCCTTTGACTTATATCAATCGTATTTGACCATCTTACTATAATAAAGAAAACCGTGAGTTTTCGTACGACCTTAAATTTTCCATGTGAACTTTCAATATAGTTCGTTGGATTAGATGTTAAAACACGGAATGTGATGTAGGCCGTTGGTATCTTCTTACAATATGCCCCTCCGTGTTTATGAGTTTAAACTTTGGGCGCTCATCGTATTTCCGTAGATTTGGTATACACGAGGGGTAATGACAAAATCTTTCCTCTCCTCTCCAGTTTCCTCTTCCATTGTCACCACCATTGCGGACCTCCTTCAGTTTTATTTCTTCGATTGTCATCATCACCACCACCCTTCAGTTTCACACATATATTGTTATCAAAAATTCAAACCAGCAACACCATGGATAATCTATACCACCCTCCTCCTCCACTCTACCACCGTTATCAATTTTTTCCAGATTGGTTCATTGATTAAATTCAAATTGGGTCATTGATAATCTATACCACACACATATTGTTATCAAAGATTGTAGCTACAACAACGTTTAACACCCTAAATTCAAATTGGGTGAATTGATTAAATTAATTCCAGATTGGTTCATTGATTCATTGAATCAGTTCTCATCGAATTATTACGCCTCTCTTTGTGGCGATAAAAACCCTAGCTCTCTTCCCAGACTAACTAAAATCAAATCCAACCTCTCATCAACCATTTGTGATGCAACCAATTTACTTTTTTTTTTTTAAGATTGAAAACTTCAAATTTGGAAAAAAAAATCTGATCGAAGAACAATTTGAGGTAAGATTAATGGTGCATATGACAATTAGCAATCTTTTTTTGAGTTTTGTATTTTACTTCTTATCATGTAAATTTAGTTTTTGTTATGATTTCCACATTGATACGAGTCTTGATTGGAACGCTGCTAAACCCTATTAGTTTATCCAATGTTGAAGCTTGAAAGGGTAATCTATGCTTTAAATTACTCATTACAGAGTGAATTTTAAATGGAAATTTGAATTTGTGTTTATATAATGTCATTCCCATGGTTAGATTAAATGTTTGACAACAAATTTTGAATTCACAAGTTCCAACTGTTATTGATGGTTTGTTTTCATGATGAATTTCCGTTGATGCTTTTTGTTGGAGTGGAGTTGAATTGTTTGGGAATAGATAATGGACAATGTTTATGCATTGGGTGGTGAAGATAGGAAATTTAAACTGCGTGTTGGGTCCGTAAAGAAAATGTTTTATCTTCTGTTTTGTTTTACCTCTTGAAGTGTGTTAAGTTGAATTTAGCTATTGAGATTATGTTAAGTCATCTGTCGGCCAAGGATTGTAAGAATTAGTGTATATGTATTACAAGGTTCATTGCCAAAACCCCCCTTACTCCCCTGAAATTTCCTTAGAGAAAATATAATGTTCGTATACCAACATGAATTACCATATGATTGATACCATGTCATTTGATCTTGCATTCCAGATAAAAGAAATGTCAGTAATCGAATCAAAGTTTATTGTGATAGTCTTAACATGTTTCCTGTGTTGGATGTCATCCACTTAATATTTGAAAGCTAGAAGAAGCATGACATTGAAGAGAAAATCTTATTTCAATTAGTATGGATGGATAAGTTGATTTTTATAATATTTGGTGTGGGTATGTATGTATAAGATGTCAGTGAATCCAAAGACAACGTAATTTGCCAGTGTGTCAATGTTTAAAGATCTTTTTGATAGATTAGTAATCATGTATCCGAAAATTGAAGTTATTTGAAGTTTACTAATATATTTTGCAGGGTCTTAAAACTGAACAACACACACATCAAAGTTTATTTGAAGTTCACTGCGATATATTTTTGTAGGGGTCTTGAAATGGAATGGCTCGCACATTGCGATGGGCCTCTTTGCTAAGACTGTACACATTTTCTTCGGAGTACAGCTATCGGTTGTGCATTCTGCTAAAGTAGAAAGAAAACTACTGCTGGTGATTTATTGTTGATTCTTAACATTTTTCGACTGAATGCAGTTGTGTAAGATACTGCTGCATTTTTTTTGTTAGTTTTATGTTCATTTTTTGTGGCTACTAGCTACTTTCTTTGGTGGAGTGATAAGAGTCTGAAATTTGGAAGATTTGTTTCGTATTTACAACAATGTCGTTGCACTATGTTTTGTGTCTACAGTTTACCATCTAAAACAAGATTTTTTCTTTAAATTCACAATACAATTTATACAAGCGCCACCACAACCAGTACCGCCACCCCAGCACCACCGCTTCCGCAACAAAAATGCGGTGCCATTTTTCTTTTTATATGGTTAGTTCAGTAACCATAACTATAGAAGTGTCAGAGACACTTGAATTGGCAGGAGTAGTATATCGGAACAAGTTTGGATATATGCAATCTTCAGTTCAAACGGGCAGGCGCATCGCGCGTGTGATTTCACTAGTTGACACTAGAAGTAATGGTGACAAAGTTGAGTTTGGTAACTCGAGAAGATAAAGAAGTTTGAGTTTTGGGATCAAGGATGTGATAAAACATAGAAAGTGAGACATTTGTTTGAGAATCTTGTGCTTGGACAAAACAAAATATGCATGATGACCCTGAAATCTATAATTTTTACAATCATACCGACTATACGCAATTTCTACTGAATATATGTTTTTTACAGCATATAAAATTTTATCAATTTACTACTGTACGTCGGTGATATGGGCAATATATATGTTCATTAAAAGATTGATTTGGTCATTATCATAGTCAAAATTGTTCAGCTGCAAGTTGCGGCTCTTGATCAAAAAAGAAATTGTCAAGTACTAGGGGGTAAGTCTTGAATTACCTAGACTTCTTCTGCAAATTGTAAGTTTTGGAGTTAATGAAGGCAAACCACACTGGAATCCCATTGGTTGTTCATAACTAGCAACTGCTCGCAGACACCCGTGTTCCTCACTAACTTTACAGCCATCATTTTTTATTTACCACTGTTTGCATGTATTTTTTTATATTATATATTATATGAATGTAACCATAAAATAGGTTACATTCGTTTCCTATGATCCATCTTGAGAGAGTTTAGGTTGTCAGATTTTCTGTTGGAAAATGGATAATTCAAGTTTGAATTTCAGTTGTACATAGATCAAGGTTGAATGCAGAAATACTGATCCAGTTAAATTAACACTGATTCAAGGATAATCATGACTACTGATTAAGATAACCATGACTACTTTAATGGAGTGTGTCTACTTCAATGATAACCATGACTAGTGATTAAGATAGTAAAATTTGGAGTCTAGAAATTCCATTGATGCATAGTTTTAGCAAGCAATTATATATGAGTTGTTGTTGATGGTGTGTCTACTTCACGTGCTACTCGATGTGGTATATTTTAAATTTTAATACTCCCAAATGTAAAAGTCTGCTGTCATCACAACTCCTGTTCTGCATTATTAATGCCGAAATGGGAAGTGGAACTTGCCAGTGCAATGATCCCGTTGGATAACTAATTAGCTTCAATATACAAAGTACGAACATTTTATATAATTACTTGTGCCGAAACTGACTAGAATAATTTAACACATACTGACCTCACGTTACAATTCTGTTAAGCCACCCCTTAGCCATCAAATTTTTTTAAATTTTTCTTCCAACACTGAATGAGTTCATAGACTATCAATTCAAGATGAGTGATTGATTGATTGGTTGATTGATTATCATATGATGATGGGGATAGATGCTTAAAAAGAGTGGTTGTCTTATTCCTTTCGAATCTTTTGTTCTTTTTTGTAGAAAATCTGCATGGTCCAATAAAAAATTTATCACTCAAAGTTCAAACTTTCTTATTCTTTTCTGGAAATGCGACCGGACAACTATACGTAAGATTATTGAATCACAAGGTATGCCTAAGAATCCGCATGAGAATCTGGATTGTCTATATCATTAATTTGATAATGATTATTCATTAAATATGCATATATAATGCCGTCGATCAGAATTCTTTTTTGGTTAAAGAAAAACAAGTGACAATCATAATGCCACCCATTTCAAGGCAATGAATTTACTTGACTTGAGTGGATATTAATTCAATGATATCGTAATGAAGTTCAAAGTTGTCAATAATAATCTGTATCACAATTTGATGAATAAAGGGAGATCGAGGAGGAGGAGCTCGTTTGGGAAACACTATCTCCGTTAGAAAGATACGCAATAAATTCATATGAAACTAACCTATCTTTTGGAAACGAAAGGGAATAGGAATTGGCAGTTTGGGACATTTGCTACGAATCTAATGCTTGTTACCTAATTGAAAAGCTAAAAGTAGCCGCAAAGAGTCGAGAAAAAATGTACATCGAATAATTGAGTAATCATACCGGCTATATTTATACAATTTCAAGTCAAACTTCTGGCACTGTGAGTGTAAGTTGCCCATCTTAAGAGAGTTGTTTTGAGTTTTGGTTGTGGGTCGGAGTATGAATGCTTAATCTACTGATCCCTTAACTAGCTATGTGACTGTGTTTGGGGTAGACACTCTTATCCTATTTTCTTTATCATTTTTTTCCCCCAATTGAATTGCATTGACTTGTGAGTACTGATAAATAAAACTCTCCTAGTTTGTGCATTATCCAGAATGAACGGTAAGCTGGTGTTTGGTACTCCCTCCGTTCTTAAATAATATGATGGTTTCTATAAATAAATATTTCAAAAAAATAGGCTGGTTTACTAATTAGGAAAGTCAAATGTAACTTTAATTTTCTGTGACCACTTTTCTCTTAACTTCTTTTAATGACAAGTGTCATGGAGACCATTTCACTTTACTTCTTTTGTTGACAAATGTCATGGGGACCATTTCACTTCACTTCTTTTATTGACAAGTGTCATGAGGACCACTTTCAATGATTAGTTCTCTTAATTTCCTTAATTTTCTCAAAAAAACAAAACCAGCCTATTAAAAAAGAACGAAGGGAGTATATTTTAACTAAAAAGAATTCTCTCTCAATTACAAACTCACCTAGTTTGTACTTCAAAAGTTAAAATAGATTTTTACCATATTTCTTTTTATTTTTGATTTCCGAAACTATTTTAGGGGAGCAACTTATATTTCTGATCACCAACATGTTACAAAGAAGCCAGAAGAGAATCTTCGGGCTGGAATCACGAAGACTTGCTGGAAAAAAATGGTGCAGCGGCGGCTTCTCAGTGGGCAATAGAGCTTAATGGACACAATATGGAATTCATGTTAGAACTGGTCTTACTGCTGCTAATTGGAATGTATGCCAAAGCCAAAACAAATAGATTCAAAAATAGCAATTTCTTTGGATCTCCTGATACTAAACTTTTAAATTTCAAAGCTAAGTCTTTTACTCTAGTGAGCAGACTTTAAAATGCCACAACCGCTAATATTTCAGTTAATAAATCAATCTATAACTCTATCTATCCGGAGAAATGAACAATTACAACTTTTGATATATCATCTCAACAAAAGAGATGATATACTCACTGAACTGTATAAGCACCACTCCTCTGGTTAAAAGGGGTCTGGTACTCTGGTTCTTCTTCTTTTCGTTAAAAAAAATAACAAATGCCATAAACTCCCACCATCCAATCAAATTGAGCCCGAAAAACAGTAGGATAGTTGCATAGATTTTGATTTTGATTCTGTTTAATACTCCCTCCGTTCCAATTTACTTGATGTTTTAGGTTTTTTTTGTGTTCTAAAATAGATGAGGGTTTAAGTATTTTCCCCAAATCCTCACTGATTTACCCTTGCTTTGGAATCACAACATACTATTAATTATCATTGGAATCAGCAGATAAATGATTATTCCAAGGATTTGGATGGAATATTTTGTTTATCCCAAGTAAATTACAATGGGATTCGTAATTTACATTAAATTTAGAAACTAAAAATTAGGTGGTTTAAAATTTTAGGAAGCTATTAATATGGGTAGGTTTGGAAAAAATTTACTCTCTCTGTTGTTTCTTAATCTGCATGAAAAACTCTATAACGTCAAGTAAATCGGAACGAAGGGAGTAATAGATTGATTGGTTTTTGGTCATAGACTCACAGTCATACCACTTGTATCAAGAGTGTGAGCACGGACTTCGAAATTGAAGATATTTCCCACGAGATCCTTATAGCTGTCAGAAACTGACCATATAATTTAAGGTGCACTGGTTTCATTTTAAAGCAACCTGCCATCAGTTGTAGTAGTACTTAATTTAAAATTTTCTTCCCATGCTTCAATGAGTTCATACCGTTGCAAGAAATTTGACTTTAAAATAATCAAGTTGACTGACTGATATTGATTATCACAAGATGATGATGCATGAGGAGGATGCTTGGACCACCACCAGCAGCAGCCCACCACCACCACTTGAATCTGCCGACTTGACTAGCTGACAAGAAGAATGTTAGGTTGATCAATGTAGGCTACTGTATACGAACAGTGTCCGTAATCGGGTGTAAAAGAGAGTGAAAACGAGCAATTTGGTTAGTCCAAATGTAGACCGTTAGGTGTATACAAACTAAATTTTAGATTTAGGAATGACGAACTTTTTTTGAAAATGACAAAGCCGCGCACGGTACAATGGCTGCAAATCGTCAACTATGTTGGACCGCATTTGATAACGATCATTCATAAGTATGAGAGTCGTCAATTGTAGTGTTCAAAATCACAATGTGAATCCAAAAGGAAAGGAGGAGCTCATTCGAGGTAGGCCAACTATATATATCTATCACTGTTTTTGGTATAGAGGGAGGATCCATGGACACTCTTAGATAAACACTATCACACATGATTTGCACCATTTTCTCCGTAAAACCAAAAAGACAATGAATTTAAATCTAATATTTGATGATATGTTCCTCTTATAAGACTCTATATTCCTATCAAAAATGAACACGATTCGAGACATATAACACCACCATCTACCCCTTTGAATATCAGTCGTTCAAATTTAACAGTTGAAATTAAGATTGGTAGATGGAGAGGTTTGCTATCTCCGCCACGTTTCATTTTTTTTAGAATGTAAGCCTATAAGTTTTAACATATCATCAAAATATTACACTTAAATTCATTTCCGTTTGAGTTTTGCGGAAAAAATAACGCAAATCTTGTCTGACCTTGTCCATCCAAGAGTGTCCATGGATCCTACCTCTTTGGTATAAGGTTCCAACGTTGTGATATTTCTAGGTAGCATTAAATCTCATTTAAGTATGTTGTTATATCACATTGACTGCACATTATTAAGATGCGTCTCTTGTTTAACCTTTGGTGAATTGAGAGAAATAAATATAAGCAAAACAAATTGCTATCAACAATTAAACAATAATAATTGGATGCTCGACTCTCATACTTGAAATGAGAAGTTAAGCAATTCCATAGAAATTTCGTCGGAGAAAAAATCGTGCGGCAGTCATCAATGATTCTAGCATTCAGATAGGTAAAAACGGAAATGAGCCTTAATGTTTATATCTTTCGTAAATTTCGGGAATATCCCTTCGTACACCGAGCGTTAAAGTCGTAAGCTTTTACTGGTATCACTGTAGTATAGTGGTAGAGTTATTAAATTGGACAAATAAATTTTAACGGTTTCTGACCATCGGATTATTAAATTGGTATCATCCCGCTAATAGCCGTATCCCCTTTATAAATCATGAAACTATCCGTTGAAATATAACAAAGTAAGGATCCAATAATCTTGGTATTATTTTGACATCTCTTCGTATGATCCTATAGCTCACAAGTTCAAATGTGAGGCTCCTTTCAGTTAGGTGACTAAATATCTTTCAGGTTATTTCCTTTTCATTTTTTCTATCTTCTCTTTTGATATTCTTTTTTGTCTTGAATTTTGCTCTTTTCTAATCAAAAGAGAATGATATCAAAGATCCTGTTGAAAAATCGTTTCTACTTGATAAGACTATTATTATATGGGGTACGTTACTTCATTCATGGGATTCCATTTAAGTGGTAGTGATGATTTGCACCCCACTCTTAATGCATATGGACCACTTGTTATTTATTTGGATTCCATCTCAATCTTGAATCTTTTTCTTGAAAAGGAGTTTTTAGGTGGATTTGAGTGGGAACATTAATTTATTACGCCTTGAAATTTTGTCTACAAATAGCAGTTACTCTTTGAAATGACAAGATGAAGAAGACTGAATTTTAAAATAATTTTGGGTATCGATTTCAGAGTCAGACTGATGCAATGAGTGATATCTTGTTGAAATCGAACTATCCAAACAACAAGCTGACCACTGGTTATTTGGATCCCATCTCAAGCTGTTCTCTAAAATGTGTCCGAAAGAAAATTGGAAACCTATTTTGAGGCGGGCCAAAATGTTTTGAGGCATACGTTCCGCCGAAAGTTATCGGCCGGAAGTTATCGGCCAAATATCTGAGTTATTGTCCGAACCTAGGCAAAACATAGGTTTGGCCGATAACTTGAGTATGCCTAACTTGAGTATGTCTAACATAGGTTCGGCTGATAACTTAAGGTTCACATCCCGCAATCTGTCATAGGTTGGGAATTTTGGAGTCCAACCCCTGGCCAACTGGGCTAATGCTGGTTGGTTATCACCGATAAAGAATCGTTTTTTGGGGACCAAGATTTTTTTTGGGGACCATGGTTTTTTTGGGGAAAAGTTCGGTTAGTTGCAAAAAACCTTTCCCAACCGAACATAAGTTCGGTTAGTTGCAACAAAAATTTTCCAACCGAACATAAGTTCGGTTAGTTGCAAAAAACATTTCCCAACCGAACATAAGTTCGGTTAGTTGCAAAAAAGAATTACCAACTGAACTGGTAAGTTCGGTTAGTTGCAAAAAACATTTCCCAACCGAACTGGTCAGTTCGGTTAGTTGCAAATATTAGTTGCAAGAACATTTCCCAACCGAACATAAGTTCGGTTAGTTGCAAAAACATTTGCCAACCGAACATAAGTTCGGTTAGTTGCAAAAACATTTCCCAACCGAACAATAGTTCGGTTTAGTTGCAAAAACATTTTCCAACTGAACAATAGTTCGGTTACGTCGCAAAAAATATTTCTCAACCGAACCTAAGTTCGGTTACGTCGCAAAAAATATTTCCTAACCGAACACATTAATCCCAAAAAAAACCATGGTCCAAAACCATGGTCCAAAAAACGATTCCCGATAAAATGTTGGTGAGACCATGCTAAATATAATGGGCTTATTTTGGTACAATAACAAGATGTTGGTGAGACCATGCTAAATATAATGGGCTTATTTTGGTACCATGCTAAATATAATATGCTAACAAAATGTTCCTGCATATTTTCATTGACATTGTGATGGTGTCAGAAGCATTTTTCTTAACAAAAGACATTTGCTTCCTTTATTTTCCGAAGTTGATTGGCAAAAGTTCGCCAATCAACTTCGAAAAACAAAGAGAGTGAATTTCTTATAAACTCCCCAAAGTTGCTGGTGTCAGCTCTGCAAAACCATGAAGAAACCACATTCAAAGAACTAACAAATTGCCCATAAACTCCTAGTTGCTGTTATTTGTTGTATTTTGCAACAGATGAGCTACTTTAAACAATTTTACAACATTGGTTCTACAGAACAGGCAAGTCATTTTTAGGATTTATAAGCAGAAGTGAATGCTTCGACTATAATTAAGAACCAATAGAAAATTTCTTCTCAATTCTGAATAACATAAATCTATGTCTACAAAACACATCTGCCACATGACTATAGGGCTGATATGTTAAGCATGTGGGAGACGTGAGCCTCAAAAACCCTCATGCTTAGAATCTTATCCTACAATCAAGTGGTAGATGGTACAACCGTACAAGTAAAAATCCTCATAAACCTATATTCTAAGCAAGCCTTATGGCACCTACCCCATGCCATAGGGAACCTGCAACCACTATGGTGTGAAAACCATGGGGATGGATCACATTTGTCTTCTACACCATAGTGGTTAGCATTTCCTTACAACGTGCGGATGTGGGGAAGGATAAAAGTTTGCTCTGATACACAGAATATTCTTAACTCCAGTGGAATCAATAGTTTAGAGTTCTTTTGTGAATGATTAAAAAAGGTTTTCAAGCTTACTAGCTGCATTTCAGAGGCAAAAACAGTAGTAACAAGTTCTACAAACGAATGTTGGTTATCAAATCAAAGTTGGTACCACATTGGAATTACAAAGCCAACAACCTGGGCATTCCAAACTCTGAGCTCTGCACAACCATGAAGAACCTACAACTATCTATTCATGTAAACTCCAAGTTGATGTTGTTGCTTTTAGTTGCAATTTGCAATTTGCAACACATGAGGCTACTTCAAATAACTGCTTAACATTGGTTTTTAACAACAAGCCTCTTTTAGTTTTTATAAAATGATTTTTTTTAATTTGTTGATCTGTTCTTATTAGAACAAAAAAATCATCTAAACTTTCCAATAAGAACAGATTTAGCCTCCAAAGCTCCAACTTCCTACCTATTTCCCTACTGCAAGTTTCTTAATTGCCAACACCTCAGAAAAACCAAAAAATCAAGTAAGAAAAATGAACAACCCATACTCTAGAAGAAAGAAATTTGTCGAAGAAAATCATCAACCACTAGAAAAACGCACAAGCTAGGACGAAAAAGATTTAGGAAAGTAGGGTAAGTCCGCATGTATATCATAGTCCCTTCTCACACTGTAGAAGAATGTGACAAGGAAAAATTAGGGGTATTTGCAAGGAATCAGGAAGCAGTCAATCTTCACCGCAGTGAAGCAGTACCGCACTTCTCAAGGAAACCCAATTAGAGCTACCGCCTACCAGAACACCTGAGAAGAAGAAGATGCAGTGACCAGACGTGGTTTCTGTTATCACATCCATATACTTTGACTTGGTAAATGCCTAGCTAAACGGTAAGGACTACCTGAGCTGAGCTGGGTTGTATTTTGTGAGTCATAAGAGGTATGATCAACAATATTATGAAATGCTAGTCTAAAAGTTATACATACACTGTTTCAGTTCTAAACAGTGTGCTGATCAGTAGTAAATAGATATTGGAAAGTTTCTATTTCTGATATTTGAGGCTACATATCATACAAATATTGGAGTATAAGAAAACAAACAAAAATTGGATCGTCGATTTGGTGGAAAGCTGGAGGGGCATTACAGGCAGCAAAAGAAGTGTTTCGCTTAAGCTACAAAGCGGGTCCCCATATTACTTTTCCCACAATTAAAGTATGGCATGTACGTCCGCAATATCATATTATGTATGACATGGCATTTTCACGACTAAACAATATCTCTTTCTGGTTGTTGCCACCAAGTCTCTTGCTCCTATTAAGCTACTACTATAAAAATTCTACATGGTCTCAATTCCAAAAGTCACCCATACCCTGAGTACTAAATGGATATCTACAAGTTACCTACATACAATATTATGAACTTGGAGGCTACACATAAGAAAATAATAAAATGTCGAGTTTAAGAACCTGTTGGGGTATTACATGCAACAAAAGCACGTTCAGTTTAAGCTGCAAAGCGGGTCTTTAGGTTACTTTTGGCACAACAAAAGTATGTCAACAGGAAGTCAAAACCGAAATTGCTTCTTGTCCCCTACCCTCGTCCCACAATGTCAAAACCGAAATTGCTTCTTGTCCCCCACCCTCGTCGCCGTGGTATTCAGAATGGGATACGGCCATGAAAGGAGACTAGTCAAGAGGGGCCATGAAAAAAGACCAGTCAAGTCGAGTTTCTTTTTAATCGTCTTTTTTTTTGTACTGTAGGGAGAGAGGCCGTGTTTTCCGGGAAGAGATTCTCATCATGAATGCACAGGAGATTCAAGTCATCCTCATCTTTTCTGATAAAAGTTCGCTTTATAGTTCAACGGAACATAACACTTTTCTTCATAATTCTTCAAGGTTATTTTTATCCAAAAATCAAAATCATCCAGAATTTGACTTGGCTTTTATGTGGATTGTTGTTTATTCATTGATTTCAAACAGCCAGAATGAGCCAGAATGAGTCATCTGTTCCTTTCTACTCATCAAAGCCTAAAAATACATTTCTCTAATTCAATTCATCTTTTATAAACCCTAGAAGTTCAATAATCTCTTTGAAATTCCTTGTTCACCTCAAATTCAAACCCTAAAAGTTCATATATTTTCCTAAATCACTGCTCTAATTCTATATCAACCACAACACCAACTAACACCAAATCTTTTCACCAAGCTGTAACCAAATTAATACCACCATCAATACACACAGTAACCCTAAAATCTAACATATACTTAACAACAAGAGTAAAAATCGGCCCTAACATACTTAATAAAGATGAGCAAAAACTCAAAGAGAATAAAAAGATGTACGGGTAATGAAAGGAAAAAAGTAAAGATTTAGAAAATGTATATTTTCTAAGATAATTGAAGTTCACAATCTATATTTTCTAAACCCTTACTTATTTTTTTCATTACCCGTACATCTTTTTATTCTAGTGTGTTTTTGCTCGTGTTATTAAGTATGTTAAAGTTTAGAGTTACTATGTGTATTGGTGGTGGTATTAATTGGACGACCAAAGGGAGTCCCTATGTGATGAAAAAAAACCAATGTTGTCCGTCACAACAAATGTGCAGAGAAATTGAAATTGAATTTTTAATTTACAAATTTCTCAAAATTAAGATTAAATTTGAGGTAATCAAACTAATTGATCATAAATTTTGATCAAATACAAATACATAAACACATTACATGTTCAAAATTCTCCAAATCTCCAATAAATCAATCACAATCGATATATTTCTTGTTCGAAGAAGAAGAAGAAAAAAAAAAAACTCAATTGATTTTATCAATTTTTTCCAACCGAAGTTTTTATACTACAACCCATTGATTTGTATGTTGAAAAATAATCAAATTCGATCGACTTCGTAGTAAACACTCGAATTTAGAATTGCATTAATGAAATGTAGAATTTCAAATCAGTAAAAAAGAAAAAGAGTAAACAGAGATTTCGGACGACGTTTCTGCTAGTCGGGGGTGAAGAAGACAGAGTAATGGGTCGGGTTATGCCCAACTCAAGTGAGTTCCATGAGTCCGCCGTTTCAATTACCCTTCACTCAATACTTCTTCCTGACCCAGTGATGAAATTGATTTTAAGATCTTATGACAATAACCAGGAATCGAAATTTAACTTGATCATAAACAATCAACTATTAACCTAATTTGATGAAATCTTAAATTAGAGCCATGTTAAAATCAAAAGTACCAAAACCTAAATGCGAATACAACAACAGATCAAGCTAACATGTAAAGTAAATTCTGCCTCATGATTCTCGAACACTAATACCATATAGGAGCCTCAAATCCAACCCATGTTCGGCAACACTGACAAAATTGAACCTTTGAATTAATTAGGAACACCTGGTTTAAGGGAGTGAACCAGAAAGGGCTGAGGAGAAAGAAAGTGAAGCAGCAACTTAATGGGTACTTGAAAAAAAAAAGAAAAAACAGAATAAGGACGAAGTTGCCTTTCCTTCCACGTATTGGAAAAGACCTTGCATGATAAAAAGGAAACTACCTACGTGTACACTGGGGTGATACTCCGTGAAATTTCATTTTTATTACCCATCACATCCTATGTTTAGTGTGATTTGGTTCATATGTAAATGATGTACATCTAACGTGGAGTGGACACCAGACCATTTTAAGTGCGTGCGTGTTACATAGCTCTGTGCCTATTGTTTATTGTTTTCTGTCCGATCCCCCGCGGCGACCAGCATCTTCTTTGGTCGGCTCCCACTGCTGCAGCAGTAATCTAGTGTAGTTACAGTTTGGTGAGAAGAATTGGTGTTAATTGGTGTTGTGGTTGATGGAGTTATAGAAATGGCGCATTAAAAAAACAACAAAAAAAACAGGAGTGATATAATATTACCACAAATGAAGTATGGAAAAAAGCAGTCAAACCCAATACGTTTCGCAAAAGTAGCGGCCGTGGTATTCATAAAGGGAGAGAGGCCATAAAAGGTCTAGTTAAGTCGAGTCTCTTTTCATTATCTTTTTTTTTTTCCTGCAGGGAGAGATGCCCTATCATGTTTCCCGGGAAGAGATTCCCATCAAGCATGCACAAGAGATTCGAGTCATTCTCATCTTTTCGGATAAAAGCTCTCTTCATAGTTCAACAGAACATAACACTTCTTTTCATAATTCTTCAAGGTTATTTTTATCCGAAAATCAAAATAAGCCAGAATTCGACTTGGCTTTTGTGTGGAAGTGAACAAGAAATTTTTGAGAGATAATTGAATTTCAACACCTTAGAAATTATAATTTCTAGGGTTTGAATTTAAAACAAACAAGAAATTCTAGAGAGAGAATTGATTTTCAACTATGATTTGAAACCCTAGAAATTCAATTCTCTCTGAAATTTCTTGTTTGCTTTAAATTCAAACCCTAGAAATTCTAATTTTTAAGGTTTCTCAGAGATGAATCTCGAAAGGAACAGATGAATTACGAAAGGAACAAATGAATGTCTTTCAATCTCTCAAATTCTGGCTGATTTTGATTTCGTCGGACAATTCCCCTCTTTCATATTCTAATATTTAAAATGAATAAATAATACTAAATTAACAATTTGCTGCCCTACAAATGCCTAGTCAAATTCTTTTTATGGTTTTTATGCATCATTAAGAAATAAACTACCTACCTTATTTCTCCCGGCTAACAAGTTTAAACGTGAAATGCTTTAAAATTTCTTCTCAATTCTGAATAAAATAAATCTATGACTACCAAACATATATTACACGTGATTGTAGGTCTGGTATGCCAAGCATGTGAGAGACATGAGCCCCAAAAACCCACATGGTTAGAATCTCACCCTACAATCACGTTGTAGTCTTGTAGATGATACCAATAAACCTATGTTCTAAGCAAGCTGTATAGTTATGGTTCCTATGCCACATCCCCACATTGTAAGGACTAAGAGCAACCACAGTGGGAGAGTATAACCAAATATTTGGCATAATCGTCGATTTGGTGGAAAGCTGGAGGGGCATTATAGGCAGCAAAAAAGTGCTTCGCTTAAGCTACAAAGAGGGTCCTCACATTACTTTTCCCACAATTATGGCATGTACGTCCGCAATATCATATTATGTAAATACTACTATAAAGATTCCACATGGTCTCGATTCCAAACGTCACCCTTACCCTGAGTACTAAATGGATATCTACAAGTTGCCTACATACAATATTATGACATTGGAGGCTACACATAAGAAAATAATAAAATGTCGAGTTTAAGAACCTGTGGGGGCATTACAGGCAGAAAAAGCACGTTCAATTTAAGCTGCAAAGCGGTTCCCCACGTTACTTTTGGCACAACAGAAGTATGGAAACAGGCAGTCAAAACCGAAATTGCTTCTTGTCCGGCCCACCCTCGTCCCCAATATGTTTCATAAAAGCAGTCGCCGTGGTATTCAGAATGGGAGAGGGCAATGAAAGGAGACTAGTCAAGAGGAGCCATGAAAGAAGACCAGTAAAGTCGAGTTTCTTTTTAATCGTAGTACTCTGTACCACCACCACCACCTTTTTATATTACAAAAGGTGGTGGCCAAGAATGGTGAATATTTGGACAAATCATTTCCAGGAATTATGGAAACCGAATTTGGAAATATATTGCATATCTTGAGAATATTTTCGGTTTTGGAAATTCCTTGGTGTCCAAACGTCCTTGGTCTATAAATATTGAAGTTTGCATTTGAGCAAACTAAGCCTCGTGACAACAGAAACTACCTTGTTGTGTTGTTACAGGTGGAGCCGTCTATCCGGAGAGGAAAGTAACCTAATTAGGCAAAATCTCTTACGACCGCTCGTTTTAAAGACTTCTTTGGGATTGGGAAGCTCTACGAGTATCGTTGGTGGAAACTAGATAATTGCAGTATATTATTAGTTTTCGATTGATTTGATTGACTAACTATTGTTGAACTTTGATTGCACCTAGTTTGTTTATGCTTGAGAATCTTCTCTTATGATATAAGATTCACTCAAACTAGATCGAAGTTTGTGGGGATCTTTAGATCATTTGTTGATCTAAAGACGCCTTGTGATAATCCATTATTAACAGATTCGTTCCGTGTGTGATTGATCACAAGAGATTCAAGTTGATTGTGTCTGGAGGTGTTTATGAAGATCTAAGAAGATTTGAAGATGAATAACATTTCTGATTTGGGTTCATAATCTTTGGTGTGCACAAAACTTGATCGGCTGGGGATCCAACTATAATCGGTTTATCTTTTTGATAGATTTGATTGATTAGTTGAGTAGATTGGCATCAATTCGTTTCTTTGTGATTCAAAGTATTGATTGCATAGTCTTAACAATTACTTTGGTAGTTGTTGAAAAGATAGATCTAAGGACCTGACAAAGGAGTTTATTGGGATAAACGAAAGAGCCTTCTGTCAAACTCATATCACTTGTTTGAAAAGAGTTGTTACCGAACAGATTTTTTAATCCATTACTGTTTGGAATACGAACCATAAGAATTGTTCCAAGTGTGTGACTTATTACAAGTTGGAGGCGCATGGATACAGACGGAACTGGGTGAACTTATTCTTGGTCTCAACTATACGAAGTTGGTTTAGATTTTTTATAGCGGCTTAATCCTGAGAGTATTCAATTCTGGACAAGGTCCCGGGGTTTTTTTTTGCATTTGCGGTTTCCTTGTTAACAAAATCTTGATGTGTCTTTTACTTTTCTATTTCCGCAATTATAATTATTTTTATTATAATTAGAAGTAAAATACACAAATGTTAATTCCTATTTACTTGATAGCAATCCTATTGTGTTTGGTTAAGTCCAACCTTTATCAAGTAAACATACTTCGTTGTTGTATTGTCTCGATCTCGTATCCATAAACAATCACACGAAGTGTGAACCGATTAGTTGTATTGTCTCGACTCAGTCCATAAACAATCACTTTCGGAGAAAGGACTTATATGTGGAAAAGTTTTAGATTGAGGTATATTTGGGTACCCTCGTCTTTTAAATAAATATTCTTAATGAGCTACTATGCCATTTTGAATAAAAGTATTATTAGAAGTATAGTATTTATTAGTACGAAATTATATTGAACATCACTTCGAGTCTCAAAACTTCCACGGCTGAATTCCTTGAATATATTTTTATATGATACAAACAAAGTGCTAACACAAACTACGCTTAACGATGACTAAGCTACTAGGCCAAATAGCCAAGATAAGTTACCAAATCAACATGGCCAACGTGTCGGGACCAAATTGGTCGCGTCCCATAGCCAGGCCAATTTGGCCAGCGTCCCACGCCAACATGGCCAACATCACAGGACAACATGGGTCGTGTCTCATAGCCAGACCAACATGGACAACATGGGTCGCGTCCCATAGCCAGGCCAACATGGCCAATGTCTCATGGATAGTCCAACTTGGTCGGCGTCCCAAGCCACCAACATGGCCATCCCACGCCACAACTTGGATAACCACCAACTTGGTCGAGTCCCATAGCCAGGCCAACATGGCCAATGTCCCATGGCTAGTCCAACTTGGTCGGCGTCCCAAGCCACCAACATGGCCATCCCACGCCACAACTTGTCTAGCCACCAACTTGGTCGTCCCACGCGCCACGAATTGGATAGATATCAACTTGGTCGTGTCCTACGCCAAGACTTGACTAGATATCAACGTGGTCGTGCCTCCCGCCACGACTTGGCTAGCTATCAACTTGGTCGTGCCACGCGCCACGACTTGGCTAGGTATCAACTTGTCCGTGCCCCGTGCCACAACTTGTCTAGATTTCAACATGGTCATCATACGCTACGACTTGGCTAGCTATCAACTTGGCCGTCCCACGCCACAACTTGTCTAGCTATCAACATTGGATGGTGTCCCGTTCCACCAAACATCCCAAGACAACGTTGGATGGTGCCCCCGCCACCAAACATCCCAAGCCACCTTGGTCGTATCTCATAGGCCATGGTCGTACTACATTGTCATGAACCTGCAAATAATGTCATCTTACGACAAACTTCTTATTAGTCACGAATAAAAGCTTACTTGAGGATAGAGTTGGTATTTCAAAAATACTCCCTTCTTAATTGGGAAATTGGAAAACTGCCCTAAAACGGGATGCAATTTTCAAAATTTGTCTCGACATTTAAAAAGCTGAAAAAATGTCTCATTCCGTCAACAATTCGATCCAACCTAGTTAAGTCACATGTACGAGCCCATATGCACAAAAAAATAAAAAAAAAATAAATAAATAAATACACCCTTTAGAATTCAAGGTTCACACATGCTACTTAATTGGATTTGATGGAATCGTTGAATGAATGAGACATTGTTCCGGCTTTTTAAATGTCGAGGGCAATTCAGTTGCACCTAGTTTTGGGGCATTTTTCCAATTTTCCCTCTTATTTTGGTTTTTAACTTTGACCCGACCATAATGACTAGATTTTAAACTAGTACGACCGTTGCCACGGTGGAAAGGCCGACCGAAGAAGAATCAAGATGGGGTTTGTCTACGATTACTTCTCCCGTTTAGAAAAAGTGATACTTTCCCGTTTCAAAAAGTGATACTTTACGCTTCCGTTTCAGAAAAGTGATACTTTCTCCTCGCTTTGGAAAAAATGATACTTTCTCCCCTTCGAAAAAGTGATACTTTGCCTTCGTTTGAAAAAGTAACACTTTTCCAAACGGAACGAAGTTTTATTTTTTTTCCAAATGGGGCGAAAGTATCACTTTTCCAAACGGAGTGAAAGTATCACTTTTCCGAAACGGAGTGAAAGTATGACTTTTCCGAAACTAGATATGAAAGTATCACTTTTTCTGCAACGGAAAATTAGTCGATCCATAAATCAAAATATGGTTGCATGATGTGTTATGCATCCTTTGTGGTGGTTTGCATAATGGCTATGCATGCATTCAATTTTCGAGAATTGTGCCTAAAATGAAAGTATCATTTTTCTTGAAACGGAGGGAGTACATCGTTTTATTAATTGCAACGGAAAATTAGTTGATGATTAAACCAAAATTTTGCTACATAAAGTATTATGTATCCTTTGTGGTGGTTTGCATAATGGATATACATTTAATTTTCTAAAATCGTGCTTAAAAGGATAAATACCTCGAATTTTTTAAAAACTTCAAATTTAATATTGTTGTTTGTACTGCGTTATGTAGAGTTTTTATAACCTTTCCAACGAGATAAAATTTATAAAATTCAAGGCACGGATTTTTAGATATGTTATATTAAAGTTTGGTTTGCCAATTATACCCCGAAAAGATAGGATACATAAGGAGTTATAGTAATTGGATTAAAAGGGAGGGACATTTTTGCTTTTTACTTAACCATTTCCAATCTTTTTGTGGTAATTGATCACTAGATTTTACAAAAAAAGTATATAAAGTCCGTCATTTCGCTCGGTCGGCCCAATAATTCATTTCCCTCCTCATATCCATTTATTCCCTCCAATTAGCAGGACTCTTTCGGGAATGTAACATTGTACATAGCATGTTGGATGGGGCTGGTAGAGTCCTTATCGATTGATTCAGTATTCGGCATTTCGAAAACAAGAAGGAAAAAAAAAAAGGTACAAAGTCATGAAAAATAGTCAATGACAACTGGAAATATTGATATTCTTAAACACATAATGGAATGACATGAACAGAATCTCCAACAAGTTTGTTTATTTGGGAACAGTTAATCGAGATTCTATGGTATTGCAAAACATACGAATAACTTTAGATTCATAGATCCCTGGTGCATAATATTTCAAGATATTATAAGTTTCATGATGTCTTCAGAGTACTTGAATGATATTTCTGCTTTCTTCCAAACACTGATCTTTCTCTTCTTCCCCGCTCCAGCTCGATTCGGGACGTTACAAAATGAAACATATTAGCCAATTGTGCTGATTCTTTAAAATATCCTGAATAAAGATTTTTACTTACTTGAGCAACTTTGTTTAGCTTTTCTCTGGCATTCTGTAGTAGTTCTGAAAGCTCCCATTATTCCACTTGTAGAATTCCAACTCCTTTTTTCAAGTATCTTCTCGGATGCCTGAACCTGTTATTTAATGAAACGTAAAGATATAAACATATAGCTAGACATTGAGTCTATCTTCCTTAAAATTAATTACCATATGCATTCATATATTACCCTTTTACCAAGCATGCGTCCACCGGCTGCCAGCCCGAAATAAATGTTATAGAAATGGGAAAAATTGCTTTAGGATTCTTCACTGCTACTTCCTCTAAATAGGACGCATATGCAATCCCAGCAGTAGTTGGTGGTGGAATTTGAATTCCCATCTCTTCCGTAAACCACTCCAAATCTTTAGCTATTGCTCCTGACCTTTCTAACCCTGTATTTCTTAGCTCTGCATCTACATGCAATAAAAATAGATACATATATATGTGAACAATATGTACTTGAGGAGGTTACTGAATATGAATTTCCTAGGAGGTTTTTAATGGCATATTCACACTTACAAGAAGAATAGTCTGCATCCGTGACGATTTTCTCAAGTGCATCGTAGACAACTTTGCTATCAACAAGAAATTTAACATACCCATGTAATGAAGGCTTTCTTTCATCAAAATTTGAGCCATTGTTTCGTTATTGCCCCCTTTTCTGGATGGATCTTTTACGTGTAATTTCATTGCCACAGATCGTAGTTCCTCTACGAATGTCATGTTTTTCTGCTTATGATATTCATCGCTTTTGTTCATATTAGCGGAGGCAACAACAGCACGGGATATTGATGGCACATGTAATATTTTCCCATGACTATCATTCTTACTCTCCCATAGAGCAAAATGATTCAGCTTCAATGAGAATGACGACTTATGGAAACCATGACGGGATTTCATAAGATCATGAGAAACATAAGTGATCCTAGTAAAGGAATCGATTTTGTTTAGTGTTTTGCTCGAATGAGTTTTGTTCCAAAAGTACTGAGATTGAGATACCAATGTTTTTGAAGTAGCCATGAAATATGATAACAATATTTAATTCTTGAAGAGAAATGAAGAACAAGAATAACAACTGCAACAAAGATAGAGGAAGAGAGTATTCGAGATGGAGTGATGGAAATGTATCCACCCTTTGGTATTTATATCGACTGTATCATGAAAATATACTCAATGGCAGTTTTACTGTACAAAGTAAACTCCATAAATATAAAATATGGTGTATTTGCATGCAACTTGCAAATCTAGATTACATCAAGGCCGCCCAACACGCCATGAATAATTTGTACTATCATTGACTTAGAAAGACGAGCATTTAGCTTGGAAATATCAAATTATTAACTTTTAGCATCGGTTGAATAGAAAAAATAATTATTGTTTGGAATTCAAGACTCAAAACAGTGCCAAGTCTTAATAAAAAAACATCCATATATCTTGCAACTTGCAAATCATAATATAGACGCAAAACCTTGCTTCTCGGAGAAGCGACAACCAAAATAAAATTTTCCTGCAAAGCTTTTTGAATTCATTGACTTATAAAAATTCATTGCTTCTCCACTTTAAGTCGAAAACAATTTACTAAAAGAGCAAGAGATTCCTAATGCGGATGGAGTCGGTCCCCTCATTCCTACAAATTAAAGTGGGAGAGTGTTATTATACTTGTCTGAAAAACATTTACTGATACTCAGATCGAAAATTAGACTCCACCGATTTTTCCAAATGCCAATGCCCTGCTGAAACTGGTCAAGGAGAACTTTTTACCCGTTATTGAGAAAACTAGTGGCCGGTAGAGGTGTGCTAAATAAGCAGTTCAGAATGTACTTAGATTATGAAAACGATTTCCCATGATCCATGTGGATGTTGAGAACTGAGCTTGGTGAGTGCCAACAATTGGCATGTAAATGCTCACGGTATCAAATGGTGTTTAGAGCAATGGATATACGGATATCTTTGGGTTATTTCGCTTCTATAGCGAAAGAAGAAAATTTTGATAGTTAACATTACAGTTGGAATCATGATTAAAATTAACGGAAATCCAAGAAAGCTTTGGTCAAATAGGATTTGCGTTTATTCTAGACAGTGTAAAGTGTAAACAAACTCTAGCTGTTATTTTCCTTACAGGGTACAAGGAGTTTGATATTTGAGGAGAGTAGCAAATAAATTTGGGTACATTAATTAAATACCCCTATAATAGAGGCCCAACAAAAATACCCTTCCCCTAAAATAAATATACCCTCCCTAAAATAGCCGGATTGTCAAATTACGATTTTGCCCCTCAATATATTTGAGGCTTTTAACGTTGGAGACTCATTTAGTGCAGTAGCCGTTTTCAAAACAATTCACGACTTTCCTCTCCACTTCTTCTCCTTCTTGCGATTATCGAAACTCGTTGAGATTTTGAAATTCAAAACCGTCCGAATAAGAAACCGTCAACCTATATATAATCCAGCCAGTCTCATAACCGATTTCGTTTTCATCATTTTCAGTTTGAATAATCCGTAAATCAAAGAAGAAATGATAGAAAATTACGTTACCGATTTTGAAGATTCAAATACAAAATTGAAAGAGGTAAACATGATTATCATCTTCTACTTACTCGTATTGATGGAGATTTTCCTTCCGATGATGTTTTTTTAACATTTTCAAATAGATTTCTTAGGTTTTAGAAATTCATATTTATTTTTCTGAGAAAAAAATGTTGTTGCATGTACGATTTATGACCAATTCTTGCTTCTTATGTGTTTTATTTAACTTGGTATGAACTTAGTTTTGAATCTAATTCATTGATTTTGATTTTAGGTTAGAAGTTGGAGTTTCAAATGAAAGAGGTAAGGAACAATTTCTTCAATTAGTCACACTTTCAGATGTTGTTGATGTTAATATATGAGGTCAACAATTAGAGTTGATACCCTAAAATGCTTTGTTGTATGTATGATATCAACAATTAGAGTTGATAACTTAAATTCCAGTTTCAGTTGATGTTGACATCCAATTTCAGTTGTTGATGCTTTAGATGAGGTGATAAAATAGGAGTTGATATCCTTGTTATGAGGTCAAATGATTTGTTGATGACCTGAAATGCTTTGATGATACACTGAAATGCTTTGTTGATACCATGAAATGCTTTGTTGATACCTGAAAATGCCTTGAAATGCTTTGTTGTATGTATGATGTTGGGTTCTGTGAAATTAAAATGAATAAGCATAGGAGTCGATGTTTCAGTTGTTGATGCTAACAGATGAGGTGAAATAATAGGAGTTGATATCCTTCTTATGAGGTATAAATAATGAATAAGCCATGAACTTGTTACTTGTTGAATGAATGAAGCTAGAGATGTAATACTAGTGTCTAAGACTATATGGTAATGAAACTAGTGTCTAAGACTATATGGTAATTGTTGTTAGTGATTATAAATGAATGACATAACATAAAACTAATAACTTACCAAATAATGTCATGTAATAACTATTTTGGTTATAGAATATGCTGGAATCAACAATAGAAGTTGATACCATTTGATGGTATCAACAATGAATTATACAAGTAGATTGTTGTCAACAACGGAGTTGATACCATTTCTTTGGTATCAACAATAGAAGATGATACCATTTGATGGTATCAACAACGAAGAATTATACAAGTAGATTGTTGTCAACAACGGGAGTTGATACCACTTGATGGTATCAACAATGATGTCGACAAAATTAATGTTATTTTAAAAAATGTGATTATTGAATGATGACAAAATTAATCTTTGTTTTAAAAATAGTTGAAAGGAGTGAGAAGATCACCAAGGGTAAATCCGAAGAGTACAGAAGAAGATAATTCACAACAGAGTAATAAAGATGCAGCCACAAAAAAGAAGAGAGTGAACAAGGAGTTATTGGTTGATAAAGAGAAAGACGTTGTTAAAAGAAGAAAGAGCAGCAGAAATAAAGAACCAGAAGTAGATTCGGAAGAAGACGAATCGGAACAAGAAAGTCAAAGAGCTAAAGCAACAAAAAGAAAGAGGGAGACCAAAAAGAAGAATGAGAAGGAAGAGGAAGCAACTGGAAAGAAGAAAAAGAACAATGAACAACAAGCAGAAGCACGTAAAGGAAAGAAAAAGCTGGAGGTTAAAGATGATTCAGAGGATGAAGAATCATATTCAGAATAAGAACAACAACAAGTAGCCGCAGAAGACGAAACAGAGGAAGAACAAACATGTAAAACTTTATACATTATTTTTTATTTTAGTTCTATGCTGCAGTATAGTTAAGTTCATTTCTATATTAAATATAAAAATAAATGAATGAGTTGCGTGTATGCAGGCCGAAGTAGGAAGAGCGAAACAAAGTTCAAATCATGTCTGATACCAATGATTGAAATGTGCAACTTTCTATACAAGCTATTTGAAGTAGGAGGAGATAACAAGAATGGAAAAGCACTAAAGGAATGTGTGTTCTAGGAATTTATAAGACCATTCTACACAGGAAAAGAGAACGATGCAACAAATGATAAGTGGCTAGTCAAAATCGTCCTGAAATACAAACTACTTATTGGAGCATTCGATAAAGAAAAGAACATATTCGAGTTTGGAAAAAGAAAACTTATCGGTGCAAAATAGAGCCAACAGACTTTTCATTAATCTTCAAGATAAAAAGGGTCATCGAGAGTGAGGAGTCAAGAGGTTGTTGAAGAAAAAAAAATTATGTCAGTAGTCACTACATGGTTTAAGAACAAGTTAGAGAGCGGGGAAAGAAGAACATAAGAGTGATAAAATAAAGAAGTTCGAAATTGAGCGCAAACTAAAAGTCACATGAGGATCATCTGACCCACAACATTTTGTGAGACTATTTGCTATGTGGGTGCATGCAGGTTGTCTTCTTCCCAGATCACATAGTAACCTATCTCGCTTAAATACATTGGAAAGCGAGAAAGGAAAGAATGGAAGTGTTCCCGGCTGCACAATTCCGCTAGGTAAAAAAAAGGAAAAAGTTCATTTAATATAATGTTTATTTTTGAAAATAGTAAAATGCATACTGTACGTCAAACTAACCTCATTGATTCTCTGTATGCAGTATTGGTTCTGCGAACATACAGAAAAATTCATCGCAAAGAGGACAAATTTTGAAACCGCAACACCAAGATTCATGAGATGGAGCCAACATGTTAATGCAAAGAATTGGTAAAACAATTTCAAGGGAAATGTGGAGATACCATGGACATGACTTGGTTCACTCGTAAGGTAACATATTTGTTTACTCAATTTATATTTCAAATAGATTTCACTTTTATCATGTCAACAAAAGGAAGTTGATACCGAGTTTAGGAGTCAACAAACAAAGTTAGTGTATCAACAAATGAAGTTGATACACAAATGTATCTTGATTATAAAAATTATACTTGTGTCAACAATGGAAGTTGATACCAGTTTAGGGAGCATTTGTATGTATACAGATTATACTTGCACATTTATTGAATCTATGTCAACAATGGAAGTTGACCCAAAAATGAACGTAATCAAAAATATATATATTTTGTGTACCAACAATAGAAGTTGATACAATTTCTTGGAGTCAACAACAAATGTTTACACAGTAAATTTAAATCACACATTCTATTTTTGTGTCAACAATGGTAGTTGACATCATATCTAACATGTAGTTCCAGTCTTAGTGTCGCAAATCACTCTGGGGCTACGCCCGCTCGTGAAAGATATATTATGGTTATAAAGTTGGAAAAAAATATTATGCTAACTGTATTTTAATGTCGATTTGTAGGTTCATGAAGATGTTGTTGATCCCAGAATAAAAGAAGAGATGTATTTGATAAACATGTTAGTACCAAAGACGCTAGTTGAAGTAGAGAGGCATAGGAATGAGAATCGATAGAGGAAAACATTAATCTTCTACTTGACAACCAGGAGATAACATATGAAAGGAGGGGGCAAGCGACTAAATCAATGAGCAACATAATATTCATGAAGAAACTTATTGACAACAACAAGGACATGATGCATTTGAAGCCCGAGGATAAAGCGAGACTTGATGAAATTGCTATAGAAGTGAAGCAATGGGAAAGAAAGGGAGAAAAAATCTCAAAAAAGCAAGAGAAATGTCGAGAGTACTCAACAGAAATCAATGCTATGATTGAGACTGCTTTAAATGAAGAACCATCTAGAAATCGGATCAAGTCGAGATGGAAACCGAGTTGAAACCTTAAAGCGGGATGAAGATGAATTGAATGAAGAAGAAGAAGAAGAATCAAGTCAAATGGCACTGTCACTTTTAGATGGAGGTGAAAGTGATTTGCAGAAAATATTTAAAAGGGGTTATCGAGTGGATTGAATGTCAATGTAAAAATAGACCCAAATTTATTGGTGCTGGAGGATGGGACGTGCTTTAGGAAAAGAAGAAAAAAGAAGACAAGAGGAAGAAAATCTTGATTGCTAATGTGGTTCCGTGATACTGGTAACTCGGATGAGAAAGTGATTCTAGAGATTGCTAATGTGGTTGCAGACTCAAATGAGGAAGTGAATCTATAGATTGCTAATGTGATTGCAGATATTTGTAAAACAGCTCAACTGACAGAAGATGATAATGAAGAAAAGAGAACAAACATGAAAGAAGTGGAGATGGTGGGAGATGTACTTGTTTATTCAACTCCTTTAATTAAGGCTATATGTGACGATAGGAAAATTACGCCTTTTGGCGTTACCCAGCGGCCGTAACTCCCCCGGTGCGCCATGATGAGGCTACGATCCGGGCCTCAAAGCTAGGCAAATGCACGTCCATTTGCCCTTGCAAGCATGCTCGTGGAGCATGACGCAGCTAACTTAGCTTCCACACCATTCCTCTTCATAACTTGATAGGAAGTATGAGCATCCACTTATCGGCATGCAACTAAGCCTCATCAAGTCCGGCCACAATCATCTCTTGCGTCGAGCTACCAAGCTTAGATGATATGAGGGGCCAACGTGTCGACCTAAGCAATGCTGCAACTCATTGCGGCTGCCACGTACCCTTCCCTACTCTAAAGGGATCAAGCACGAATCGTAGTTCATCCTCGGAAGGGACGAAAAAAATTAAACTAAATCGTTTGCAAGGTCGTGGGCTAGCAAAAACGGTAATGGCCTGGTTCGTGATAGGCCATTCCGCCAAGATGCATAATGATTATGCATCATCGGGTCCGCGCCGTGGCATAGTGATGCCAACGCATCAAATACCTTCTTCGAAAGTCTACGCAACTATAAATGAGCCTTAGGCATCATTTATGCTCTTCCGGCTAAGCTATGAAGCTTACTTGGTACATAGTCCGCATATGCACCTTCAACCAACTACCCCTCCCTATATATGTCTTAATGGAATTTCTACAAGTATGGAAAGGGAGCATATTGACATACTTGTTTCACTATTCATGGCCGTTGCCATATATTTCTGAAGGACCGACAATGATTGTCGAAGTCTCCGCTTGTGCAGACAATGATCAGGCACCACTGCTCCGTCTGCACAATGATTGTGCACCACTTGTTCTCGTCTGGCTGTACAATGATTACGCATTGATCGCGCACGGTCTTTGCCTTCTCCGACAAGCTTCATTTATTGCACAATGATTTCGTTGTAAGATCGATCCCACCTACCCAACTGGCCTAATGCATCCTGATGATGCAACATTGGCCCTCAAATTCGAAACATAATGCGCCATTTTGGCGCGGTATCGCCTTAAGCCAATCCACCTTTTTCACGCTCGCTAAGCTTTGGATGAAGCTTCATCACAAGCAAATGGCGATCTTTAGCATGCGCCATGCTAAAAACACTGGTGTTACATTATCATTGTTTCTTCAAAGAATTTCGTCCTCAAATTCAAAACCAAAGCTATTGTGGACAATCTCTTGAGTTGGATTCCATGAGCAAAAGTACCATACCGTGATGCTCGAGAAATCACGGTTTCTTCAAGTTGTCATGAACAACAATTTAGACCTTCCGAGCACATGTCCCATACCACCCGCCCAGGATCCAAAAGTGCCCACAACTAAACCAAGAATCTAATTGGCCGGTGCCAAGAGGATATCTCGACAAGGTATCCCGAATGCGCATCCCATACCACGCACTCGTAAGTCCCTAAGGTTCACAGGATTTGAAAGATGTCATCAAAATGACAAAATTTTAGCACAAAGCTGCTGTGGATCAAGAGATCCAGCTGCCCACCACCCCTCGACGTCATCCAAAGTTGCCACTCGTAAGTGGATGCTAGCCGTGCCTGGACAACGCACACCCTTGGCCGCTACAACGCAGTGGGGATGATCTGCCCCATTGTCTACCCACCGTCCCGCATTTGCCTTCCTGGATATCCACTGTATGGGGCCACTTAGGCAAAGCAATCTCACAAAGATCCGAACAAGCTCAACTCGATTCTCATAGTAACGCAAAGCAATTACAAACTCTTTCCCCGCGCAAGGTTGGCCTACTTCCAACTTTAAGTTTTCCTTAAGGAAAATACTCGCCAATGAGTCCACTCCGCACAAGTCCCTAGAGTTTTCAACTTGCTCGATACTATTCGTGACGGACCGGAAAATTACGCTTGCGCTGCTGCCCCGCAGCCGTAACTCCCCGGCGCTACCATGATGAGGCTACGATCTAGGGCCTCAAGCTAGGCAAATGCACGTCCATTTGCCCTCGCAAGCATGCTCGTGGAGCATGACGCAGCTAACTTAGCTTCCACACCATTCCTCTTCATAACTTGATAGGAAGTATGAGCATCCACCACCGGCATGCAACTAAGCCTCATCAAGTCTGGCCACAATCATCTCTTGCGTCGAGCTACCAAGCTTAGATGATATGAGGGGCCAACGTCCGGACCGGCAATGCCGCAACTCATTGCGGCCGCCACGTGCCCTTCCTACTCTAAAGGGATCAAGCAAGACCGTAGTTCATCCTCAAGGGACGTAAAATTAAACCAAATCGTTTGCAAGGTCGTGGCCTAGCAAAACGGTAATGGCCTGGTTCGTATAGGCATTCCGCCAAGATGCATAATGATTATGCATCATCGGGTCTGGGCGCCGTGGCATAGTGATGCCAACGCATCAAATACCCTCTTCGAAAAGGCTACGCAACTATAAATGAGCCTTAGGCATCATTTATGCTCTTCTAGCTAAGCTATGAAGCTTACTTGGTACATAGTCCGCATATGCACCTTCAACCAACTACCCTCCCTATATATGTCTTAATGGAATTTCTACAAGTATGGAAAGGGGAGCATATTGACATGCTTGCTTCACTATTCATGGCCGTTGCCATATATTTCAAGGACCGACAATGATTGTCGAGTCTTTTGCTGCACAATGATTGTGCACCACTGCCTGTTCTCGCTGCACAATGATTGTGCACCACTTGTGTCTGGCATTTGTGACAATGATTACGCATAATGATTGCGCACCACCCGCCTTCTTCGATCATTTCATTTATTGCACAATGATTTCGCTGTAAGATCGATCCCACCTACCCAATTGGCCTAATGCATCATGATGATGCAACATTGGCCCTTGGCCAAATGCCAAACATAATGCGCCATTTTTGGCGCGGTATTGGCCTTAAGCCAATCCACCTTTTTCACGCTGCGGAAGCTTTGGATGAAGCTTCATCACAAGCAAATGGCGCATCTTTTAGCATGCGCCATGCTAAAAACACGGGGTGTTACACTATACTTCCAGAGAAATCAGGTAATGTCCCTACAACTGTGATTATACAATTTGAAAATGTATGCAACTATGATTATGAAAAAGTATGTTGATAATTTTGATTATACAAGTTTCGGTTTGGGTTCTTTCATTATGACAAATGAACATATAAAATTGTTGTAATGCTAGAGATAAAATGCTAGTTTTATTTTTTTGTTATAATGCTAATGTCGCAATGTTATATAGATCAACAACAAGCAGTTGATAAACATAAAAATATTGTATCAACAACAGTGAGTTGATGCCATGAGATAGCATCAACAACAATTGTTGATTCCTTCTTAATAACAATAGAAGAATCAACAACAATTGTTGATTCCAAAAAAATGAGTCAACACCGATATGTTGATACCGTTTTAAATAGGACTCTTACATGTTAATATAATAGGATTATTTCTTGAGGTGTACTACCCCAAACTTCTATGGTCCAAGCTTCGATGCGATCATCTTAAATTTATACTCCTATCAAGATGATCCATCACAACAAACAGAATATACCCTACACCGAAAACAAGGTGACGATAATGTCTTGAAGGCCTTAAAGTTCTATTCGAATTGGATGAAATTGATGGCCCAATCGAAGATGAAGACACCACCCAAGAGGATGATTCCGGCGCGCAGCAGACAAAGGAATCGTGATGAAGTCATGGAAGAGGAAGGAGGTATAACACAAGGTCATAAAGGAAAGCGCCAGATAAATACACACCTCCGCTTAATGTGAAGAAGAGGACCGAGCAAGAACCAGAGCACAAAAAGGAAAGAAGAAAGGGGAGGTGTTGAAGAAAAAGAGGATGCAGCTTATTCACCTCCTTGATGATTACGTTGATGAGACGCCACCCGAGCCAATACCGCTGAATAAGCTCCGAAGACCTCAAACTTTGGGAATCCCGCACCGTGGACGAAAAAGGGTCATTGGTCCATTCTTTGAGCAAGCAAATGTAATGGTATGTAACTCAAACAAATTTTTGTTTATTCATAGACATAAACAATGAAAGTTGATGCCATGATAATAACCAAGTTGCGCTTAGAATTTGACTGGATATGTAATGTCAAGATAATAATACTTCAACATTAATATGTTATGTAATGTCGAAGCTAACATAAACTTTGCAAATGCGACTAAAGCGTGTACCTTTTATTTTGACAATGAACAAGAAGAGTGGGTCACCTGGAAGGCCTCTCCAATTTCTAATGAACAACATCAACATTATCAGTGAGATAGTTGATTACTACAAAGACCATGTCAATTCGAAGATGGAAAATCTATCTAAGCCGCATACTATGGGGAAGAAGCACTTAATTTGCTAATTCAAATGCTTATGTAAGTAACAACTCTTAATCTGTTTTTGAATAACTAGTTACATAAAATTATGATGAACAAATGAATGAATTATTGTTGTTATCACCAAAAACAAAACTAATCGCCAAGAAAATGATGTAACAAATAATGAGGGGTGCAAAGCTAGCGGGGATATACAAAAAGTGGAATCAACTAAGATTCCAAAGAAACTTGAGGGAAAGATACCTGGATGACCTTGAAGCAATACCGATGATACCGATGTGTCTACAAGATAGGACTGGGAAACCATTCCATCGTTACTTTTGCGTTGATACGTGGAAGATGGTTGATCTTCAACACCATTCATCACTACAGACGATACAACGAGCAAGACAATGTCATGGTACAAACTCGACTCACTCCGAACGAAATGGGTATAAAAGATGTTGAGACAAAGATGGACATGTAATTACAAAGTTAGACCATTACCCTACATCAGCGCAACAGGTTTGACCGCGCAATGCACGTCTTCTTATTCATGAAGTGCTTGGTGAAGCGTGGAGATTGCTTTGGGATTTATATGGTAACAAGGTCCAATACCATGAGAACATAAACCGAAGAGAGCAAAGATTACCGCTGAGAATGTTATCCGAATTGAATGCATGGCAACCAACTTTGCAACTTAAAGACTCATTGAAGAGGTAGTCAACATTCAAGATTCTCCGTTGAAGAATTAGATGGTAAGCAAGTACAAGAAATTACAGACTTGGTCGAAGAGGTTATCAACCTACAAGATTCGTTGAACTATTAGATTAGAGCAAACACACTTAGTGTAGTTTAACATTTTGGTAACTAATTTAGTTGCTTTGTGTAGGTCTGCTAATTTATTTAAATGTTAGTTTGAAAACACATCTTTTATTTGGAGGATGTGTTTAGTACTAGTTTGTTATCAATTAATATTACTATTAGTTACTAAAGTGATTATCAACTGAATGAATGAGTTGGTTATGAAAGTTAATGAATGTTGCTTGTACAGGTTGCAGGTATGATCAGGTAATGGAGTTAACTTGTAAATATGAGATAAAACCATGAATTTTTTTTTTTTTATTGAGCATCAACAATGGAAGTTGATACATTTTTGGTATCAACAATGGAAGTTGATACCAAAAAATAATGGGTCAAAAAATTAATTGATGAATAACTGATTGGTTTCATATAAAGTAAAGTGAATGGGGCTTGGTAGTAAGAATTACAGGTATGCTCAGCTCATGGTATCAACTTGAATATATACAGATAAAACCATGAAATTTTTTTCATTTCAGCAAGCCTCAACAAATGGAACTTGATCCAGTAATGGGGCATCAACATTGAAAGTTGATACCCTGACTTGCATCAACATTGATATGTTGATACAGTTTATATAGTATTTTTTCCTGTAAAAAAAAAAACAGTAAACCTGCAAACTGACATAAACTGACAAGAATGACATTGCTAAACAAAATAATAGAGAATGTATGTCATTAAAAAGACAAGAAATCCAACAACAAAAATATAGAGAAAGCATAAAGATAACTAACATCAATGTAGATCATTCAAAAACTAGCATAAAAAGGTAAAAAAAGAGAGTTCAGAGAAATAGTAAATCATCCAAAGAAACTTCGTAACAATATTCACCTCAAGAAGTTGATCATTCTGGAGTTGGACTCCTCACAAACACCGGGTGCACGAGGAGCCAAAGGGGGTCTCGCGACATCTACGACAGTTGTGGAAGGCAAGTCTTCCACATCGACCACACTTCCTCTTCTTGCTAACTTTTCTCGAGAACCCCCGTACCTTGAAGCAGCTTGGCCTTCCACCTGACGCTCGACCACCATTGGGAGGTAGGACATAACCTTCTTCATTAATTTTAGGCGGCCTCTCATGGTCGGGAATAGGATAGATAGGACTAGCATACAAACCTTTGTAGTACCTCAGTGGTATAATACTTGACCGATGTGCTTGTAAGGTCTGCCTTCCCCAATTTGCAACATAGCTTTCATGGAATGGGTGCAAGGGAAACTATGCTTCTCGCCACCAGTTGGTGTACATGTCCTAGCATCCAAATCCACCATATGCTTACTAGTGGGAGAAATTATTTCAAATACTTTATCACTTGCTCTTCTAAACTTGTAGAAACGACAATGGTAATCCTCTTGTTGAGTCCGGAATTCCACTTAATAGACAACACCAACCTTTCGTAGTTCTTCTCCATTACATAAGCACGAATACAATCCACAAGCTCTAGTGCTGGGAGCCGCTTCTCATGCTTGATGACACTATTAAAACTCTCCGCAATATTCGAGGTGTTCTCACCCCACCTTTCTCCTTGAAAAACATGAGCTTCCCAAATTCTCAAATGGAATCTTCACCATCCAATCAATCACTGAATCAATCTTGAGATTGCTCAAACTCTTGGCGGCAGCAAAAATTTCTCCTTTGTTAAGGCAAGCAGTAGCACTCTTCAAACAACTTCACAAAGCCAGCTTGACTCGCTCTTACCCTTTGGAACAGAACATTACCTTTCATGTGGTACAAACAAAAGAATGGAAAGCTTTTGGAAAGACTAGAGGGACATGCTTCAAAAGGCCAGCTCCACTTGTCCGATATGATGGTCGGTGGACGGTCTTCACTAATAATACCCTTCAAAGTTGGTTAGGAACCATTCCCAATCACAATTTTCGCAAGGTACAATACCAAAAGCAACTGAAAGATCTCTAGAAAATACAAAAAAAAAAAAAAAAAAGATTCAAAGACTAAACACACAAAAACCGATATCCATGAACAAGTTAATGGGTCGACAAACACAAATTATGGGATCAACAACAAAGCAGCTATGTGATCAACAACTACTATTATGGTATCAACAATCGCGATTATGGTATCAACAACTACAAAAGAGGTCAACAACCGCAAATTACGATCAACAACTGCAAAATATGGGATTCATAACAAGAAATTATAGAATCAACAATCGCAAATATGGTATCAACAACTACAAAAAGAGGTCAACAAACGCAATTATGGGATCAACAACAACAATTATGGTATCAACAATCGCATTTAGTGGGAATTATGGAATTATGTCATCAACAACCGCAAAAAGAAGTTATGTCATCAACAATCGCAAAATTATGGAACAACAACAAGAGTTGATATAGAAAAAAGGGGTCAACAATCGCAATAATGGGATAAACAAACAACATTTGAAATCCAAAGGATATAATGCATCAACAATAATTATTATGTGATCAAACAACAAATGATTATGGGATGAACAAAGTTATGTGATTCATAGAATTGAAATCCAAGGATATCATGTGATTCAGAAACTAAAATTGAAACACTTAATACTTAAAAGAAGAGAAAAAAGATTAAAAAACATACCTTGGTTACCAGTTTTCCCGCAAGCAACCATAAGACCTCCCATAATCATTTGTTGTTTAATCAGTTAACCATCAATTTTACACTTAAAATTGTGAAATGACTAGATGAATGCGGAAAGTTATTTGTTGGCCAAGAATGGTTGAACGTAGATGAATGCAAAAACTATTTGAAGGACATTGAATTTTACAATTTTAAGTGTAAAGTAGATGGTCAACACACGCTTAAACAAAGTCAATCGTTAATGGGCACCAAACTCAAAGTTGGACAAAATTAGGCACCAAACCAAAAGATATACCATTTTATGGGCACCAAAATCAAAATATCTCTTTTTTAATCTACAATTTTTAAGCTGATCATGCAAATTCTTTTGCTCGACGGGACAACTATATGTAAGATTATTGAATCTCAAGGTGTGCCTCTGAATCCGCATGAGAATCTGGATTGCGTATGATTCGATAATCTGGAAATCAGATTATTGTTCGCTAAAGCTTTTATCAGTACGTGACTGTGTTTGGGGCAAACACTCTTATCCAATTTTCTTTTTCATTTCTTTTTTCCCAACTGGCTTGTAATGCTTAGTTCAATATCCACATACTATTAAAAACAAATGTCACTATCCCATCAAATGAGCCCGAAAAAGAGTAAATGAGCCCGAAAAAGAGTAAGTAGCATAGGCTTTGAATCTGTTCAATGGATTTGGTTTTGGTCATACTAATAGTAGTAACAGGAGCGTGGGCACAGACTTCAAAAAATTTGAAGATATTTCCCACGAGATTCATATAGCTGTCAGAAACTGACCTCATAATTTAAGGTGCACTGGTTTGATCTTAAAGCAACCATCAGTTGCAGTACTTGTTTTAAAATTTTCTTCCCATGCTTCAATGAGTTCATACCGTTGCTAGAAATTTGACTTTAAAATAATCAAGTTGACTGACTGATTGATTATCATAAGATGATGCATGAGGAGGATGCTTGGACCACCACCACCAGCAGCCCACCACCACTTGAATCTCCCGACTTGACTAGCTGATAACAAGAATGTTAGGTTCATCAATATAGCTACTGTACACCAACAGTGTCTGTAATCGGGGTGTAAATGACAGTAAAAACGATCAATTTGGTTAGTCCAAATGTAGACCATTAGCCATTAGGTGTATACAAACTAAATTTTAGATTTAGGAATGACCAACTATATTTTGAAAATGATAAGCCGCGCACAGTACAACAATGGCTGCTGAACGTCACCTATATTGGACCGCATTTGATAACGATTATTCATAAATGATTAGCGTTCATTTAGAGTCACTAATTAATGAATTTACTTGACTTTTAGTATTTGTCAATGAGAGTGTCAAAATTTCAAACACAAAGGAAAGGTAGGCCAACTAGCTATCACTGTTTTTGGTATAAGGTTCCAACGTAGTGATATGTGTTGGTACCATTAAAATGTCTCATTTATATCTCATTGGCTGCACATTATTAAGATGCGCCTCTTGTCTAACCTTTGATGAATGGACATATATAAATAATAATTGCAAACACAACCAACTGATGCTCGACTCTCATAATTGAAATCAGAAGTTAAGCAATTCCACGGAAATTTCTCCCGAGAGAAAATCGTGTGGCAGTCATTCAATGATTCTAATTTCTAGCACTGAGATAGGTAAGAACGGAAACAAGCCCTCATCAAGCTCGCCTTCCTGTAAATTTCGGGAATATCCTCCTGGACACCAAGAGCTAGAGTTATAAGCTGTTGCCCAAACTATCTGTTGAAATATCACAAAGCAAGGATCCAATAATCATGCTTAAATGACATGATTTAATATTATTTGACATAATACTAAATTCATATGATCCAGATAAAAACTTGTCAGAAACTAATTTTTTTTTTTTTCCCTATATTAATCTAGCTCACAAGTCCAAATTTAAGGCTCCTTTCAGTTAGGTGACAAAATATCTCTCTGAGTTATTTCCTTTCCATTTTTTTCTATCTTCTCTTTTGATATTGTCTTGAGTTTACTTTACTTATAAAGTTGCATTTTGCTCTTTTCTAATCAATAGAGAATCATATCAAAGATTCCTGTTGAAAAATCTTCTTTACTTGATAAGACTGATTGTGGGATTATATTTTGGATTAGCATCAACTTAAGTTAGTTAACTAATTGAATTTCTTGCTTACATGTGCAATTATTATATGGGGTACATGAATTCATTCATGGGATTCCATTGAAGTAGTGCTAGTGATGATTTGCACCCCACTCTTAATGCATATAGACCACTTGTTATTCAGATTCCATCATAATCTTGAATCTTCTTCTTGAAAAGGAGTTTTTAGGTGGCTGGTGGATTTGAGTGGGAACATTAATATTAGGCCCTGAAATTTAGTCAAAAATAACAGTTACTCTTTGAAATGATAAGATGAAGAAGAATGAATTTTAAATTAATCTGGGGTATCGATTTCAGAGTCAGACTGATGCAATGAGTGATATCTAGTTGATAAACAACAAGCTGACCACTTGTTATTTGGATCCCATCTCAAGCTGTTCTCTAAAATGTGTCCGAAAGAAAATTGAAACCTATTTTGAGGCGGGCCAAAATATTTTGAGGCATACGTTCGTCGGAAGTTATCGGCCAAACTTGAGTTATTGTCCAAACCTATGCAAAACATAGGTTCTGGCTGATAACTTAAGTATGCCTCAAAAAATAATTGGTCTGCCTCAAAACAAGTTTCAAAAAATTGTGCATCTGGTTCACATCCCGCAACCTGTCATAGGTTGGGAACTTGGGAGTCCAACCCCCGGGCAACCGGGCTAATGCCAGTTGGTTATCACCGATAAAATGTTGTTGAGACCATGCTAAATATAATGGGCTTATTTTGGTACAATAACAAAATCTTTAAAACTATTGGGCTGCACAATGCTGCTGCCATGCTGACACTGTCCCTAACATGGCCAGTGCAAATAGATGAAATCAAACACAATTATGCATGAGAGAAAGATAGGAGCATTTCTGATCAAATACCACATTGTTGAAAATCAAACCAACATGATCTTGTCTCGACTCATCTGCTGTTTACATACCTATCTAGCCTAACGGCTAGTAATCAGGTGATATTACATACAGAATAACTCTTTAAACATGATGATGTTTACAATTAGAACAAGCCACTATCAATCCATAATAAGTTGATAACCAAATAGTTCAACCAAATACAAGGCACAGATTTGCAGTTTCAGACACCATTGAAGAAGGCTCATAGTGAGCAGGTAGAGGTGATTTTCTTCTGTAGTTACGGTACCGTAAACAAATTACTTATAATTTGATGAACTGCCAGTTACCAAAAAGAGTGACCTGTTACTTTTAATTTATCATCGTCAGAGAAATAGAAGTTCACCTGTTCCGATCCTAATTCCTACACGAAGGAATTTCAAAACTAATAAATTAGTGGTAACCACAACTCCTGCACAACTGCAGCTAAAAACCCCAATTGCCTCCTAGAAGCAAGCTGGCATTTTGCCAGTTCCCAGCCGAAGTCCTCGCAAAAATCTGCATACTACCATGTAGACACAACACCAAGTGCAACGTAGACTACTGCCGTAGTCAACAAGGACTCAAGGGTACTAACCATTTTCCAATAACTTCCCAACATAGATCAATCTCTGCTAGTCTGGCGGGATACCTTCCTTATCCTGGATATTTGCATTGACATTGCGATGGTGTCAGAAGCCTTTTCTTAACAAAAGACATTTGCTCCCTTTATTTTCCGAAGTTGGTTGGCAAAAGTTCGCCAATCAACTTCGAAAACCAAAGAGAGTGAATTTCTATAAACTCCCCAAAGTTGCTGGTGTCAGCTCTGCAAAACCATGAAGAAACCACATTCAAAGAACTAACAAATTGCACATAAACTCCAAGTTGCTGCTATTTGTTGTATTTTGCAACAGATGAGCTACTTTGAACAACTTTACAACATTGGTTCTACAGAACAGGCCAGTCATTTTTAGGATTTATAAGCAGAAGTGAATGTTTATGCAATCCCAACAACTAGTATAAAAGTTCTACATGGTTTCAGTTCAAAACGTCACCCCTACCCTGAGTACTAAATGGATATATATATACACTACAAAAAATCTGAGCATTGGCAACAATACTAGTTTGGTTGCCTAAAATGAGATTTGAGTTGCCAAACAAAAAGGCAACTAATGGTAGTTGCGGAGCTTAAGTTGCCGTATGAGGTGTTTCCAAATGCAACGGCAACTACTAAAAAGGACTAGTTGCTATGCGCACATTTGGCAACTTAGGTTGTAGTAGCCAAATACGTTGTTTATTAAATGCAATTGATTAGCCCCACTAATTTTTGTAGTTGCCAAGTATTTTCCAAACATGCTAACAACAAAACTTTCATAGTTGTCAGGTGGTTGCCTAACATTACAGCAACTAAATTTATATCTTGTTGCGATTTTATTTAACAATTAATTCCGTAGTAGCCAAATATCTTGATTCATAATTGCGATAGGTTAAAACAACTAACTTGTAGTTGTCACATCTTTGCCTAATCATTTAACAATCAAAATTTGTAGTTGCCATGTAGTTCCTGAATCATTTTACAACTCAACTTAGCAACAACATATTTTGGGTTGCTTTAACATTTGAAACTACATCTGGACCAATGAATATTCAGCTGGTCAAACATTAAAACCAATGCAGATTTCAATGTTCAGCTGGTCAAACATTTAAACCGAAGCAGATTCGTTGGTCACAGTGCTAAATATTGGTTATATAAACATTAATACAAAATTGTATAATTAATTGGTCAAACATTTAAACCAATGTAAATTTCATGGGTTGAAGTGCCAGAAGTTGGGACTTGGAGTCTTGGAAATATAAATCATCATTAATTACAAAATTAATAATTAAAACTAAATAAATTCCAGAAATAAAGCTAAACAAAAAAAAAATATTTTGGAAACTAAATTTTTATTTATAGTTAATGATACATTTATTATTTTAATTAAGACAAAGTATAGATAAGAGATGACATTAAGCATTTTATTTAAAAAAAAAAAAAAACAGAGCACTGCTGCTTGGTCAGCTACAACAAATGGTCCTTCCGGAGAGATGTCATCTATGAGCTGATATATTGCTTCTATTACACCTGATGGCATGATCACCAGTTTGCATTTCACTAAACTGCCACTTAAATATCACTTCATTAGACAAGCTCTCATTTTGAGATCAATACGATAAACTTGGGCACTGCATTTAGTTGCAAACAAATACAAAGATCAGAACTAACCAAAAAATTTTAATTATAGCAAAACAATAACCACCTACGGCACAACCCACCTAATTATATTTGAGAATTTTGAGATCACTTCGATTAAATTCAAAGAGAGTAGAAAAATAAAAAGATAAATGAGAAGCATGGTATTGACATCTCCTTAAAATCTTTCAAAAAAAAAAAAAAAAAAAAAAAGACATCTCCTTAAAAGAGACTCTTAAACACTCAAGCAAATGAGATCATCACGGATAGTTATTGGAAACAAAAGTCATTTTTATGTTTATTTTGGCTATTCATATTACTACCACCACTACATTTATTCATCTGTATGCTTCAAAAAAAAAGAAAAAAAAAAACTTATTCACCTATAAGTTGATGTTAATTAGATTGAGGCATATAACCAAACACTTAAAACGCAAGAATAAAGCCTAAAATTTGTTTTTGTAGCACCCCTGGATATATGAAAATGAGAAACGATTCAATGTTATCTAAAAGAAATCTGCAAGAAAGAAACATTAGATTGTCATCCTTAACTCTGAGATTTGAAATATCCTGGAAACCCTGACATGGAATGGCAATTACGGAGAAAACAATGTTTTTAGCTTTGGTGTGTTATTAGTTGAAGTGGATAGTGGAATAAGGCCGATAGACAAGGAAATGAAAAAATACCATTCAAGCAGCAGATGTAAGATTAAATGGAGAGTATAATGAAGACCGCATGAGAAATTGTTGCTTGTTGATTCTTCAAAATTCGGCTACAAATTGATCAACAAAGAAGAGAAAGAGGGTAAAAGGTGAGATTGGGATCGAGGGAGATTTAATCAGTGACTGATTGATGGAGATACATGGAAGGGAAGAGATGGTGGTTGTTCCACGGTAATGGAGGAAGAAGAGAGGAGCGGCATGGAAACGATTGGGTTTCAGTTAGGGGGATGATTCAGGGTTTTATCGTATTTATAATATAAGGTATCTGGTAGAGTTCATATCTCGAGAAATCGTGTGATGGGTAAATTTGGGACGATTTATAGGTGATGTTTTTTTTTTCTCCTTTGAAGCATCTATAAGTGAGTTGAGTGAGCAAAATATCATGGCATTTTTAGGGGCGACCCCAAAAGATTTAGGGGCGACTTTTTTATTCCCAACCCATATACACCGTTAAGGGATGTCCAAAAATGCGGAGAATACGTTAATGCCCATACATAATCGGAAGTTATTTTGTGTCCGATTATTATAAAGAAATCGGAAGCTTAGTGACGATATTATACTACCGATTAATATCGATTTTGTGCTAAACGAGTATCTTGCTTCTATAACAATCGGAAGGAACAAGAACCTCACTAAACTACCGATTATAGTAGCTCCTAAATTCCCAAAATTGGTGATTTCGTCAGGGAAGAAATTTGGGGTAACTTTATAATCGGAAGTCATATTAACTATCGATTATTCTAGTTCCCAAATTCGAAAAAAATGAAATTTAAAAAAACAAAATTTGGGGCAATCAGTATAATCTAAGTCTTATTAACTACCGATTAATATAGTTCTCAAATTTGAAAAAATTGAGATTTCTGCAAAAACAAAATTTGGGGCAACTTTATAATCAAAAGTGAAAATACTACATTTGACTACCGATTATACAGTTGCCCCAAAAAAATAGAGCCGTTGGAACTCTAAACTGTATATAAGGATTGTATCCTTTTACTCTCTATGGAACACAAATACCTATAAACTCTCTCCAACATCATCTTCAACATAATGGCCCAATCATTCATTAATCCTACGGAGTTCACAATTGAAGAAGATTTATCTTTATGTAGGGTGCTATGTTCAATTCTATCCGAGACGAGGAGAAGAACGTAGGCAAGGAGGCATAATGAGTATGAGTTATTTGGGGAAAATTCACGAAAAATTCTACGGCGACACCAGAACCCAAACAACCGTCACTCTGATCTTTTACGCCGAGTTGGTTCAATAAACAGACACGTCAAGAATTTGTCCATTTAACTTATCTTGTAAATCAATATCGATTGAGGGGTGAAACCAATGATGAGGTTATAGAACGATCTCTCGGGGAATGGCGGATATGGAAAAGATCAAGCTTCCGTTATGAAGCTCATTTTAGAATCCTTAGGGCGATGGAAAGATTTAATCCGTTTAGGACTCGTCCAACACGTCCACGACGCTAATCACAATACCTTGTCATAGAATACAGGGAGTTCAATGTAAAATTATGATGATGTGTAGGTGACATTGTTATGAATTTCAAAATATTTATTAAAATCAGATGTTGATCTAACTACCGATTATACTCCAACGGCTAGTTCGTTCAAAAGAAACTAGCCTTGCCTCGAAAACCACACACAATCAGTTGATAATACATATTGATAAACCTCCGATTATACTACTCTAATGAAACTGAGAACTCTGTTGACAAAACATTCCATAATAGGAAGTATATAACAATAAATATTTACCGATTACGCATAATCGGGTGCTTTGTTCAAACGTTTCCTACCGATTGTGTGTAATAATTGTACGTAATTTCAGTACAGTCTTGTAAAAGTACGCATCAACGGCCATATTTTCAAAAAAAAAAAGAGACGTTGGGACTCTCATCTATATAAGGAGGGTAAACTCTTCTTATTTATGCACCAAACAACACGTATATAGCATCGTGTATTCTACAAATAGATTTTCCATCGTCTACTCTTGTGAATTCATTTTATATCTCAACTTACAAGCATGGCAACGTTTGACGAGTCAAGATTTGGTCATTGTGAAAACATGGTATCGTGAAACAAGACGTGAAGATGTCATAGCAGGAAGGTTAACACCCGAAGTCTTTTGGGCGAGGGTATATAGCCAATTTGTGCGAGAGTATGGAAATCCAAAGCAAAGATCATTCCAACAAGTTCATGATCCTTTCCGACTTGTCCAAAAAGGGGTAAATGATTACATAACGATACAAAAGAGGATGTTTATCACTAGCCACTTAAGCTTGTCGATCCAACAATTTGTAAGTATAACGCTCGGTTATTCTTTTTAAATAACTTAGGGTGTCTAATCTTTCTTACTAAAACGAAGTTGACATTATTTTATGTTTGTTTATGTAGGAGACACTCGCAAAAAGACATTACTTAGTGGAAAAGGGTGAAGAATTCACTTATGATGGAAGTTATGAATTCCTGAAGTCCGTCACAACAGTATAAATGTTGATTGATGGTTACAATCAGAAGTTATTATTTTGTCTACTGATTCTGGGAAGATTTTCAGTTTTTTTGTCAGACTTTGGTGACAATTGGAAGTTTATGCAATATGTTGTCTATCGATTCTGGGAAAAATTTTCAGTTTTCTTTTTTTGTCAAAGTTTGGTGACAATCGGATGTTTATGTAATATGTAATGATTGTTTTGTTAGATTATGTTGAAAAAATTTCAATTGTTTTGTCTTGTATAATCGGTTGATACTTAAAATATAACTACCGAAGCTAAATTCCAAAAGTTAATAACCGATTATAATATTGATTGAGTTTATCCAGGTTATTGATCAACAATTTTATAAAATGTCCATCAAGCACACTTGTATAATACAACTCAACCTTTGATATATTAAAAATATAACTACAAACAATTTTGACAAAATAGCTTTATACTTCACTTTTTGCTAGATAGTATATTTTCTATAAAAAATTCAACAAAACAAAAAACATGTACAAATCAAAGCATAATTCTTCAAAATTCAAAAATGTTACTGAACCGATCTTGATAAGCCGATCTCATTTTTTAATATGACTTATGTAAATTTTTCAATCATGTTGATAAGATCGTACAAATTTGAGAGACAAATAAAACTGGACCGCACGGTAAAGCTAGCCAACTAGCCTACCATAAGCCGATTTCTAAATTCAAAATTGTTACCTAACCGACCTGGAGAGTTTCTAAATTCTAAGGTTGAACAAATTATAAAGTTGAATATATCATTTTTATAAGCGACTTATATAAAGTTTCAATCATATCCATAAGATCATATCAATTACCGAGACAAATAAAACTGAACCGCACTGTAAAACTGGCCACTGAACCTAGCATAAGCCGGTTTATAAATTCAAAACCGATACCTAACCGAACTGAACGGTTTCTAAATTCTACATTTCAAGGTTGATTGAATTATAAAATAAAATAGATCATTTTTAAATGCGATTCATGTAAATTTTCAATCAGATCCTACAAATTTCCGAAACAAATAAAAATGGACCACTCTAAATTTTGAATCAGCCTAGATGAACATTGCATAATTTTACATCAATCCGCTTGCCAATTAATTTGGCCAATTGAAAACAAATGCCAACAATAATCACCAATATCGGCTTGCCATTAATTCGACCAATTGGAAACAAATTCTTCTAATAAGCACCAATATCTGCTTGCCACTTATTCGACCAATTGGAAACAAATGCCAATAATAATCACCAAATGGGTGTATAGAAAAAAGACACACGGATCGCCAGCTTTTCCAATGGAGGGAAAAATTCCCGCTAAAATTTCGTGTGGCGGCAATTTGGCGCTCTGGTTTATATGTGCCGCCCAAATATTTGGGCTAAAATCTGATATTGAAAAGCTGAAACCCTGAGACCTCAACACTCTCTCCGAAAATCAATTCTCAATCTCTGAAAATCAATTCTCAAACTCCCCCGTCCATCGAAAACCCATACTCTCTAAAACCTAATTCAATTTCAGAACACTCTTTCACCCCTGATTTGTTTGTGAAAAAGCTCTCATCTCTAATTTTTCTTTTTTTGATTGAAATCGAAGATTCAAAAGGGAGAAATTCAACTCTCTGAAACCTTAAAACTTTTACTATTGTCTCTGAAACTCAACTCTCTGAAATCTAACTCCCACATCCATCAACAACCTTGACTCGCATACAAATTTGACGATGAAGTATAGTTTCAGAAATAGTTTCTCTCTTTCTGAATTAGGGCTTTTCAATTTCGGTGTGGATTTTAATTTAATATAGCAAATTGAACTTTTCTGTGGTGGGTTTATTCAATAGAGGTGACCTTTGGTTTCTTTGAATCTTGGGTTATGCGATTTAATGATTTTTCTTAATTTGTCTCAGCAATCTTATTTCTATCTATAAACTTTAGGAAATATGGTTTCGATTACCTTATCCCTTTTAATGACAAATTTATCAGCATTTGAATTTTTATTATTTGTTGATTAATGTATATGTTCTTTGCAGGAACTAATGAAAGACAGAAAAGTGTAAGAAGTTGTCGAAATTCAAAGGATTCGAACCAAAGTTAGGTAAACATTCTGCTGTAATTTATCTTACAACTTTGGGCTTGATTGTCTTATCTACTAGTCTTGCTAATCTAGGCTTTGTTATATTTTGTGTTATTTGGTCTACTTACAATCAGGGATTGATGCATTATAATATTTGATTTCATGGCCTTCAAAAACAAATGTAATAGATTTAATGTTTTATTCTGGGTTTGCTTATGTATGCTGAGATATACCCCAATTCATGATAACAAACAGTAAATTTTTATGTAGTTTAATAACTTATTTTCACCTCTACATGGTTGTTTACTTGCATAAATATAGGTGATTTTTTCTCTTTTTTATACATTGGTGCAAACATTGCTGTTATATGAGAGTGCTAGTTATTTATCTTTGGCTAAATTTGCTTCACTATTGATTGAATTTTTTGTGCGGCTTCAGAATCTAGTTGATTCTTTTGAAGATCTTAGTGAGATTGCTAAATTCAAGGAATCCATCATTCATTGGTCATGTCTATTCTGTTGGCTTGAGTTAACCATAGTTGTTCTGCACTTTTTTTTACGGACTCTCATAGATTGTGTTCTGTTCGCAGGACCGCTCTCTTGCTCGTTGCTCGCTTTAATCGATCACCACTGAGTTCTGAAGGTATAATTAATGATGATGTTTTGTTGGACAGTGGAGCTGATGTTGAGTAGTTCATCAATTTGAGTTTCAAAGATTTATTTTGTATTCTTTCTTGGCATATGGTCAAGTAATTAGACAAAATTATTGTTTGCTTTATTGTACTCAGAAGCTTCTCTTTGTCCTGATAGCTATGTAACATACTTGCCATACAAATTTATCCTAGTTTCTTTCTTGAAACTCAGTCTTTTTGATGTGCTGTCGTTGGCTCACACGCTCTAATGTCATGACTTGTACTTCAACTCTCCTTAGGCAAAATATTGAGTGTGCCATTAAGTTATGCCTGGCTTGTTTACTGTATCAAGTCACTTTTGGTGATGCCCACTTCAACGACCCACAAAATAATTGCTCCCAATAGTGTATGGTTTCAAATAATTAAACTTTAGGAGAATCTTGTATCCCCTTTTGTACTGCCTACTACTGCTACTTATATTCCATACATATGAATAGACAGTACATATATTCGTTTACATTGTTTACAAGATTATCATTTGACTATATACTATCTTGACAATCTCTTTTATGTTTGCAGGGCTCATGGTTTGGATGTCTCGCATCTTAGAGCTTATCACTTCAGTTAGTTTGCAGTTTAAGGATTAGCTCACTTTGCCTACGAGTTCTTTGGGTTAGTAACTCACTTTTAGAGTACACATGTATAGACTTTAAGGTTCAGGGTATAATGTATTGTTACTCCTTTTTGTTTCAAAAAAGAATTCAAGATTATTCAGATGATAATTAAGGAACAACTCTTATCTTTTTAGTACTACTAAGTTGGTGCACAAATGATCCAGACGCTCATTTCAACCAACTTAAGTTATTCAAATGTCCACTCATATCTATTAAAGGTTAAAGATGAGTTTCACTATAAATTTTCTCTGGTTGTGTTGTTCTGTTACACCATAAATATCGAAGCTCCCTTTTGAGCATATATTTTTCGCTCCCTCTAATGTTATAGCTTCTCCCATACATTCTCATTTGTTTGTCGCCCTCAAAGGTGTCAATTGCATATATGGAGATTGATAGCTCTTTCTTTGGTTGCTGATTACTGAGTTTTGTTGATCCAGGTTGCCTTGATAAGAGTTGGATAGGACTGCCAAGAAACGAAGATGCCTTCATTGCAGGAGTCCAAAAGTTGATAGCATTTGTGAGTCAGGATTCAGAATGGGCAGAAAAGTTGGTGTTCTTGTAAAGATTGCAATAACAATATAAGAGATGTTGTATTTGAAGTGCTCGGACATATTCTTTGGGGTGGGTTTATCCCAGGATATACGGTGCAGGAACAGGTATTGGATATACCATGGAGAGGGGGAGGAGGAACATGTACTGGAAATATAGTGCAGGACGACGATGTTGAAATGTCTTATTTGCTGCATGAAATGAACTACGACGCCTCTAACGTTTACAAGCTGCTCAATGATGCACAGATGGAGAGAAAATTGATAATGATGATGTTTACACTAGTTCGTTTCTTGTCAGCATTTACTCTTTGTGATGCTTAAACTTTTCTTAATTTTTAAGTGTAATCTATCATGAGTTACTCATAAGTGATAATGAGTCATTAACTAATCTATATTTTGTAGGACTTGGCCAGTTATCAACTGCATACTCCTTGCAAAATGGAGGTTGTGTTTCTCCGTGTCTCTTACTGGGGTTAGGGGGTGTTAGGACTTTATCTCGCAGCCAAAGTTGAGCTATGAGGCTATTTTGACATTGGATAATTGGCATTTGGAAATACTTGATGATGCATCTGTAATCTTTTGTAAAAATTATGAGTCCTTTATGATGCTTTTCAATGAACGGTAATTTGACCTGATACACAACTAAATTTTTCAATTTAAATGTCAACAGTTAACACAGGTGTTTGGACAGTTAATCTAGTGGGTGTTATTTGATTGCTCAAACCATTTGGCAGTCATAGTTGCTGGCTTTCGTTTCCGAAGGCTTAAGAAACTAGGAAATCGGTTAATTGCCGAAGCTTAGTTCCCGATATCTGAGGCTACTAAAGCATTTCATGTAGTTGCCATATGTTTGTTGTTGACGTGTTTGGAAACTAATGAGAACAGCAGTTGCCATTAACCCGTTGACGAAGTATATAGGAACTAGCAGTTGCCTTTTCCTAGTTTCGAAAACATTAGGTTACCACTATATTTCATGTAGTGGGCATATGTTTGTTCTTAAAGAATTTAGAAACTAATAAAAGTAGTAGTTGCGATCAACTTGTTTCTGAAGTATATAAGAACTACGAGTTGCCTTTGACTAGTTCCGAAAGTATTTGACAACTAATTTTTTGAGGTAGTTGCGAGATTTTAGTGGCCTTTGCTAGGATTTTTTGTAGTATTAAGTGAACTTATGGCACCTACCCCATGCCATAGGGAACCTGCAACCACTATGGTGTGAAAACCATGGGGATGGATCACATTTGTCTTCTACACCATAGTGGTTAGCATTTCCTTACAACGTGCGGATGTGGGGAAGGATAAAAGTTTGCTCGATACACGTAATATTCTTAACTCCGATTGGAATCAATAGTTCGTAGTTCTTTTGTGAATGATTAAAAAAGGTTTTCAAGCTTACTAGCCGCATTTCGAGGCAAAAAAAGTAGTAACAAGTTATACAAACGAATGTTGGTTATCAAATCAAAGTTGGTACCACATTGGAATTACAAAGCCAACAACCTGGGCATTCCAAACTCTGAGCTCTGCACAACCATGAAGAACCTACAACTATCTATTCATATAAACTCCAAGTTGCTGTTGTTGCTTTTAGTTGCAATTTGCAACACATGAGGCTACTTCAAATAACTGCATAACATTGGTTTTTAACAACAAGCCTCTTTTAGTTTTTATAAAATGATTTTTTTAATTAATTTGTTGATCTGTTCTTATTAGAACAAAAAAATCATCTAAACTTTCCAATAAGAACAGATTTAGCCTCCAAAGTTCCAACTTCCTACCTATTTCCCTACCGCATGTATATCATAGTCCCCTTCTCACAATCGTAGAAGAATGTGACAAGGAAAAACTAGGGGTATTTGCGAGGAATCGAAGCGGGCCAATCTTCACCGCAGTGGAAGTTAAAGCATCGCACTTCTCAAGGAAACCCAATTAGAGCTACCGCCTACAGAGCACCCGAGAAGAAGAAGATGCAATGACCAGACGTGGTTTTTGTTATCACATCCATATACTTTGACTTGGTAAATGCCTAAACGGTAAGGGAGTACCCGAGCTGAGCCGGGTTGTATTTTGTGAGTCATAAGAGGTATGATCAACAATATTATGAAATGCTAGTCTAAAAGTTATACATACACTGTTTCAGTTCTAAACAAAGGTGGCCGATCGATAGTAAATAGATATTGAAAGTTTCTATTTCTGATATTTGAGGCTACATATCATACAAATATTGGAGTATAAGAAAACAAACAAGGGAAAATTAGGCTAAGGCCCAACCCATGGATAACCCATAATATGAGGCCATTAATTAAAAGAAATTTAAATCTAGGCCCCGAGTTATTAAAGGACATCCATACCCTTTTATATATTGTCAAGCCCATAATTAAATAAAATTTAAATTTAGGCCCAAAATTATTAAAATTAAGTGAATGTGTAAACAGAAGTTACACATGTATGGCATGTGTATCCAGGTTACACATCCTTATGCCATTATAATGCAAAGTTACACATCAAAAAGAACGCATACAAAAAATACATGTATCACTTTAATATTCATTTACAATAATTTCTTAGCATGTGTAACTAAAAGTTACACACGCATCTGTCTAGTGTAATTGAGAGTTACATATATATCTATCTAGTGTAATCGAGAGTTACACATGTGTCCGATTTGTGCTTTATGAAGTTTAAATCTTTGTCTTTCCTTCTTGTCTTCCTCCTCCAAAATGCTTGCATATTCAGAATAAATAAACATCCATGGATTAGGTTGGATGAACAAAAAGCAAAAAAATAAAAATATTATAGAACAATTGTAAGGCAAAATTATAGAACAAAGATCACGGAAAATACACATGATAACCTATCTTAGCATGTGTAACGGGAGTTACTCATGCATCCGTCATGCGTAATCATCGATTACACATCCATACGAGATGTGTATGTGAGAAGTTACACATACAATATGCATGTGTAATGAGCAGTTACACATACATATAGATGTGTATGCCGGGTTACACATCCATGCCTTTTTTCAAACACAGAAACAACCACTACCCGGTTCGGTTCTACTTCTTCCTTTTTTACCACAGTTTCATTAGAGTTCACACTGAATCTAGAAAAATAAATAACATCTTCCTAGTGTAATTGGTAGTTACACATGCACTTTCCTAGTGTATCTAAGAGTTACATATGCATTTTCCAAGTGTAACTAAGAGTTACACATGCATTTTCCAAGTGTAACTAAGAGTTACACATGCATTTTCCTAATGTAACTAAGAGAATCAAAGTTCTTGGAGTTTAGTTTTTACCTCCCATAGTTTTGTTGCAGTATCTTGAACCTAACACCTTGCTTTCCTATTTGTTGTACCAATTTTAGAACGCAAAAATTACCTAAAAAACAAAATTAAACATCAAAAATCTTGAAACTTGAAAGTGACCAGTTTCTTCACAACACAATAAAGAAACTTGAAAGCAAGTGAATGTATCTTGAGTCAGAGCCCTCATTCTGCATCCAGGTATGAGTAACAAGCTATAATATACGCAGAAAATGACAGAATAGGGTGAATGCATAAAACAAGATATCAATGTTTTAAGGTATATGCTACTTCAGACTAGCAAGCATTTGTAACACCACTCATAAGTTCATAGCACAAAATTAGACATTCCAAACAATCTTCTAGTAAAAGTGAGACATGAAATAGTTTACTTCCTTGTGAAACAATGCTTGGTCTGTCCTCTATAACTTGATTGTTTACGGTCATAAGTATATCATGGTAAAGAAGATGAGTTAGTGTCAATTAAGCAGAAGTAGTTACCTTCGATAGGAGCCGTAATTTGTGCTTCAATACAAGAGAGAGTTGTCAACAGCAGCAGCACCACCACCATCAGAGAGGTAGTATTACTAGTATTGTTGTCTTAATAATAATCAACACCTGCAGATTGAGACACCAATCCAAAACATCAATTGATCTTCATATTCTTCTCTATCATCTCAAGTCTTACTTAATCATACCTCCTAACTCATACAAAATGTGTAATCAGCTGGTATACATACAAAATGCATGTGTAATTGGGAGTTACACATGCCATATGCATGTGTAACTTGGAGTTACATATGCATATGGCATGTTTAATTGTGAGTTACACATGCACCCATAATACACAAACTACTCAAAAAGTGAAAACAAATTACACTTTTCCGATCAATTGAAGGAGATTAATCGGTTTGGCTTACATAAGTAAATATATGTAAAATGTAATCGTTCAAAGAACGTGCCATATAAACATAAGGATCCCTAGATCCTCCTGCACCAGATCTCTTGACTATTTTTCCCTTCAACAACCTACAAACAAAATTATCATATCATCCAACAAGTCAAAACACAATCACATGACACGTATCATTCCATAAGTGTGTCAGATTATAGTGAATCAAAGAAATTGGCAAGAATATTTAATGGTGTGATTGTACGCACATTCTTAGAGATTTTCGGTGGTAGGGTTGTCACCAAGTACTTGACGAATCTCAATCTCCAAGTAAAGCAGATTGTCGAGAGAACCTTTGAGTATGGCTTCACTGGCGCATAATGTAAGTCGATGGGATAACTAAAAATTCAGGACTAGGTCTGGGGACTGGGAATAGAAGATAATAACATTATCATTGTCAGAAATTCAGGAGGTGTTGTCATCATAATCCTCCGCCCTCCTCTTCATCATCATTCTTATTTTCATTCTTGCAAAGCTGTGACAGCTCCGTCAAATGCATATGATCGACGGCTCATCACACTCGGCTCACTTGATACCGTTGGATGTAGCCGACTCAGACCTTGAAGTTTCCTGTAATGGTGCCGCCTTGTAGTTCTTGTTTTGAATATCACTGATCTTATACACTTTTGATCGGCTTTTCTTCACCACCTGAATTAATCATCCCATGGGAAAAACAGAAGTTATAATAATTGATAAGATCAATTCGTAATTGAGATTTCTAAAATTATTGATTTACGACCAAAGAATTAATACTGAATAGAGATCATAATTTCACAAAGAAAAATTAATTTCAATGAATTTTTATAGATGAAGAAGTCGAAATTAGCATGTGTAAATCAAAGAATAAAGTTTTATCTCCTATTTGTTGTCTTAATAATAAAGTTGTGTCATAATTCAAAGAATAAAGTGATACAGAGCAGATAAAAGATAATGAGATTAGAAGAAAAGACCAGCAAACAACACAAATACAGCATCAATGCCAACTTGTGCTTTCCGCAGCATTTTGACAAATTCAAAAGTTCAATTGCTTTTTACCATCCTGGCTCATCTACATAACCCTCTCTAACTTACCATCAAATCAAAATTACTAACGACTAGAAACACACCAAAATTTCAGCTTAATTAAAAAAAAAATTGAACAAGCCTGGTCTAAGAATCAAGAAGAGACAATTATGATATAAGCTCAAGAGTCCGTTGATTGAACAATCTTTCTCCCACCCATCATTATTTCCATGCCAATCGATTCAACAGATTATACACGTCATTATGTAGGCAAGCATGCGCTTACATTTCCATGCATTTTGTTTAATTCCAAGCACAAGAATGTTCAAAGAAGTACATAGATACTCAACAGCTTAAAACACCACATATTCAATGTTGATTTCAAAGATATTTCAAAGTGAAACTCAACGAAAGATTACCGGACAGATGTATGCATAGATCTCGTCCTCCTAGCAACTTGAAAGATCGCTCAAGGCATGTGTAATCACAGTTACACATCCAAAATGCAAGTGTAACCAAAAATTACACATTATAATGCATCTCAGAATTAGAAGATACACATGCTTTTTTTGCATTGTAACTTGTAAATGCAATATCATTTGTCCAATCATATTAAATTTTACTCGTAAGTAACTAGAAAGAGTAACTCAAAGATAGATTAATTAAATCCAATAAAAAAGATTCTAAGCTATACCTGAAAGAAGATGATGTACAGAAATCATTCTACCACCAATCCAAGGCAGTTTTTTGAGAGCCCAATCATCGCTTTTGAGTTCCACATGAGTCTTAGAAAGTTCTACTCCTTTGCTCCATGAAACCTCCTCCATGTCCGGAATTTGTTGAGTGCATTCTGCACTTTCCATTACAAAATGTTCAAAGATATACATCCATTATCTTTCCTCCATACCACCAGTACCACAACCATTAGCTAGACACAACAATAATTTTAGCTTCACCTCAACCAAGTTGCACTCAACTCGTCATTCATTCACTCAAGCCTAAACATTCATCGAAAATTCGCAATCCCTGTAAATGAAACTATAAACAACCAGCACCAGCCTTCTGCAATCATCTACAAGACCACCTGAGCACCACCAGAACCAGCAACTCCATTTATGTATTCTACACACAGCCACACTAACAAACCCTGCAGAAACCCATTTCTTCATCACTTCTACAGTAATGATCCTATTTGTTGCAGAACTACAATTCAAAACAAGCATATATCAAATCAAACTCATGAATTAATTTTAACCTAAAACTGAAAAACTACAAACAAAAAAACAAACAGATAACTAGGTTTTACCATTTCCTAGGATGTAAAGATCAATATTCTGTCCTTCTTCGCTCATCATCTTGGCAAGTTGGTAATGGATCCGAAACAAAATCAACGGTGTAAACCAATTAATAAATAACCATATCACCACCAATAATTTTCAATAAATAGTACTAGTGTAACAAATTCAATTTCGCTCAAGAGATACAACAAACTAGAATCGAAGTAAACTACACAAAATTGAGCAATTCTACCAAAGTATATGAAACTCAGAATAAATAAATGGGTAATAGAGATTATGATTCGCTGATTTCGACCAAAACCGATTTTCAATCGAGATTTAAGATAAAGAGATCGATTGATTTCCAAGAAGGAAACCTAGAAAAAAATTGAAATTCATAATTTCAAGGTAACTTCAATTGAATTAAAAGATGATGATAAAAGAAACTTATCTTCGTGTCGATTTGATTCTCATTGATGAATCTTCAAGTGCAAATGATCTTGTTTCAGTATCAAACAAATCTTCTTCATCTTCCATATCGCCTCACCTCGATCGATGCAACCGATCTTTGAAATTAGGTATGTATAAGATGAAAAATTGTGACAGAGAAGCTTCCAAAACTTCTTCTCGTTGTCGCAGAGAAGATCTAAAAGGAATATGAAAAATGAATCTCGTGAAAACCCTAAAATCTATTTTCCGCAACCGAGAGAGAGAGATGAGAGAGAAACAAAAAGGATAAATGAATGGATCTTATGACTTTCTCTTGATATATTGAAAAGGGTAAAATTGACATTACAAAAATGTCACTTTATTATCAAGCCCGGAAAATAAAAATTCTGGGCCTAGAAATATCAAAAAGTGAAAGTATGGAGTTGATAGTGTAGGATCCATTTTTTGGGGCTTCTAAATATTGAACCCATATAGTAGGGTGGTTCTAGTATTTTTCACAACAAACAAATATTGAATCGTCGATTTGGTGGAAAGCTGGAGGGGCATTACAGGCAGCAAAAAAGTGTTTCGCTTAAGCTACAAAGCGGGTCCCCACATTATTTTTCCCACAATTAAAGTATGGCATGTACGTCCGCAATATCATATTATGTATGACATGGCATTTCCACGACTAAACAATATCTCTTTCTGGTTGTTGCCACCAAGTCTCTTGCTCCTATTAAGCTACTACTATAAAAATTCTACATGGTCTCGATTCCAAACGTCACCCCTACCCTGAGTACTAAATGGATATCTACAAGTTACCTACATACAATATTATGACATTGGAGGCTACACATAAGAAAATAATAAAATGTCGAGTTTAAGAACTCGTGTGGTATTACAGCAACAAAAGCACGTTCAGCTTTAAGCTTCGCAAAGCGGGTCCTCACGTTACTTTTGGCACAACAAAAAGTATGGCAACAAAAAACAAAACCGAAATTGCTTCTTGTCCGCTACCTCGTCCCACAATGTCAAAACCGAAATTGCTTCTTTCCCCCACCTCGTCGCCGTGGTATTCGTAATGAGAGAGGGCCATGAAAGGAGACTAGTCAAGAGGGGCCATGAAAGAAGACCACTCAAGTCGAAGTTTCTTTTTAATCGCCTTTTTTCCCCCGTAGGGAGAGAGGCCGTGTTTTCCGGGAAGAGATTCTCATCATGAATGCACAGAGATTCAAGTCATCCTCATCTTTTCTGATAAAAGTTCGCTTTATAGTTCAACGGAACATAACAATTTTCTTCATAATTCTTCAAGGTTATTTTTATCCAAAAATCAAAATCATCCAGAATTTGACTTGGCTTTTGTGTGGATTGTTGATTTAGTATTATTCATTGATTTCAAACAGCCAGAATGAGCCAGAATGAGTCATCTGTTCCTTTTGTCTCCATGAAATCCTAAAAATACATTTCTCTAATTCAATTCATCTCTTATACACCCTAGAAGTTCAATAATCTCTTTGAAATTCCTTGTTCACCTCAAATTCAAACCCTAGAAGTTCATATATTTTCTTAAATCACTGCTCTAATTCTATATCAACCACAACACTAACTAACACCAAATCTTTTCACCAAGCTGTAACCAAATTAATACCACCATCAATACACACAGTAACCCTAAAATCTAACATATACTTAACAACAAGAGCAAAAACTGACCCTAACATACTTAACAGCATGAGCAAAAACTCAATAGAATAAAAAGATGTATGGGTAATTAAATGAATGAGTAAGGGTTTAGAAAATGTATATTTTCTAAGATAATTGAAGTTCACAATCTATATTTTCTAAACCCTTACTTATTCCTTTCATTACCCGTACATATTTTTATTCTAGTGTGTTTTTGCTCGTGTTATTAAGTATGTTAAAGTTTAGAGTTACTATGTGTATTGGTGGTGGTATTAATGTAGTTACAGTTTGGTGAGAAGAATTGGTGTTAATTGGTGTTGTGGTTGATGGAGTTACAGAAATGGTGCATTAAAAAAACAACAAAAAAAACAGGAGTGATATAATACCACCACAAATGAAGTATGGAAAAAAGCAGTCAAACCCAATATGTTTCGCAAAAGTAGCGTCCGTGGTATTCATAAAGGGAGAGAGGCCATAAAAGGTCTAGTTAAGTCGAGTCTCTTTTCATTATCTTTTTTTTTTCCCTGCAGGGAGAGATGCCCTATCATGTTTCCCGGGAAGAGATTCCCATCAAGCATGCACAAGAGATTCAAGTCATTCTCATCTTTTCGGATAAAAGTTCTCTTCATAGTTCAACAGAACATAACACTTCTTTTCATAATTCTTCAAGGTTATTTTTATAGAAAAAATCAAAATAATGAACCGACTTGGCTTTTGTGTGGAAGCGAACAAGAAATTTTAGAGAGATAATTGAATTTCAACACCTTAGAAATTAGAATTTCTAGGGTTTGAATTTAAAGCAAACAAGAAATTTTAGAGAGAGAATTGAATTTCAACTATGATTTGAAACCCTAGAAATTCAATTCTCTCTGAAATTTCTTGTTTTCTTTAAATTCAAACCCTAGCAATTCTAAGGTGATGGTTATTTTCAATGATGTTGTAGTAAGAAGGGTTGTCGTTCACTCGGACTTGATGAGATTGATTTTAAGAATTAATAAAATAAAATAAAAGAAAAATATATACAAATATTGTCACAGATTGAAGAGTCACTAGACGCAGGATTTCACTACTTTTCATATTCTTGTGGTTCACCATTAATTCTAGACAATATAGCTCAAACAAAAAGAAGTTGTGACTCTAATTTCTTACAAAAATAGATTTCATAAAACATTATCTCAGAAGTCGTAAGCATGACGCATCAAAAGTAATTTAAACTAAGCATGCGACATTAGACAAAATAATGTATAATTAATAGAAATCATAAAACAATTAAATCTATGCAAAAGTCATATAAAGAATTAATTCATTTACCACAATCATGAAAAGTTGCTTCCTCCATCGCCCCTGATGGGTTCTAGCTCCAAGATAATGGAAACACGCTCAAAATATGATTTTATTGCTCAAAGGTGCTTACAAATGATGAAAAGGAGAGATATCAAATAAAAACCGGGTTTGTAATGATATAAGTGTTACAAACCGAATTTTTACCGAGAACGATAAAACCTTCCCGTCGTTGTTATCGTTGATTTAAGTCTGCCACCAAACTACGACCCACAAAAGAAGTCGTTAACATCATGCCAAGAACGACGGTTTTTGGCCGTCTGTTCTTCATGTTCTTCGTCTTCCACAGGAGCAGAAAAAATATGCTCTGCAACTTTGATTTATCACTTTATTGACGCTCTAAACTCTCCCCAAGCTCTCCCCAACCTTCTATGACCAAAAACAACACTTTATATGCGCAACAGCTCCCGACTCTCTTGAGTAATTGCAAAAAATTCTTGATTATTCTCCATGCAGATACGTGATTTTTTTTCCTTTTTTCACCTATTCACGCGCTCTGTTTGTGTTGGTTTATGACATCATATCTTTCTATAACTTCTCCACGATACAAATTAACTCTCGCTCGAATCCCTTAAACATGCAAAGACACGCCTGGGCCGCATTCAAACCCGTGAATGTCTTCTCGGCCAAACGAACTTCCCTATTTTGATGTGTGTTCAAATAGCCTGATTCTGTCGATTCCAAAGCTCATAATTTCTTTGGTTAGTTGTAACAGGCCCATATTAATCGAAATCCATGAAAAAGTCACCAAAAATCACGTCAACTAATGCCCTGGAAATCACGCAGCTATGTTCTTGTTTTCCCGCCTTTTTTCATTTTCAAACGAAGAAGAAGGAGGTGCCCCTTAACCGTTGATGGGGTGCGATTAGCGCTGGCTTCCCGGGGTGCCCCTTAGCAATTGGGTTACCCCTTATCCAAAGTGGGAGTCCGAATAGCAAACATCCTCCTGAGGTGTCCCGAGCAACTTTTCGAGCCGAATTTTCCAACAATCTTTATTTTCAAAAAATACCTACAAACACACAAAACACCATAATAAGGACAAAAACGATTACTAACAATACAAAACATTGAGGACAAATTAGACACATAAATGTGTCTATCAAATACCCCCAAACTTATTATTTGCTAGTCCCGAGCAAATCTATTCTAGAAAATAAAAATCATTTGAACCCCTAGGTGGCCCTAGTATGAGTGTTGTCTCTCGGAGGGTTTACCGCAGGTGTACCCACAAACCTTTACCTGCACTTAGCTATCTACTTAACCTTGGAAGGCACTAAAGAATCTCCTTGGTTGGCATACTTATTGACTACATGAGGAAGTACCCCGATGCGAAATTCCAATTGTTGTACACGAGTTTGCACTCAAGCATACTAAAATTCATATAAAGTGACAGAGCTCTACTCGGATAGTTTCCTGACATCATAAACCGGAGTCAACCAATCACATGGATAGATTAAGAAGATGGATGTAGAAAAACGTGGATGATGTTGACTAAGGTGAACCTATCCTAATGGACTGAGATACTGGTCTGGACTAATATCAACACACTGGCATATACAAGGGAACCAGTGGTCGATAATCCTAACTCTAGGTCAACTCACTGGCATATACAAGGGTACCAGTGGTCGACTTTATTGTATTTATTCCGGTTGGTCTAATGGTCTGGTCTCAATTTTTTTTTTTTTTTTTTTTTTTTGGTATCTCAGTCACTCTATTTCACCCTAGCAATGGTAAAGAGAAAAATAAAATAAGTGATCAGGATTCTTTCGATGTTTCCATCACGAGGATATGGCGAAACTACCATGTTTTCTTTTTCTAACACCTCGAGCCTCTGTGCTTTTTATGAATAGACTCTTTATATGTTTCCATCTAATCAGATTGGTTCCTCAACTCCTACAACCAAGATGTTCCCATCCACTTAGATTAGTTAGTGCCAACCTTAATAAGCATAAATTTCTAGTCTCTGGAGTTTATTTATTGTAACTAAAAAGTTTCTCCAGTTTCTCCCATACCCCCAAACTTAAATCTAACATTGTCCTCAATGTTCTAAAGATGAAATTAAAAGCATGAACAATGAGAAACTGTCACCATTTGAAGAAAAGAGTAAGGAAAGATATTACCGTGTTGCAAGAGCATGGGTTACCTCCCAAGAAGTGCTAAGTTTAAAGTCTTCAGCCGGACATTGGAAAGGATTAGTCACTCAAGAATCATATAGCAACAATGGAATAATCATGTCATCCGGATCAAAAAGTGCTAACCACAAGAAGAGGAAACTGCCACAGACCAGGAAGATATCCAACACACCCTTATATATTGTTTTGTTTAAGATAACTACATCTAGTTGTGGTTCGGGTTCAGGCTCTATAAAAGGGTCTAGATAACAAATTTTCATGGGTTATGTTTCCTCATGAGTTAGATCCGAATGTTCGTGTTCTAGAGTCTGAAAAACTCAAATAAAAACTTAGAAGCACATAATAATAACTCCGAATAATTGAGGATCCTCTAAGTAAATCAGTTTTGACTTACACATTGACCACAATAAGATTGGTGGTCTTCCTTAAGCAAATGTGTCGACCCTAATATCCTAAAGTAATTAGGTTTAGTCTCAAAACTTAATAATGGACACATCTGAAACTTATACGTTCCCACAATTGGAAGGAAGGTTTTTGGTGGGAAAACAAAATCAATCGTGGTATCATAGCCTGGGGTTAACCACATCAACCAAGATGGGTTTCTAACAACCGAACTTCTTTATGGACACAACTTGGTTCAGAAAAAGTGTATGAAGATAATCTTGTAAAATGGTTGAGGCACGGATGTCCAGTCCTAAGTGAGGGACTTTCTCGAGAGTTAAAGGTAAGGCACTAGGAGAGTGATAATCACCCCCAAACTTAGAGTTTTCGTTTCTAGATAGACTAGTCACAATTTCCCCCTAATTTCTAGAACATCAATCCCGAAAATGGTCAATTGATTCTTTTAAGTTATTATCGTAATGCATCCTTACTCATCTCTACGAGTTTATCGTCTTCTAAGACTAGTGTTTCTAAATCACTAGACTCTAAAACAGATTCTCGTGGTAAACTCTTTCCTCTAAACCATCATCACAATCATATAAAGGATTATCAACGAAAGTTTCTAGTAAAGGCCCGTTAACTAAGGTGTTAATCATAGTTACTTCCTCTCGATTCACTATAGGCACATCAAATAATGGATTATCCAACATATTGCGTGCTAAAGGATCATGAACTACATCGTCTAAAACGGTGGCATCTCTAGTCAAATCCTCGTCCTTTCGAATAGGTGAATAATTATTAAAATTATTGGGATTTGAACCAGAAATAGTACTATCATTATAAAGTTCAATCGGAGTAACAAATTCCTGATCACTATGCCTATTTATTTCGAATTCTTCATCAACACTATCCTCACCATAATCATTATTATAAAAACATGAAAATGATCGAACCTCATCTAAACAAGTAGTGTTACCAATTATAACCTCGTCATCGTGATTATGCAAATAAATATCCTCATTTTCATGGGTATTATTGGAAACACTGTATTGGAAATTAAGATTATTTCGAGCAAGTTTTTCGACAATCCTATTTGTACTTTCAAGTAAATTGCTTAAGAGTCTCTTCTAAAGACATCCTAGTTGACGCTCTCTGGGACTCGTCCGTAATATTAAAGGTTTCCTTCACAAATAAGGAATGACTCTTGAAAGCCTCTTCCAGAGAAATAGAGGGATTGTTTTGCTCATATGATGGGTGAGTATGCGAATAGTAATTGGGCTCACCATGGTATGAACCATAACCTTGAAAATGTGGATGCTCCCAACCACTATTCACACTATGTTCATATTGTTCAGTTGGATATTCATATTCATTGTGATGGCTATTATAATACCTGGCCGACATCCTAACCTGCAAGGGAAATCTACACAAGCACAAACAAGGTCGACTCGACCACAACAAACCTATTGATTTCTAGCAAACAAAAAGCATGATGGCTCCACTTAGATTGTTTTCTAGACCAGCTTCTAATCCTTCGAAAGGGAATTCGTTATAACCGAGCAAATCCCTCTCGGAATCAATCCGAGTTTAAGTAAGTTGAATAGAGGCGAGGGAAGTTGCGTGGAGCTTTGATACCCAAGGCCTCATCGCATTACAAGGCGGCGCAGTCACGCATTCAACTTACAGAAACCATCATGAACTTTGAAGTATGCTTAAATAGTAACCAATATTTTTCAAATGACTTTCCTATTAAGCTCGTTACCCTATCGGTCTCGTTCTAGTCAAAATTTTAGGCTTAGGTTCGTGTTTGGTTTCGTTTTCCTAAGGAGGGCAAGAAGAGAACGGTGATGAAATTCGAACTCTTATCTTGTATGGCCAGTCCTTGCCCTTTACTAGGAAATTAAAGCAGCCGGATTCAGTTCCTCGACATATATTCACACGAAATCATCCAAAAAACCCGTGATTGTGGATTCGCAGTGTTTAGAATTTTACCTCCCGTTCCAGGGACGGGGGATGAACCGTTGAAGTCGACTCGGGCCACGACTCCTATATCATGTACGAACCCGAGGGGCCGAGACGATATCGTAATCGCCGTCCTTCCCCGTGCGCTTTATATTTAAATAACCCTTCCTTAGGGTTTTAAAAAAAATGTCCAAAAGTCCAAAAATAAAGTCCAAAATTAAGAAGTCCAAAAAATAAAAATAAAAATTACAAAAATAATTACCTAATTACAGTTTCTAAAAATAAATAAAAAAATTAATTACACTATATACAAAATTTTTTTCTTCACTCAGTTCGGATCTCTCTTTTCTTTCCTATTTTGGCTTTGCTTTTCTTTTTAGCACTTTCTCTTTTTTCTTTCGCTCCACTCCAAATCTGAAAGCAAACAGAAATACCAAAACGCGTAAAAAAGAACAAAAATAATATAAGAAAAAATAAAACCTAAAAACAAATCTATACACAAGTCCGCGTCGGCGGCGCCAAACATTGATGGTTATTTTCAATGATGTTGTAGTAAGAAGGGTTGTCGTTCACTCGGACTTGATGAGATTGATTTTAAGAATTAATAAAATAAAATAAAATAAAAATATATACAAATATTGTCACAGGATGAAGAGTCACTAGGACGCAGGATTTCACTACTTTTCATATTCTTGTGGTTCAGTCATTAATTCTAGACAATATAGCTCAAACAAAAGAAGTTGTGACTCTAATTTCTTGCCAAAAATAGATTTCATAAAACATTATTTGTAAGTCGTAAGCATGACGCATCAAAAGTAATTTAAACTAAGCATGCGACATTAGACAAAATAACAGATAATTAATAGAAATCATAAAACAATTAAATCTATGCAAAAAGTCATATAAAAAATTAATTCATTTACCACAATCATGAAAAGTTGCTTCCTCCGTCGCCCCAGTGATAGGTTCTAGCTCTGCATAATGGAAACACGCTCAAAATATGATTTTATTGCTCAAAGGTGCTTACAAATGATGAAAATGAGAGATATCAAATAAAAAACCGGGTTTGTAACAGATATAAGTGTTACAAACCGAATTGTTACAAGTAGAACGATAAAACCTTCCTCGTTGTCACATTATCGTTGATTTAATTCTGCCACCAAACTACGACCCACAGGTGCGAGTCGTTAACACTGTTGAAGAACGACGGTTTTTGGCCGTCTGTTCTTCGTGTTCTTCGTCTTCCACAGGAGTAGAAAAAATATGCTCTGCAACTTTGATTTCTCACCTTATTGACGCTCTAAACTCTCCCCAAGCTCTCCCCAACCTTCTATGACCCAAAACAACACTTTATATACGCAACAGCTCCCGAATCTCTTGAGTAATTGCAAAAAATTCTTGATTATTCTCCATGCAGATACGTGATTTTTTTCCTTTTTTTAGCTATTCACGCGCTCTGTTTGTGTTGGTTTATGACATCATATCTTTCTATAACTTCTCCACGATACAAACTTCCGCTCGAATCCCTTAAACATGTGCAGCACACGCCTCAGCGCATTCAATCCCGTGAATGTCTTCTCGGCCAAACGAACTTCCATGTTTTGATGTGTGTTCAAATATAGCCTGATTCTGTCGATTCCAAAGCTCATAATTTCTTTGGTTAGTTGTAACAGGCCCATATTAATCGAAATCCATGAAAAAGTCACCAAAAATCACGTCAACTAATGCCCTGGAAATCACGCAGCTATGTTCTTGTTTTCCCGCCTTTTTTCATTTTCAAACGAAGAAGAAGGAGGTGCCCCTTAACCAGTGATGGGGTGCGATTAGCAGTTGGCTCCCTGGGGTGCCCCTTAGCAATTGGGTTACCCCTTATCCAAAGTGGGAGTCCGAATAGCAAATGTCCTCCGGAGGTGTCCCGAGCAACTTTTCGAGCCGAATTTTCCAACAATCTTTATTTTCAAAAAATACCTACAAACACACAAAACACCATAATAAGGACAAAAACGAGTACTAACAATACAAAACATTGAGGACAAATTAGATACATAAATGTGTCTATCATAAGGTTTCTCGTGAGATGAATCTCAAAGGAATCAGATGAATTACGAAAGGAACAAATGAATGTCTTTCAATCTCTCAAATTCTCGCCGATTTTGATTTATTTGACAATTCCCTCTTTCATATTCTAATATTTAAAGTGAATAAATAATACTAAATTAACAATTTGCTGCCCTACAAATGCCTAGTCAAATTCTTTTTATGGTTTTTATGCATCATCAAGAAATAAACTACCTACCTTATTTCTCCCGACTAACAAGTTTAAACGTGAAATGCTTTAAAATTTCTTCTCAATTCTGAATAAAATAAATCTATGACTACCAAACATATATACCACGTGATTGTAGGCTGGTATGCCAAGCATGTGAGAGACATGAGCCCCAAAAACCCACATGGTTAGAATCTCACCCTACAATCACGTTGTAGTCTTGTAAATGATACAAATAAACCTATGTTCTAAGCAAGTCAGATAGTTATGGTTCCTATGCAACATCCCCACATTACTGTAAGGACTAAGAGCAACCACAAGGGGAGAGTATAACCAAATATTTGGCATAATCGTCGATTTGGTGGAAAGTCGGAGGGCATTATAGGCAAGAAAAGTGTTTCGCTTACGCTTACAAAGCGGGTCCTCATATTACTTTTCCCACAATTATGGCATGTACGTCCGCAATATCATATTATGTAAATACTACTATAAAATTTTTACATGGTCTCGATTCCAAACGTCACCCCTACCCTGAATACTAAATGGATATCTACAAGTTGCCTACATACAATATTATGACATTGGAGGCTACACATAAGAAAATAATAAAATGTCGAGTTTAAGAACCTGTGGGGGCATTACAGGCAGCAAAAGCACATTCAATTTAAGCTGCAAAGCGGTTCCCCACTTTACTTTTGGCACAACAGAAGTATGGCAAATGCATCAAAACCGAAATTGCTCCTTGTCCGTCCTACCCTCGTCCCCAATATGTTTCACAAAAGCAGTCGCCGTGGTATTCAGAATGGGAGATGGCAATGAAAGGAGACTAGTCAAGAGGGGCCATGAAAGAAGACCAGTAAAGTCGAGTTTCTTTTTAATCGTAGTACTCTGTACCACCACTACCACCTTTTTATATTACAAAAGGTGGTGGCCAAGAATGGTGAATATTTGGACAAAGCATTTCCAGGAATTATGAAAACCGAATTTGGAAATATATTGCATGTCTTGAGAATATTTTCGGTTTTGGAAATTCCTTGGTGTCCAAACGTCCTTGGTCTATAAAACATCGAAGTTTGCATTTCGAGCAAACTAATCCTTAGAGCCAACAAAACTACTTTATTGTGTTTTAACTGGTGGATTCGTCTATCCGGAGAGGAAAGTAACCTAATTAGGCGAAATCTCTTACGACCGCTCGTTTTAAAGACTTCTTTGGGATTGGGAAGCTCTACGAGTACCGTTGGTGGGAAACTAGATAATTGCAGTCTATTATTAGTTTTCGATTGATTTGATTGACTAACTATTGTTGAACTTTGATTGCACCTAGTTTGTTTATGCTTGAGAACCTTCTCTTATGATATAAGATTCACTCAAACTAGATCAAGTTTCGACGGGGATCTTTAGACTGCTTGTAGATCTAAAGACGTCTTGTGATAATCCATTATTAATGCACCGATTCCGTGTGTGATTGATCACAAGAGATTCAAGTTGATTGTGTGTAGGTGTTTATTGAAGATCTAAGAAGATTTGAAGACGAATAAGATTTCTGATTTGGGTTCATAATCTTTGGTGTGCACAAAACTTGATCGGCTGGGGATCCAACTATAATCGGTTTATCTTTGTGATAGATTTGATTGATTAGTTGAGTAGATTGGCATCAATACGTTCTTTGTGATTCAAAGTATTGATTGCATAGTCTTAACAATTACTTTGGTAGTTGTTGAAAAGATAGATCTAAGGACCTGACAAAGGAGTTTATTGGGATAAACGAAAGAGCCTTCTGTCAAACTCATATCACTTGTTTGAAAAGAGTTGTTACCGAACAGATTTGTTGTTCCGTTACTATTTGGAATACGAACCATAAGAATTGTTCCAAGTGCGTGACTTATTACAAGTTGGAGGCGCATGGATACAGACGGAACTAGGTGAACTATAGGTTTAGTTTCTTGGTCTCAACTATACGAAGTTGGTTTAGATTTTTTATAGCGGCTTAATCCTGAGAGTATTCAATTCCGGACAAGGTCCCGGGGGTTTTTTGCATTTGCGGTTTCCTTGTTAACAAAATCTTGATGTGTCTTTTACTTTTCTATTTCCGCAATTATAATTGTTTTTATTATAATTAGAAGTAAAATACACAAATGTTAATTCCTATTTACTTGATAGCAATCCTATTGTGTTTGGTTAAGTCCGAACCTTTTATCAAGTAAACATACTTCGTTGTTGTATTGTCTCGATCTCGTATCCATAAACAATCACATGAAGTGTGAACCGATTAGTTGTATTGTCTCGACTCAGTCCATATACAATCACTTTCGGAGAAAGGACTTATATGTGGAAAAGTTTTAGATTGAGGTATATTTGGGTACCCTCGTCTTTTAAATAAATATTCAGAATGAGCTACTATGCCATTTTGAATAAAAGTATTATTATAAGTATAGTATTTATTAGTACGAAATTATATTGAACATCACTTCGAGTCTCAATACTTCCACGGCTGAATTCCTTGAATATATTTTATATGATACAAACAAAGTGCTAACACAAACTACGCTTAACGATGACTAAGCTACTAGGCCAAATAGCCAAGATAAGTTACCAAATCATTATGGCCAACGTGTCGGGACCACATTGGCCGCGTCCCATAGCCAGGCATATTTGGCCAGCGTCCCACGCCAACATGGCCAACATCCCGGGACAACATGGGTCGTGTCTCATAGCCAGACCAACATGGACAACATGGGTCGCGTCCCATAGCCAGGCCAACATGGCCAATGTCTCATGGCTAGTCTAACTTGGTCGGCGTCCCAAGCCACCAACATGGCCATCCCACGCCACAACTTGATAACCACCAACTTGGTCGCGTCCCATAGCTTGTGCCAACATGGCCAATGTCCCATGGCTAGTCCAACTTGGTCGGCGTCCCAAGCCACCAACATGGCCATCCCACGCCACAACTTGTCTAGCCACCAACTTGGTCGTCCCACGCGCCACGAATTGGATAGCTATCAACTTGGTCGTGCCCCACGCCAAGACTTGACTAGATATCAACGTGGTCGTGCCTCCCGCCACGACTTGGCTAGCTATCAACTTGGTCGTGCCACGCGCCACGACTTGGCTAGCTATCAACTTGTCCGTGCCCCGTGCCACAACTTTTCTAGATTTCAACATGGTCATCATACGCTACAACTTGGCTAGCTATCAACTTGGTCGTCCCACGCCACAACTTGTCTAGCTATCAACATTGGATGGTGTCCCGTTCCACCAAACATCCCAAGACAACGTTGGATGGTGCCCCCGCCACCAAACATTCCAATCCACCTTGGCCAACTTGGTCGTATCTCATAGGCCATGGTCGTACTACATTGTCATGAACCTGCAAATAATGTCATCTTACGACAAACTTCTTATTAGTCACGAATAAAAGCTTACTTGAGGATAGAGTTGGTATTTCAAAAATACTCCCTTCTTATTTGGGAAATTGGAAAACTGCCCTAAAACGGGGTGCAATTTTCAAAATTTGTCTCGACATTTAAAAAGCTGAAAAAATGTCTCATTCCGTCAACAATTCGATCCAACCTAGTTAAGTCACATGTACGAGCCCATATGCACAAAAAAATAAAAATAAATAAATACACCCTTTAGAATTCAAGGTTCACACATGCGACTTAATTGGATTTGATGGAATCGTTGAATGAATGAGACATTGTTCCGGCTTTTTAAATGTCAAGGGCAATTCAGTTGCACCTAGTTTAGGGGCATTTTTCCAATTTGCCCTCTTATTTTGGTTTTTTACTTTGACCCGACCATAATAACTAGATTTTAAATAATTCATTTCCCTCCTCATATCCATTTATTCCCTCCAATTAGCAGGACTCTTTCTGGAATGAAACATTGTACATAGCATGTTGGATGGGGCTGGTAGAGTCCTTATCGATTGATTCAGTATTCGGCATTTCGAAAACAAGAAGGAAAAAAAAAAGGTACAAAGTCATGAAAAATAGTCAATGACAACTGGAAATATTGATATTCTTAAACACATAATGGAATGACATGAACAGAATCTCCAACAAGTTTGTTTATGGGGATTTTGATAAAATATATCCTATGGGATTAGTATTTCCTAAACTACACCCGTTTTTTTCCAAATTGCTAAAATACACCCGTTTTTAATTTTCCATCCAGCTTTTTCAATAAAACGGTTAACTGTCGTTAAGTTTTCAGCTGCCATTGAATCGGGCCGAGTTGGCTGACTCGACTAGGATTTCAAATGTCTGAATTACCCCGACTGTTTCGATTGGGAAAACCAGTTCTTCCCAAATTGAAAGTTCTTCCCCAAATTGCACAAGTGAAACATCTAAATAATCATTCAAGTTTCAATAAACACACAAAATGAATCATAAATGAATCAAAATTAACCCATAGTTCAAAATTGACAAAATTTCAAACTAACAATTACAAATTTAATTAATCATTCACTGAACAATCATGGAACCTAGACTAGATTAATTTTTCCAATTAACTTGGACGGAGGGAGTTCTTACTTTAAGGTTTTAACCTCCCTTTAAGGTTCGTTTGGTATATACCGATTAGTTTCTCAAATCAGCAATTAAAATACCAATTAGATGAAAACAGACCTTTATTTTCATCATATTTTCCTCTGTATATATTCTTCCCCTCTCCCTCTAACCAAACAGTGAAGTAGAAGAAGAAAGAAAGGAAGAAACCAAAATTCCAAATCCAAAGAAATCGTAGTCAGAATCAAAATTAAATTTAAACCCAGAATTAAATTAAAAATTAAAGATTACCCTTTGATTCAGATTAAGTTTTTAGCTAGTACTTATGCAGAGAGATCTAGAACGACTGACTGTTCGTCAGTTTGCTTAATAAGTTTAAATCTTGTGTATTTCGTCTCAATTCAAAAGAGAAGAAGTTTCTTGCCTTTGAAACTTCACCTTTTTCTTCCTGAGTACTTGTCGTTGAATCTGGGAAGAGAACATGGTTAATAACCGAGAAGAATGAACCCTAGTTTCTTCACGGTCCGTTTTATTTTCCAGCTAAGGGTAAATCAGTAGTTTGAAATTTAGAATAGATCTCCACTGTTGATTCAAATTAATTGATTGACGGTCAGATCAGGTGATGGTGGGCCTTAACGGGTTATTGGATGGTGGGTGTATTTTAACAATTTATAAAAAAACAGGTATAGTTTAGGAAATACTAATCCATAGGGTGTATTTTATCAAAATTCCCTTATTTGGGAACAGTTAATCGAGATTCTATGGTATTGCAAAACATACGAATAACTTTAGATTCATAGATCCTGGTGCATAATATTTCAAGATATTATAAGTTTCATGATGTCTTCAGAGTACTTGAATGATATTTCAGTTTCTTCCAAACACTGATCTTTCTCTTCCCTGCTCCAGCTCTGATTCGGGGACGTTACAAATGAAACATATTAGCCAATTGTGCTGATTCTTTAAAATATCCTGAATAAAGATTTTTACTTACTTGAGCAACTTTGTTTAGCTTTTCTCTGGCATTCTGTAGTAGTTCTGAAAGCTCCCCATTATTCCACTTGTAGAATTCCAACTCCTTTTTTTCAAGTATCTTCTCGGATGCCTGAACCTGTTATTTAATGAAACGTAAAGATATAAACATATAGCTAGACATTGAGTCTATCTTCCTTAAAATTAATTACCATATGCATTCATATATTACCCTTTTACCAAGCATGCGTCCACCGGCTGCCAGCCCGAAATAAATGTTATAGAAATGGGAAAAAATTGCTTTAGGATTCTTCACTGCTACTTCCTCTAAATAGGACGCATATGCAATCCCAGCAGTAGTTGGTGGTGGAATTTGAATTCCCATCTCTTCCGTAAACCACTCCAAATCTTTAGCTATTGCTCCTGACCTTTCTAACCCTGTATTTCTTAGCTCTGCATCTACATGCAATAAAAATAGATACATATATATGTGAACAATATGTACTTGAGGAGGTTACTGAATATGAATTTCCTAGGAGGTTTTTAATGGCATATTCACACTTACAAGAAGAATAGTCTGCATCCGTGACGATTTTCTCAAGTGCATCGTAGACAACTTTGCTATCAACAAGAAATTTAACATACCCATGTAATGAAGGCTTCTCTTTCATCAAAATTTGAGCCATTGTTTCGTTATTGCCCCCTTTTCTGGATGGATCTTTTACGTGTAATTTCATTGCCACAGATCGTAGTTCCTCTACGAATGTCATGTTTTTCTGCTTATGATATTCATCGCTTTTGTTCATATTAGCGGAGGCAACAACAGCACGGGATATTGATGGCACATGTAATATTTTCCCATGACTATCATTCTTACTCTCCCATAGAGCAAAATGATTCAGCTTCAATGAGAATGACGACTTATGGAAACCATGACGGGATTTCATAAGATCATGAGAAACATAAGTGATCCTAGTAAAGGAATCGATTTTGTTTAGTGTTTTGCTCGAATGAGTTTTGTTCCAAAAGTACTGAGATTGAGATACCAATGTTTTTGAAGTAGCCATGAAATATGATAACAATATTTAATTCTTGAAGAGAAATGAAGAACAAGAATAACAACTGCAACAAAGATAGAGGAAGAGAGTATTCGAAATGGAGTGATGGAAATGTATCCACCCTTTGGTATTTTTATCGACTGTATCATGAAAATATACTCAATGGCAGTTTTACTGTACAAAGTAAACTCCATAAATATAAAATATGGTGTATTTGCATGCAACTTGCAAATCTAGATTACATCAAGGCCGCCCAACACGCCATGAATAATTTGTACTATCATTGACTTAGAAAGACGAGCATTTAGCTTGGAAATATCAAATTATCAACTTTTAGCATCGGTTGAATAGAAAAAATAATTATTGTTTGGAATTCAAGACTCAAAACAGTGCCAAGTCTTAATAAAAAAACATCCATATATCTTGCAACTTGCAAATCATATTATAGATGCAAAACCTTGCTTCTCGGAGAAGCGACAACCAAAATAGAATTTTCTGCAAAGCTTTTTGAATTCATTGACTTATAAAAATTCATTGCTTCTCCACTTTAAGTCGAAAACAATTTACTAAAAGAGCAAGAGATTCCTAATGCGGGATGGAGTCAGTCCACTCATTCCTACAAATTAAGGTGGGAGAGTGTTATTATACTTGTCTGAAAAACATTTACTGATACTCAGATCGAAAATTAGACTCCACCGATTTTTCCAAATGCCAATGCCCTGCTGAAACTGGTCAAGGAGAACTTTTTACCCGTTATTGAGAAAACTAGTGGCCGGTAGAGGTGTGCTAAATAAGCAGTTCAGAATGTACTTAGATTATGAAAACGATTTCCCATGATCCATGTGGATGTTGAGAACTGAGCTTGGTGAGTGCCAACAATTGGCATGTAAATGCTCACGGTATCAAATGGTGTTTAGAGCAATGGATATACGGATATCTTTCGGGTTATTTCGCTTCTATAGCGAAAGAAGAAAATTTTGATAGTTAACATTACAGTTGGAATCATGATTAAAATTAACGGAAATCCAAGAAAGCTTTGGTCAAATAGGATTTGCGTTTTATTTCTAGACAGTGTAAAGTGTAAACAAACTCTAGCTGTTATTTTCCTTACAGGGTACAAGGAGTTTGATATTTGAGGAGAGTAGCAAATAAATTTGGGTACATTAATTAAATACCCCTATAATAGAGGCCCAACAAAAATACCCTTCCCCTAAAATAAATATACCCTCCCCTAAAATAGCCGGATTGTCAAATTACGATTTTTCTCCTCAATATATTTGAGGGTTTTAACGTTGGAGACTCATTTAGTGCAGTAGCCGTTTTCAAAACAATTCACGACTTTCCTCTCTCCACTTCTTCTCCTTCTTGCAGTTACTGAAAACTGTTGAGATTTTGAAATTCAAAACCGTCGAATAAGAAACCGTCAACCTATATATAATCCAGTTTCAGTCTCATAACCGATTTCGTTTTCATCATTTTCAGTTTGAATAATCCAGAAATCAAAGAAGAAATGATAGAAAATTACGTTTTACATGATTTTGAAGATTCAAATACAAAATTGAAAGAGGTAAACATGATTATCATCTTCTACTTACTCGTATTGATGGAGATTTTCCTTAGATGATGTTTTTTAACATTTTCAAATAGATTTCTTAGGTTTTAGAAATTGATTTATTTTTCCGAGAAAAAATGTTGTTGCATGTACGATTTATGACCAATTCTTGCTTCTTATGTGTTTTATTTAACTTGGTATGAACTTAGTTTTGAATCTAATTCATTGATTTTGATTTTAGGTTAGAAGTTGGAGTTTCAAATGAAAGAGGTAAGGAACAATTTCTTCAATTAGTCACACTTTCAGTTGTTGTTGATGTTAATATATGAGGTCAACAATTAGAGTTGATACCCTAAAAAAGCTTTGTTGTATGTATGATATCAACAATTAGAGTTGATAACTTAAATTCCGCCAGATTGATGTTGACATCCAATTTCAGTTGTTGATGCTTTAGATGAGGTGATAAAATAGAGTTGATATCCTTATTATGAGGTCAAATGATTTGTTGATGACCGAAATGCTTTGATGATACACTTTGAAATGCTTTGTTGATACCATGAAATGCTTTGTTGATACCTGAAAATGCCTTGAAATGCTTTGTTGTATGTATGATGTTGGGTTCTGTGAAATTAAAATGAATAAGCATAGGAGTCGATGTTTCATTGTTGATGCTTAACTGAGATGAGGTGAAATAATAGGAGTTGATATCCTTCTTATGAGGTATAAATAATGAATAAGCCATGAACTTGTTACTTGTTGAATGAATGAAGCTAGAGATGTAATACTAGTGTCTAAGACTATATGGTAATGAAACTAGTGTCTAAGACTATATGGTAATTGTTGTTAGTGATTATAAATGAATGACAAAATAACATAAAACTAATAACTTACCAAATAATGTCATGTAATAACTATTTTGGTTATAGAATATCTTTGGAATCAACAATAGAAGTTGATACCATTTGATGGTATCAACAATGAGAATTATACAAGTAGATTGTTGTCAACAACAGGAGTTGATACCATTTCTTTGGTATCAACAATAGAAGTTGATACCATTTGATGGTATCAACAATGTGGAATTATACAAAGTAGATTGTTGTCAACAACAGGAGTTGATACCACTTGATGGTATCAACAACAGATGCTGACAAAATTAATGTTGTTTTAAAAATGCTGTGATTATTGAATGATGACAAAATTAATGCTGTTTTAAAAATAGTTGAAAGGAGTGAGAAGATCACCAAGGGTAAATCCGAAGAGTACAGAAGAAGATAATTCACAACAGAGTAATAAAGATGCAGCCACAAAAAAGAAGAGAGTGAACAAGGAGTTATTGGTTGATAAAGAGAAAGACGTTGTTAAAAGAAGAAAGAGCAGCAGAAATAAAGAACCAGAAGTAGATTCGGAAGAAGACGAATCGGAACAAGAAAGTCAAAGAGCTAAAGCAACAAAAAGAAAGAGGGAGACCAAAAAGAAGAATGAGAAGGAAGAGGAAGCAACTGGAAAGAAGAAAAAGAACAATGAACAACAAGCAGAAGCACGTAAAGGAAAGAAAAAGCTGGAGGTTAAAGATGATTCAGAGGATGAAGAATCATATTGAGAATCGGAACAACAACAAGTAGCCATGAAAAGCTAAACAGAGGAAAAACAAACAGGTAAAACTTTATACATTATTTTTTATTTGAGTTCTATCTTTGCAGTATAGTTAAGTTCATTTCTATATTAAATATAAAAATAAATGAATGAGTTGCGTGTATGCTGGTAGGAAAGTAGGAAGAGCGAAACAAAGTTCAAATCATGTTCGATACCAATGATTGAAATGTGCAACTTTCTATACAAGCTATTTGAAGTAGGAGGAGATAACAAGAATGGAAAAGCACTAAAGGAATGTGTGTTCTAGGAATTTATAAGACCATTCTACACAGGAAAAGAGATCGATGCAACAAATGATAAGTGGCTAGTCAAAATCGTCCGGAAATACGGCTACTTATTGGAGCATTCGATAAAGAAAAGAACATATTCGGGTTTGGAAAAAGAAAACTTCTTATCGGTGCAAAATAGAGCCAACAGACTTTTCATTAATCTTCAAAATAAAAAGGGTCATCGAGAGTGAGGAGTTGAAGAGGTTCTTTCAAGAAAAAAAAATTATCTTGTAGTCACTACATGGTTTAAGAACAAGTTCAGAGCAGGGGAAGAAGAACATAAGAGTGATAAAATAAAGAAGTCTGAAATTGAGCGCAAACTAAAAGCTGCCGCTGAGGATCGCCCGACCTGAGCATTTTGTGAGACTATTTGCTATGTGGTCACATGCGCAGCTTGTCTTCTTCCCGATCACATAGTAACCTATCTCGCTTAAATACATTGGAAAGCGAAAGGAAAGAATGGAAGTGTTCTGGCTGCACAATTCTACCGGTAAAAAAAGAAAAAGTTCATTTAATATAATGTTTATTTTTGAAAATAGTAAAATGCATACCGTACGTCAAACTAACCTCATTGATTCTCTCAGTATGCGGATTGGTTCTGCGAACATACAAAACACTTCATCGCAAAGAGGACAAATTTTGAAACCGCAACACCAAGATTCATGAGATGGAGCCAACACGCAATCTGCAAAGAATTGGTAAAACAATTTCAAGGGAAATGTGGAGATACCGTGGACATGACTTGGTTCACTCGTAAGGTAACATATTTGTTTACTCAATTTATATTTCAAATAGATTTCACTTTTTATCATGTCAACAAAAGGAAGTTGATACCAGTTTAGGGAGTCAACAAACAAAGTTAGTGTATCAACAAAATGAAGTTGATACACAAATGTGTATACCGATTATAAAAATTATACTTGTGTCAACAATGGAAGTTGATACCGGTTTAGGGAGCATTTGTATGTATACAAGATTATACTTGCACATTTATTGAATCTATGTCAATAATGGAAGTTGACCCAAAAATGAACGTAATCAAAATATATATTTTGTGTACCAACAATAGAAGTTGATACAATTTCTTGGAGTCAACAACAAATGTTTACACGAGAAATTTAAATCTGCCACATTCTATTTTGTGTCAACAATGGTAGTTGACATCATATCTAACATGTAGTTCAATCTTAGTGTCAGCAAATCACTCGGGGCTACGCCCGCTCGTGAAAGATATATTATGGTTATAAAGTTGGAAAAAAATATTATGCTAACTATATTTTAATGTCGATTTGTAGGTTCATGAAGATGTTGTTGATCCGGTAACATAAGAAGAGATGTATTTGATAAACATGTTAGTACCAGCACGCCAGTTGGAAGTAGAGAGGCATAGGAATGAGAATCTGATAGAGGAAAACATTAATCTTCTACTTGACAACCAGGAGATAACATATGAAAGGAGGGGGAAAGCGACTAAATCAATGAGCAACATAATATTCATGAAGAAACTTATTGACAACAACAAGGACATGATGCATTTGAAGCCCGAGGATAAAGCGAGACTTGATGAAATTGCTATAGAAGTGAAGCAATGGGAAGAAAGGGAGAAAAATCTCAAAAAAGAAAGAGAAATGTCGAGAGTACTCAACAGAAATCAATGCTATGATTGAGACTCGCTTTAAATGAAGAACCATCTAGAAATCGACTGGAAGCTTCGAGATGGAAACCGAGTTGAAACCTTCGAAAAGCGAGGATGAAGATGAATTGAATGAAGAAGAAGAAGAAGAATCAAGTCAAATGGCACTGTCACTTTTAGATGGAGGTGAAAGTGATTTGCAGAAAATATTTAAAAGGGGTTATCAGAGTGGATTGAATGTCAATGTACAAATAGACCCAAATTTATTGGCAAGCTGGAGGATGGGACGTGCTTTAGGAAAAGAAGAAAAAAGAAGACAAGAGGAAGAAAATCTTCAGATTGCTAATGTGGTTCCGGACATCGGTAACTCGGGATGAGAAAGTGATTCCAGAGATTGCTAATGTGGTTGCAGACTCAAATGAGGAAGTGAATCTATATATTGCTAATGTGATTGCAGATATTTGTAAAACAGCTCAACCGATTTAAGATGATAATGAAGAAAAGAGAACAAACATGGAAGAAGTGGAGATGGTGGGAGATGTACTTGTTTATTCAACTCCTTTAATTAAGGCTATACTTCCAGAGAAATCAGGTAATGTCCCTACAACTGTGATTATACAATTTGAAAATGTATGCAACTGTGATTATGAAAAAGTATGTTGATAATTTTGATTATACAAGTTTCAGTTTGGGTTATTTCATTATGACAAATGAACATATAAAATTCTGTTGTAATGCTAGAGATAAAATGCTAGTTTTATTTTTGGTTATAATGCTAATGTCGCAATGTTATATAGATCAACAACAGCAGTTGATAAACATAAAAAAATTGTATCAACAACAGGAGTTGATGCCATGAGATAGCATCAACAACAATTGTTGATTCCTTCTTAATAACAATAGAAGAATCAACAACAATTGTTGATTCCAAAAAAAAAATGAGTCAACACTGATATGTTGATACTTTGTTTAAATAGGACTCTTACATGTTAATATAATAGGATTATTTCCTTGCGGTACTACCCCAAACTTCGGTGGTCCAAGCTTGATGCGATCACTGCTGAAATTTATACTCCTACTGAAGATGATCCATCACAACAAACATAATATACTCATACACCGAAAACAGGTGACAATAATGTCTTGGAAGGCCTTAAAGTTCTATTCGAATTGGATGAAATTGATGGCCCAACTGAAGACGAAGACACCACCCAAGAGGATGATTAAGCGACGCAGAGACAAAGGAATCAGTATGAAGTGTTGGAAGAGGAAGGAGGTATAACACAAGGTCATAAAGGAATGCGCCAGATAAATACACACCTCCAGTTAATGTGAAGAAGAGGACCAGAGCAGGAACCAGAGCAGAAAAAGGAAAGAAGAAAGGGGGAGGTGTTGAAGAAAAAGAGGATGCAGTTATTCACCTCCTTGATGATTACGTTGATGAGACGCTGTCATGTGTCTGCATATTTATGTATCCAGGGTGCCCCTAGAATAACTGATGGGTGCCATGGTAATAGTTGTTAGCTATTTAGACTAGCCGTTAAGATCACTGCACGTATCCAGTGGTCGTTAGTTGATTCCGATTAGGGTTATCCAATAAATGTGTAAGAAGAACTCTTGTGTGGCTAAGAAATGAAATAGACTTGTTCTCTTCTTCCTCTTCTCAGGCTGGTTATTACCAGATTTCTCTGAAATTCTCTCAAATTGGTCATCAATTGTCGTGGTAACACAACAATTGGTACCAGAGCCGTTCTATCCTCACCATGGGCGGAAGTAATCATCCCACCATCAAAGAGGTGAATGATGATCTTCGTAAATTCTCAGAAAAATTCAGTCAACAGGTTGATGACCTTTCCTCACAAAACACCGATCTCGCTGCGCAGTGTAAAGAGATTAAGGAATCTATGCTCTCTAAAGAAGAATTTTTCAAATTCATGGAGGTTTTCTCAGGAAGGAAGGTCGATGAACAAGTAGATACAGGAGCAGAGCCTTCTCACTCAAATTCCTCTCACAACACGGGTGCGATGTTCAACTATCCACAAGGCGGCCGTGAACCCAATAATGTCTATAGAATTCCAAAATTAGATTTCCCAAGGTTTGATGGAGAGAACCCAAAAGGGTGGATTCAAAATTGTGACAGATACTTCTTGCTCAACAACATTGGAGATGAACATCAGAAGGTCACCATGGCGGCTATGCACTTAGATGGGAAGGCTGATAGATGGCTAACGAACCTCCAAACAACCAGGTCTATTACCTCATGGTATGAACTATCCGAACACGCGTGCATCAGGTTCGAAAATCCTGCTAACGACAACATCTTGGGCATATTCAGTAAGCTATCTCAAACTACTACAGTAGATGAATATTTTGAGCAATTTGAAAACCTCAAGGCGCTGTTGTTTCGTCAATTTCCTATGCTTACTGAACATTATTATGTTATGAGTTTTATTGGGGGTCTTAAAGATGATATTAAGCATCTTTGTCAAGTATGTTCAATCCCACTACACTAATGAAGGCTTTTTCACTTGCTAAAATGCAAGAACAAACCCTCACCACCCAACAAAAGTCAGCAAGAGGCTCAAATAGGTTTTTTCGGTATAATAATGACCAACACTTCAAACTACTCTCCAAAACCTACTTCCCTCCCACCCTTGCTCCCATTGCCATCTATTCCTCCTCAATCTCCTAGCCCTTCTCCACTTCCCATTCGTCGACTCACCCCTGAACAAATGCAAAAACGCAAGGCTCAAGGGCTGTGTTTTAACTGTGATGAGGTTTATCGTCCGAGGCCATTTTTGTAAGAAGCAACAATTATTCTTGATGGTGGCCTGAGAGGAGGAAGCGAAGCTGCTTCCAACAACGAGAGGAAGTTACAGACACGAGGACACTCCAGCAGTGGAGAGTGATATGGAAATCTCAATTAATGCTCTTACGGGTAACTTCACTGGCGACACCATTCGAATTCCTGGCTTTCTTAACAAACAACAAATTTCTATCCTCATTGATATCGGTAGCACCTGACTTCATCGACTCAGATTTGGCTAAATCTTTGGGGTGCTGTATTCTTCCAACTCCTCAGTTGCTAGTTACTGTGGCAAATGGTGACCATACGACGAGCTCAGGTATTTGTAAATCCTTAACTTGGTCAATGGAGGGTTATCAATTCCAAGGGGATTTGAGATTGCGGCTTTAGGTGGGTGTGATGTGGTTCTTGAGCCGATTGGGTGAAGGGTCAGGTGACATCCTTATCAATTTATCTACCTTGAGTATCTCATTCTTACATCAAGGCACACAGATTACACTTGGTTGGGGCTCATAAACCTCCGCCTTAAGGATGATCGGCAGACAGAGTCCAGAAATTTTTCCACAACAATTCTCATGGCATTGTGGGTCAATTGTTCTCTTCTATCTTTGCTAAACCTCCATCACATCCTCCTCCTGTTATTGAGGACATTCTCACAGACTTTCAAGATGTGTTTTCTGAACCTACTCAACTACCCCCACATAGATCATTGGATCACTCCATTCCCCTCCAACCAAATTCAACACCTATTAACCAAAGACCTTACAAAACTCCTTATGTACAAAAATCTGTTATTGAGCACTTAGTGAAAGAAATGTTGGACTCTGGAATAATTCAGCCAAGCCATAGTCCTTTTGCCTCTCCAGTTCTATTGGTTAAGAAAAAGGACAATAGCTGGAGATTCTGTGTGGATTACAGAAAGCTCAACAGCATCACCATTAAGGATAAATTCCCTATTCCAATCATTGAGGAACTCTTAGATGAATTACATGGTGCTTGTGTCTTTACAAAACTGGATCTACGCTCAGGGTATCATCAAATCCGTATCACTTTTCAAGATATCTACAAAATGCCTTCAGGACTCATCGGGGACATTATGAGTTCAAGGTTATGCCTTTTGGCCTGACAAATGCTCCTGCAACCTTCCAGGCCTTGATGAATGAGATTTTTCAACCCCATCTGAGGAAATTCATTTTGGTTTTTTTTGATGACATCTTAGTCTACAGCCCTGACTTGGAATCTCATGCTCAACATCTACAGATCACTCTTTCACTTCTTCGACAACATCAGTTGTATGCAAAAATCTCTAAATCTTTGTTTTGCTCGATTCGAATTGGAGTATCTGGGTCATATTATAACTGCAAAAGGAGTGGCTGCTGACCCTACTAAAGTTGCTGCAATGACAACTTGGCCTGCACCAGCTAACCTCAAAGAACTCCGAGGCTTCTTGGGACTCACAGGATATTACAGAAAATTTGTGCGCAACTATGGTATTATTAGTAAACCTCTTACTGAGTTATTGAAGAAAGATTCTTTTGCATGGACTGAATCAGCTACACAGGCTTTCCAAACACTGAAAACTGCCATGTCTACTACTCCAGTGTTAGCCCTTCCAGATTTTTCTCAGTCCTTTGTGCTGGAAACTGATGCTTGTGCCACAGGGCTGGGAGCTGTTCTCATGCAAGCAGACAAACCAATTGCTTTTTTCAAGAAACCATTGGGTCCAAGGGTACCGGGTCTCTCAACTTATGAGAAGGAACTAATGGCCGTAGGTTCATTCGTTACCAAGTGGAGGCACTACTTGCAAGGTCACCATTTCATCATCAAAACTGACCATGAAAGCATCAAATATTTTTTGGAACAGAAAATTCACACTGGCTTACAGCAGAAATGGCTGATGAAACTGTTGGGGTTTGATTATGATATTCAATATAAGAAGGGGGTTGAGAACAAGGTGGCTGATGCACTTTCAAGAAGATCTCACCCTGCTGCTACAGTCCATACATTGGCTCTTTCTAAACCACTATGGATGCAAGAGGTCATTTCTAGTTATACTAGTGACACTAAAGTTCAACATCTCATTTCCCAACTGCTTATCTCCCCCACTGCCATTCCACATTATACTTACCAAGGGGAAGTGCTCAGATATAAATCAAGATTGTATATTGGTAGCAGCAACAATGTCAGGGCCACCATACCGCATTCTATACATGCCTCATTGTTGGGGGCCACTCGGGAATGCAAGCCACTTATAGTAGAGCAAAAGCTCATTTTTTCTGGCCTAAAATGAAGCAAGAGGTGTTCTTACTGGTGACCACCTGTGATATTTGCCAAAGAAACAAGGGAGAGCACACCTTACCTGCTGGGCTGCTGCAACCTCTTCCCTTACCTGAACAAGCTTGGCAACATATCAGTCTCGATTTCATTGAGGGGCTACCCAAAAGTGACGGGGAAAGACGTCATCTTAGTGGTGGTGGATAGGCTCACTAAGTATAGCCATTTCATACCACTACAACATCCTTACACGGCTTCATCCGTGGCACGGGCTTTCTCGCATAATATTTTTCGACTACATGGTCTGCCTACATCCATTGTATCCGGGACAGGACAAGGTCTTCACCAGCTCCTTTTGGCAAGAGTTGTTCAAGAAACTTGGCTCTCAATTGAAGCTAAGTACTGACCTACCACCCTCAAACCGATGGACAAACGGAGAGGGTTAATCACCGCCTTGAAAATTACCTCAGATGCATGACGGGCCATCATCCAAAGCAGTGGGCGCAGTGGCTAGATTTAGCTGAGTGGTGGTATAACACAAGCTTCCACACTAGCTTGAAGATGTCGCCTTTTAAAGCCCTGTATGGTTATGAAGCACCTCATCTAGCTTTTCCATCTAATACTGCTTCATCGGTGGCATCCGTGGAGAAGTACCTTACACAACGAAGTGAAATGTTGCATCTCGCTCAAGGAGGCATTAGCCAAAGCTCAGGAGCGCATGAAATTTTTTTGACAAGAAACGAACGACAGAGTCTTCGCAATCGGAGACATGGTATACCTGAAACTCCAACCCTATAGACAAACTTCGGTTTCCCTTAGGAAGAATTTTAAACGTCGGCCAAGTACTATGGCCCTTTTCCCATTACCCGAAAAATTGGATCGATTTGCTTACAATTCTGACTACCACCTAAGCTCGTATACACCCTGTCTTCCATGTTTCGTGGTTGAAAGCGGCGCATTGGCGTCACTCACATTCCTTCTCCCACACTTCCCTTGGTTGATAATGACGGTCGTGCATCGGGTAACACCTATTGCGGTTCCGGGACCAAGCGCAACTTAGTCCGAGGCAATCACTCCATACCTCGGCTTTTAATCCATTGGTCTAACACCCTGGAATTTGAAAGCTACTTGGGAGGATGCTTCTCACATCTCGCTCATTTTCCACATTTTAATCCTTGAGGACAAGGATTCTTTCTTGGCGAGGTATTGTCATGTGTACGCATATTTATGTATCCAGGTGCCCCTAGAATAATCGATGGGTGCCATGGTAATAGTTGTTAGCTGTTTAGAGTAGCCGTTAAGATCACTGCACGTGTCCAGTGGTCGTTAGTTGATTCCGATTAGGGTTATCCAATAAATGTGTAAGAAGAACTCTTGTGTGGCTAAGAAATGAAATAGACTTGTTCTCTTCTTCCTCTTCTCAGGCTGGTTATTACCAGATTTCTCTGAAATTCTCTCAAATTGGTCATCAATTGTCGTGGTAACACAACAGACGCCACCTGAGCCAATACCGCTGAATAAGCCAGAAGACCTCAAACTTTGGGAATCCTGCACCGAGGACGAAAAAAGGGTCATTGGTCCATTCTTTGAGCAAGCAACACAATGGTATGTAACTCTGAAACAAATTGCCTGTTTATTCATAGACATAAACAATGAAAGTTGATGCCATGATAATAACCAAGTTGCGGTTAGAATTTGGTGATATGTAATGTCAAGATAATAATACTTCAACATTAATATGTTATGTAATGTCAGGAAGCTAACATAAACTTTGCAAATGCAGTACCAAAGCGTGTACCTTTTATTTTGACAATGAACAAGAAGAGTGGGTCACTGGAAGGCCTCTCCAATTTCTAATGAACAACATCAACATTAACAGTGAGATAGTTGATTACTACAGCACCATGCTGAATTCGAAGATGGAAAATCTATCTAAGCCGCATACTATGGGAAGAAGCACTTAATTCTGAATTCAAATGCTTATGTAAGTAACAACTCTTAATCTGTCTTTTGAATAACTAGTTACATAAAATTATGATGAACAAATGAATGAATTATTGTTGTTATCAGTCAAAAACAAAACTAACTGCCAAGAAAATGATGTAACAAATAATGAGGGGTGCAGTAGCTAGCGGGGATATACAAAAAGTGGAATCAACTAAGATTCCAGCAAACTTGAGGGAAAGATACCCAGTGGATGACCTTGAAGCAATACTGATGATACCGATGTGTCTACAAGATAGGATTGGGAAACCATTCCACTGGTTACTTCTTGCGTTGATACGTGGAAGATGGTTGATCTTCAACACCATTCATCACTACGAGCGATACAACGAGCAAGATACAATGTCATGGTACAAACTCGACTCAGTCTCCGAACGAAATGGGTATAAAAGATGTTGAGACAGAGATGGACATGTAATTACAAAGTTAGACCATTACCCTACATCAACAAGCAAGAAGGTTTGGATCGCTGCGCAATGCACGTCTTCTTATTCATGAAGTGCTTGGTGAAGCGTGGAGATTCTTTGGGATTTATATGGTAACAAGGTCCAATACCATGAGAACATAAACCGGAAGAGAGCAAAGATTATCGCTGAATGTTATCTGAATTGAATGCATGGCAACCAACTTTGCAACTTAAAGACTCGATTGAAGAGGTAGTCAACATTCAAGATTCTGTTGAAGAATTAGATGGTAAGCAAGTACAAGAAATTACAGACTCGGTCGAAGAGGTTATCAACCTACAAGATTCGGTTGAACTATTAGATTAGAGCAAACACACTTAGGTGTAGTTTAACATTTCTTTGGTAACTAATTTAGTTGCTTTGTGTAGTCTGCTAATTTATTTAAATCTGTTAGTTTGAAAACACATCTTTTATTTGGAGGATGTGTTTAGTACTAGTTTGTTATCAATTAATATTACTATTAGTTACTAAAGTGATTATCAACTGAATGAATGAGTTGGTTATGAAAGTTAATGAATGTTGCTTGTACAGGTTACAGGTATGATCAGGTAATGGAGTTAACTTGTAAATACAGATAAAACCATAATTTTTTTTTTTATTGAGCATCAACAATGGAAGTTGATACATTTTTGGTATCAACAATGGAAGTTGATACCAAAAATAATGGGTCAAAAAATTAATTGATGAATAACTGATTGGTTTCACATAAAGTAAAGTGAATGGGGCTTGGTAGTAAGAATTACTGGTATGCTTTCGGCTCATGGTATCAACTTGAATATATCTGAGATAAAACCATGAAATTTTTTCATTTCAAGAAGCCTCAACAAATGGAACTTGATCCAAGAATGGGGCATCAACATTGAAAGTTGATACCCGACTTGCATCAACATTGATATGTTGATCTGATTTATATAGTATTTTTTCCGTAAAAAAAAGCAATGAAACCCGCAAACCGACATAAACCGACAAGAATGACATTGCTAAACAAAATAATAGAGAATGTATGTCATTAAAAAGACAAGAAATCCAACAACAAAAATATAGAGAAAGCATAAAGATAACTAACATCAATGTAGATCATTCAAAAACTAGCATAAAAAGGTAAAAAAAGAGAGTTCAGAGAAATAGTAAATCATCCAGTAAAACTTCAGAACAATATTCACCTCAAGAAGTTGATCATTCTGGAGTTGGACTCCCTGCGAAACACTGGTGCACGAGGAGCCAAAGGGGGTCTGCGACATCTACGACGGTTGTGGAAGGCAAGTCTTCCACACTGATCACACTTCCTCTTCTTGCGAACTTTCTCTCGATAACCCCTGTACCTTGAAGCAGTTGGCCTTCCAGCTGACGCTCGACCACCATTGGGAGGTAGGACATAACCTTCTTCATTAATTTTAGGCGGCCTCTCATGGTCGGGAATAGGATAGATAGGACGAGCATACAAACCTTTGTAGTACTCGGTGGTATAATACGGACTGATGTGCTTGTAAGGTTCGTCTTCCCCAATTTGCAACATAGCTTTCATGGAATGGGTGCAAGGAAACTATGCTTCGCCACCAATTGCGGTACATGTCCTAGCATCCAAATCCACCATATGCTTACTAGTGGGAGAAATTATTTCAAATACTTTATCACTTGCTCTTCTAAACTTGTAGAAACGACAGTCGGTAATCCTCTTGTTGAGTCTGGAATTCCACTTAATAGACAACACCAACCTTTCGTAGTTCTTCTCCATTACATAAGCACGAATACAATCCACAAGCTCTAGTCTTTGGGAGCCGCTTCTCATGCTTGATGACACTATTAAAACTCTCCGCAATATTCGAGGTGTTCTCACCCCACCTTTCTCCTTGAAAAACATGAGCTTCCCGGTTCTCAAATGGAATCTTCACCATCCAATCAATCACTTTGAATCAATCTTGAGATTGCTCAAACTCTTAGCGCGGCAAAAAAATTTCTCCTTTGTTAAGGCGTGTAGCACTCTTCAAACAACTTCACAAGCAGTTTGACCTGCTCTTACCCTTTGGAACAGGGAACATTACCTTTCATGTGGTACAAACAAAAAGAATGGAAAGCTTTTGGAAAGACTAGAGGGACATGCTTCAAAAGGCCGGCTCCACGGTCCGATATGATGGTCGGTGGACGGTCTTCACTAATAATACCCTTCGGGTTGGTTAGGAACCATTCCCAACCTGTCACAATTTTCGCAAGGTACAATACCAAAAGCAACTGGAAAGATCTCTAGAAAATACAAAAAAAAAAAAAAAGATTCAAAGACTAACACACAAAAACTGATATCCATGAACAAGTTAATGGGTCGACAAACACAAATTATGGGATCAACAACAGCAGTTATGTGATCAACAACTACTATTATGGTATCAACAACTGCGATTATGGTATCAACAACTACAAAAGAGGTCAACAACCGCAAATTACGGTATCAACAACTGCAAAATATGGGATTCATAACAGAAATTATAGAATCAACAACTGCAAATATGGTATCAACAACTACAAAAGAGGTCAACAACTGCAATTATGGGATCACCAACAACAATTATGGTATCAACAACTGCATTTAGTGGGAATTATGGAATTATGTCATCAACAACTGCAAAAAGAAGTTATGTCATCAACAACTGCAAAATTATGGAACAACAACAAGAGTTGATATAGAAAAAAGGGGTCAACAACTGCAATAATGGGATAAACAAACAACATTTGAAATCCAGGGATATAATGCATCAACAATAATTATTATGTGATCAAACAACAAATGATTATGGGATGAACAAAGTTATGTGATTCATAGAATTGAAATCCAAGGATATCATGTGATTCAGAAACTAAAATTGAAACACTTAATACTTAAAAGAAGAGAAAAAAGATTAAAAAACATACCTTGGTTACCAGTTTTCCCGCAAGCAACCATAAGACCTCCCATAATCATTTGTTGTTTAACCGTGTTGACCATCAATTTTACACTTAAAATTGTGAAATGACTAGATGAATGCGGGAAAGTTATTTGTTGGCCAAGAATGGTTGAACGTAGATGAATGCAAAAACTATTTGAAGGACATTGAATTTTACAATTTTAAGTGTAAAGTAGATAGTCAACACAGTTAAACAAAGTCAATCGGTTAACTGGGCACCAAACTCAAAGTTGGACAAAATTAGGCACCAAACCCAAAGATATACCATTTTATGGGCACCAAAATCAAAATATCTCTTTTTTTAATCTACAACTTTTAAACTGATGATTCAAATTCTTTTGCTCGACGAGACTACTATATGTAAGATTATTGAATCTCAAGGTGTGCCTCTGAATCCGCATGAGAATCTGGATTGCGTATGATTCGATAATGATCATTAAACAATCTGGAAATCAGATTATTGTTCGCTAAAGCTTTTATCAGTACGTGACTGTGTTTGGGGCAAACACTCTAATCCAATTTTCTTTTTTTCCCAACTGGCTTGTAATGATTGGTTCAATACCCACAAACTACTAAAACAAATGCCACTATCCCATCAAATGAGCCCGAAAAAGAGTAACTAGCATAGCATAGGATTTGATTCTGTTCAATGGATTTGTTTTTGGTCATACTAATAGTAGTAACAGGAGCGTGGGCACAGACTTCAAAAAATTTGAAGATATTTCCCACGAGATTCATATAGCTGTCAGAAACTGACCTCATAATTTAAGGTGCACTGGTTTGATTTTAAAGCAACCATCAGTTGCAGTACTTATTTTAAAATTTTCTTCCCATACTTCAATGAGTTCATACCGTTGCAAGAAATTTGACTTCAAAATAATCAAGTTGACTGACTGATTGATTATCATAAGATGATGCATGAGGAGGATGCTTGGACCACCACCAGCAGCAGCCCACCACCACCACTTGAATCTCCCGACTTGACTAGCTGATAACAAGAATGTTAGGTTCATCAATATAGCTACTGTACACCAACAGTGTCTGTAATCGGGGTGTAAATGACAGTAAAAACGATCAATTTGGTTAGTCCAAATGTAGACCATTAGCCATTAGGTGTATACAAACTAAATTTTAGATTTAGGAATGACCAACTATATTTTGAAAATGATAAGCCGCGCACAGTACAACAATGGCTGCTGAACGTCACCTATATTGGACCGCATTTGATAACGATTATTCATAAATGATTAGCGTTCATTTAGAGTCACTAATTAATGAATTTACTTGACTTTTAGTATTTGTCAATGAGAGTGTCAAAATTTCAAACACAAAGGAAAGGTAGGCCAACTAGCTATCACTGTTTTTGGTATAAGGTTCCAACGTAGTGATATGTGTTGGTACCATTAAAATGTCTCATTTATATCTCATTGGCTGCACATTATTAAGATGCGCCTCTTGTCTAACCTTTGATGAATGCACATATATAAATAATAATTGCAAACACAACCAACTGATGCTCGACTCTCATAATTGAAATCAGAAGTTAAGCAATTCCACGGAAATTTCTCCCGAGAGAAAATCGTGTGGCAGTCATTCAATGATTCTAATTTCTAGCACTGAGATAGGTAAGAACGGAAACAAGCCCTACTGTTTCCGTCTCTGGTGTAAATTTCGGGAATATCCCTCCGGACACCAAGAGCTAGAGTTATAAGCTGTTGCCCAAACTATCTGTTGAAATATCACAAAGCAAGGATCCAATAATCATGCTAAAATGACATGATTTAATATTATTTGACATAATACTAAATTCATATGATCCAGATAAAAACTTGTCAGAAACTAATTTTTTTTTTTTTTTCCCTATATTAATCTAGCTCACAAGTCCAAATTTAAGGCTCCTTTCAGTTAGGTGACAAAATATCTCTCTGGAGTTATTTCCTTTCCATTTTTTCTATCTTCTCTTTTGATATTGTCTTGAGTTTACTTTACTTATAAAGTTGCATTTTGCTCTTTTCTAATCAATAGAGAATCATATCAAAGATCCTGTTGAAAAATCTTCTTTACTTGATAAGACTGATTGTGGGATTATATTTTGGATTAGCATCAACTTAAGTTAGTTAACTAATTGAATTTCTTGCTTACATGTGCAATTATTATATGGGGTACATGAATTCATTCATGGGATTCCATTGAAGTAGTGCTAGTGATGATTTGCACCCCACTCTTAATGCATATACACCACTTGTTATTCAGATTCCATCATAATCTTGAATCTTCTTCTTGAAAAGGAGTTTTTAGGTGGCTGGTGGATTTGAGTGGGAACATTAATATTAGGCCCTGAAATTTAGTCAAAAATAACAGTTACTCTTTGAAATGATAAGATGAAGAAGAATGAATTTTAAATTAATCCGGGGTATCGATTTCAGAGTCAGACTGATGCAATGAGTGATATCTAGTTGATAAACAACAAGCTGACCACTTGTTATTTGGATCCCATCTCAAGCTGTTCTCTAAAATGTGTCCGAAAGAAAATTGGAAACCTATTTTGAGGCGGGCCAAAATATTTTGAGGCATACGTTCGGCCGGAAGTTATCGGCCAAACTTCTGAGTTATTGTCCAAACCTATGCAAAACATAGGTTCGGCTGATAACTTAAGTATGCCTCAAAAAATAATTGGTCTGCCTCAAAACAAGTTTCAAAAATTGTGCATCTGGTTCACATCCCGCAACCTGTCATAGGTTGGGAACTTGGGAGTCCAACCCCTGGGCAACTGGGCTAATGCCAGTTGGTTATCACCGATAAAATGTTGTTGAGACCATGCTAAATATAATGGGCTTATTTTGGTACAATAACAAAATCTTTAAAACTATTGGGCTGCACAATGCTGCTGCCATGCTGACACTGTCCCTAACATGGCCAGTGCAAATAGATGAAATCAAACACAATTATGCATGAGAGAAAGATAGGAGCATTTCTGATCAAATGCCACATTGTTGAAAATCAAACCAACATGATCTTGTCACGACTCATCTGCTGTATACATACCTGTCTAGCCTAACGGCTAGTAATCATGTGATATTACATACAGAATTACTCTTTAAACATGGCGATGTGTACAATTAGAACAAGCCACTATCAATCCATAATAAGTTGATAACCAAATAGTTCAACCAAATACAAGGCACAGATTTGGGGTTTCAGACACCATTGAAGAAGGCTCATAGTGAGCAAGTCCAGGTGATTTTCTTCTGTAGTTACGGTACCGTAAACAAATTACTTATAATTTGATGAACTGAATGATGCCAGTTACCAAAAAGAGTGACCTGTTACTTTTAATTTATCATCGGCAGAGGAATCAGAAGTTCACCTGTTCCGATCCTAATTCCTACACGAAGGAATTTCAAAACTAATAAATTAGTGATAACCACAACTCCTGCACAACTGCAGCTAAAAACCCCAATTTCCTCCTAGAAGCAAGCTGGCATTTTGCCAGTTCCCAGCCGAAGTCCTCGCAAAAATCTGCATACTACCTACCATGTAGACACAACACCAAGTGCAACGTAGACTACTGCCGTAGTCAACAAGGACTCAAGGGTACTAACCATTTTCCAATAACTTCCCAACATAGATCAATCTCTGCTAGTCTGGCGGGATACCTTCCTTATCCTGGATATTTGCATTGACATTGCGATGGTGTCAGAAGCCTTTTTCTTAACAAAAGACATTTGCTCCCTTTATTTTCCGAAGTTGGTTGGCAAAAGTTCGCCAATCAACTTCGAAAACCAAAGAGAGTGAATTTCTTATAAACTCCCCAAAGTTGCTGGTGTCAGCTCTGCAAAACCATGAAGAAACCACATTCAAAGAACTAACAAATTGCACATAAACTCCAAGTTGCTGTTATTTGTTGTATTTTGCAACAGATGAGCTACTTTAAACAACTTTACAACATTGGTTCTACAGAACAGGCCAGTCATTTTTAGGATTTATAAGCAGAAGTGAATGTTTATGCAATCCCAACAACTAGCATGGATGGTATTATCATATTAAGTAAATACAAGTATAAAAGTTCTACATGGTTTCAGTTCAAAACGTCACCCCTGCTACCCTGAGTAGTAAATGGATATCTAAAAGTTTATAGTGCCTACATACAACATTATGATATTGGAGGCTACGCATAAGAAAATAAAATATCGAGTTGGTGGAAACCTGTACAAGGCAGCAAAAACACGTTCAGCTTAAAACCATGGGGATGGATCACATTTGTCTTCTACACCATAGTGGTTAGCATTTCCTTACAACGTGCGGATGTGAGGAAGGATAAAAGTTTGCTCTGATACACGGAATATTCTTAACTCCAGTGGAATCAATAGTTCAGGGTTCTTTTGTTTATGATTAAAAAAGGTTTTCAAGCTTACTAGCTGCATTTCAGAGGCAAAAACAGTAGTAACAAGTTCTACAAACGAATGTTGGTTATCAAATCAAAGTTCGTACCACATTGGAATTACAAAGCCAACAACTCTGAGCTCTGCACAACCATGAAGAACCTACAACTATCTATTCATATAAACTCCAAGTTGCTGTTGTTGCTTTTAGTTGCAATTTGCAATTTGCAACACATGAGGCTACTTCAAATAACTGCATAACATTGGTTTTTAACAACAAGCCTCTTTTAGTTTTTATAAAATGATTTTTTTAATTTGTTGATCTGTTCTTTTTAGAACAAAAAAATCATCTAAACTTTCCAATAAGAACAGATTTAGCCTCCAAAGTTCCAACTTCCTACCTATTTCCCTACTGCAAGCTTCTTAATTGCCAACACCTCAAAAAACCAAAAAATCAAGTAAGAAAAATGAACAACCCATACTCTAGAAGAAAGAAATTTGTCGAAGAAAATCATCAACCACTAGAAAAACGCACAAGGACGAAAAAGATTTAGGAAAGCAGGGTAAGTCCGCATGTACACTAGTATAACCGTTGCCACGGTAGGAGGGCCGACCAAAAAATAATCTAAACATGGGTTCGTCTACGATTACTTTCGTTCCGTTTAAGAAAAGATGATACTTTCACTCCGTTTCTGAAACGGGTTGTGAAAGTATCACTTTTGAGAAACGGAAAATTAGTCGATCCATAAACCAAAATATGGTTGCATGATGTGTTATGCATCCTTTGTGGTGCTTTGCATAATGGCTATGCATTCAATTTTCGAGAATTGTGCCTAAAATTTAAGTATCATTTTTCTTGAAACGGAGGGTACATCGTTTTATTAGTTGCAAAGGAAAATTAGTTGATGCATAAACCAAAATTTTGCTACATAAAGTATTATGTATCCTTTGTGGTGGTTTGCATAATGAATATATATTTAATTTTCTAAAATTGTGCCTAAAATGATAAATACCTCCGAATTTTTCGCAAAAAACTCTAAATTTGATATTGTTGTTTGTACTTGTTGCGTAGAGTTTTTTATAACCTTTCCAACGAGATAAATTTTGTAAACTTCTAAGCCACGGATTTTTAGATATGTTATATTAAAGTTTGCTTTCCAATTATACTCTTGAAAAGATATGATAAAAAAGAGTTATAGTAATTGGACTAAAAGGGAGGGACATTTTTGGTTTTTCGGCCCTAACCATTCTCAATCTTTTTGTGGTAATTGATCACTTAGATTTACAAAAAAATGGTCATATAAAGGTCCTCCCTCGCTTCGCTCGGTCGGCCCAATCATAGTCCCTTCTCACACTGTATAAGAATGTGACAAGGAAAAATTAGGGGTATTTGCGAGGAATCAGGAAGCAGTCAATCTTCACCGCAGTGAAGCAGTAACCACTTCTCAAGGAACCCAATTAGAGCTACCGCCTACCAGAGCACCTGAGAAGAAGAAGATGCAGTGACCAGACGTGGTTTCTGTTATCACATCCATATACTTTGACTTGGTAAATGCCTAAACGGTAAGGAGTACCTGAGCTGAGCTGGGTTGTATTTTGTGAGTTATAAGAGGTATGATCAACAATCGATATCATGCATCTAGTCTTAGGAGCAAAAACTAGTACAGTATTATGAAATGCTAGTCTACAAGTTATACATACACTGTTTCAGTTCTAAACAGTGTGCCGAGTAGTAAATAGATATTGGAAAGTTTCTATTTCTGATATTTGAGGCTACACAACATACAAATATTGGAGCAATCAAATATTGAATCGTCGATTTGGTGGAAAGCTGGAGGGGCATTACAGGCAGCAAAAAAGTGTTTCGCTTAAGCTACAAAGCAGGTCCCCACATTACTTTTCCCACAATTAAAGTATGGCATGTACGTCCGTCCGCAATATCATATTATGTAAATACTACTATAAAAATTCTACATGGTCTCGATTCCAACCGCCACCCCTACCCTGAGTACTTTTTTTTTTTTAAGCATGAAATTTTATTAAACTACTAGAGGGTTGTTACAAGGGGTATGTGACACCCAAATTTTAGTACTCAGGGTAGGGGTGACACCCAACCGTCACCCCTACCCTGAGTACTAAATGGATATCTACAAGTTGCCTACATACAATATTATGACATTGGAGGCTACACATAAGAAAATAATAAAATGTCGAGTTGGTGGAAACCTGTGGGGGCCTTACAGGCAGCAAAAGCACGTTCAGTTTAAGCTGCAAAGCGGGTCCCCACGTTACTTTAGGCACAACAGAAGTACGGCAACAGGCAGTCAAAACCGAAATTGCTTCTTGTCCCCCACCCTTGTCTCGTACTGTCAAAACCGAAATTGTTTCTTGTCCCCCATCCTCGTCGCCGTGGTATTCAGTATGGGAGAGGGCCATGAAAGGAGACTAATCAAGAGGGGCCATGAAAGAAGACCAGTCAAGTCGAGTTTCTTTTTAATTGTCTTTTTTTTACCTGTAGGGAGAGAGGCCATGTTTTCCGAGAAGAGATTCTCATCATGAATGCACAGGAGATTCAAGTCATCCTCATCGTTTCTGATAAAAGTTCGCTTTATAGTTCAACGGAACATAACACTTTTCTTCGTAATTCTTCAAGGTTATTTTTATCCAGAAATAAAAATCATCCGGAATTTGACTTTGGATTTTGTGTGAGTTGTTGATTTAGTATTATTCATTGATTTCAAACAGCCAGAATGAGTCATCTGTTCCTTTCGTCTCCATGAAACCCTAAAAATTCATTTCTCTAATTCAATTCATCTCTTAGAAACCCTAGAAGTTCTATAATCTCTTTGAAATTCCTTGTTCACCTCAAATTCAGACCCTAGAAGTTCATATATTTTCCTAAATCACTCCTCTAATTCTATATCAACCACAACACCAACTAACACCAAATCTTTTCACCAAGCTGTAACCAAATTAATACCACCATCAATACACACAGTAACCTTAAAATCTAACTTATACTTAACAACAAGAGCAAAAACTTACCCTAACATACTTAACAACATGAGCAAAAACTCAGTAGAATAAAAAAATGTACTAGTAATGAAAGAAATAAGTAAGGGTTTAGAAAATATAGATTGTGAACTTCAATTATCTTAGAAAATATACATTTTCTAAACCCTTACTCATTCCTTTCATTACCCGTACATATTTTTATTCTAGTGTGTTTTTGCTCGTGTTATTAAGTATGTTAAAGTTTAGAGTTATTATTGGTGGGTTTGTTTGCATAATTCACCGTTTCCAGGAATTTATAATCCCATGGGATTACTAATCCTTGGATTCATATAAATCCCTTGTATGTTTGGTAAGTCAATTGAAATTCTTAGGATTTATAAAGTTTTCTTGTTTTAAAGTCTTTGTAATGTTTGACATTGCTCTCAAATCTTAAAGTCTTTGTATTGTTAGACATTGCTCTCAAATCTTAAAATTGCATATATATGGGGTTTAGAGTTAAAAAAAAAGTGGGTCCATAAATCCATTAATAAGTTTCCCAGTAAATCTTAGGGGGGAGGGTTTGGACTCCATATGGAGGATTTGTTGGAAAACTGAATCCCGTAGGAAACGTGATTCCAAGAATTTGGGCAACCAAACGTACCGAGGGAAACATAATTCTACCAAATCCCCTGGACCCATAAATTCCACCTTTAAAATTCTACATCCAAACCCACCATATGTGTATTGGTGGTGGTATTAATGTAGTTACAGTTTGGCGAGAAGAATTGGTGTTAATTGGTGTTGTGGTTGATGGAGTTACAGAAATGGCACATTAAAAAAACAACAAAAAAAAGAAGGAGTGATTTAATACCACCACAAATGAAGTACGGAAAAAAGCAGTCAAGCCCAATACGTTTCACAAAAGTAGCGGCCGTGATATTCATAAAGGGAGAGAGGCCATAAAAGGTCTAGTTAAGTCGAGTCTCTTTTCATTATCTTTTTTTTTCCTACAGGGAGAGATGCCCTATCATGTTTCCCGAGAAGAGATTCCCATCAAGCATGCACAAGAGATTCAAGTCATTCTCATCTTTTCGGATAAAAGTTCTCTTCATAGTTCAACAGAACATAACACTTCTTTTCATAATTCTTCAAGGTTATTTTTATCCGAAAATCAAAATAAGCCAGAATTCGACTTGGCTTTTTTGTGGAAGCGAACAAGAAATTTTAGAGAGATAATTGAATTTCAACACCTTAGAAATTAGAATTTCTAGGGTTTGAATTTAAAGCAAACAAGAAATTTTAAAGAGAGAATTGAATTTCTAGAGTTTGAATTGAAACCCTAGAAATTCAAATCTCTCTGAAATTTCTTATTTACTTTAAATTCAAACCCTAGAAATTCTAATTTCTAAGGTTTCTCAGAGATGAATCTCGAAAGGAACAGATGAATTACGAAAGGAACAGATAAATGTCTTTCAATCTCTCAAATTCTGGCTAATTTTGATTTCGTCAGACAATTCCCCTCTTTCATATTCTAATATTTAAAATGAATAAATAATACTAAATCAACAATTTGCTGCCCTACAAAAGCCTAGTCAAATTCATTTTATGGTTTTTATGCATCATCAAGAAATAAACTACCTACCTTATTTCTCCCGGCTAACAAGTTTAAACGAGAAATGCTTAAAAATTTCTTCTCAATTCTGAATAAAATAAATCTATGACTACCAAACATATATACCACGTGATTGTAGGGCTGATTTGCCAAGCATGTGAGAGACATGAGCCCCAAAAACCCACATGGTTAGAATCTCACCCTACAATTACGTTGTAGATGATACAAATAAACTTATGTTCTAAGCAAGCTGTATAGTTATGGTTCCTATGCCACATCCCCACGTTGTAAGGACTAAGAGCAACCACAGTGGGAGAGTATAACCAAATATTTGGTCAAAAAACGAGACACAGCGGGACAGACTATCGATTAAAATCCGGATCAAGACTAAATCCCAGACTATATTTGGTCTGGGACCAAGACCAAAACCAAATATAGTCGAGCGAACGTATAAAGAGATCATGTGATGGGGCGAACGTATAAAGTGATCCTTGTATGGGGCGGACATTATATGTGATCCTGACCAAATGGGGCGGACATTATATGTGATCCCAAAATGGGGCGAACATTATATGTGATCATGACCAAATGGGGCGGACATTATATGTGATCCTAAAATGGGGCGAACATTATATGTGATCCTGACCAAATTTACTCTTCCATCCTAGTATCTTAACCCGAACTAAACCCAAACTTTGGTCTTTTTTCCCCTCTTTGGTCTTTGGTTATATTCTCACCACTGCAGTTGCTCTAAGGAATGGGCAACCATTATAGTGTGAAAACCATAGGGATGGATCCCAATTGTCTTCTACGCCACAGTGATGGTCATATCCCTACGATGTAGAGAGTAATAATCACTATCGTAGCAGTTGCACTGAAACACAAAATATTTCCAACTCCTGTGGAATCAATAGTACATAGTATATAGTTTCTTTTTAAATTACGAGACAAAGTTCTCAAACCTACTAGCCGCATCTCAGATGCCGAAACACATGGTGATCATAGATCAAAGTTTGTACTGCATTGGAATTTTCAAAGCCAAACAAACTGGAAATTCTGAACTTTTAAGTGTCAACTCTGCACAATTATGAAGAACTTACAACTAACGATTTTTAAAGAACTAACATTATTATTCGTATAAACTCCAAGTAGCTGTTGTATTTTGCAACAAATGAAACTACTTCATACAATTTTAAAGCAATGGTTTTAAAGAATCCATATTTAGAATTTAATATGCAGAAGTGAATGATATAAACTCAACATAAACCAGCCAAAAAAAAAAAAAAGAGTTGGCAACATTTTACCCTTTCAGTAAGAACAGACTTGGCTTAAAGCTCCGATCCACTTCTCTAGTACAAGCTTCTTACAATGGCAACACCTACAAAAACCAATTCAAATAAGGAAAATGAAAACCCATTCGCTAGAACTGAAAAATAAATGAATAAATCATTAAACCGTAAACACTCATTTTGATATAAAACTAATTCACGTTGTCTTTAAATGAATTAGTTGCGAGAAGAAAGGAATTACCTTAGACCCCCACAACCTAAACTTGCCAAGTCGAGTATAATTGTGATATCCAACACCAAATTGTTACTAAAATCCACCTCTTTTTTGTGCTCCTCATCTCTGTAATCTTCTCTCCTGGATACCGAGAGTAAGATTAGATGCATAGTGTTAGGCTATTAATAGATTTGAAATCCAGTTAGGGTAGGCCTCGATGACTTGAGCAATGACCTAAACTTTTTGGGTAACGTACCGAAAATTGGAGTTGATAACTTTTATTTTTTTGCTTCAAAAATAAAACTATCCTGGTCAAACGGATTCCCCTAAGCATGAATATTAGGGACGACACGTAAACACCGATAAGTTCTGACCACCTTGGGAAAATGATCCCACTGGTCACTGCGCCATGCGCGACAATAATCTGACATTAACGATTTCCGTGATGAACAGTGCGACTTAAATCCAAAAGATCCTTAAATTTGGTAGAGAAACCGGAGACAGATATCAGGCTTTTATAGGGTTCCGTTTATGAGTAGTAATGTATGTATGTTCCTTAGTCACCAGGAGCGGGAGCAAGGTCGGTCAACTGCCATTTAAACTGTTTAGCATCTGAGAATTAGGTCTAGGTACCATTAAAATGTTTCATTTAAGTCCGTTTTGATATCGCATTGACTGCACATTAACATTTAGACGCGTCTCTTGTTCAACCTTTGAGGAATGGACAGAAATAAATACTCCCTCCATTCCACTTTACACTACACCAAATCAGGAATTTTGTCACAGGCTATACCTGTTACTTATTAAATTTGTAACGGGTATAGCCTGTGACAAATAGGCCGTTATTAATAATTGTGATGGAGTTTTGTAACGTTTATATCTGTGACAATTGCCAGATACAGTCACATTTAAAAAGCGTTACAATAATTAATAGTCACAATTGACCTAATTTTATGATTGCGACACGTGTCATATTTGTTACATTTATCTTAACGGTTTTAACTGTTACACAAAAACTACAACAATTCGGCCAGGGACACGTGTCCCCTTTCGTCACGGTTATAGTAACACATATAAGTGTTACCAAAATTTAGCAACAACTACTTCAGGGACACGTGTCTTTTTTGTCACGATTACTGTAACATTTAAACTGTTAGTTTCATTTATAACAACACAGTAATGGTGACACGTGTTCTCTTTTGTCACAATTTCTTGTCACAGTTAACCGTGACAATTTTCTAATAACAAATAAAAAAATATGGGTAGCCCAGGTCATTATGATGGACCTGGGCTTCCCATTTAAAGGCTCCTGCAATACTGATTACAACCGAAACACAGGCCTGCAATACTGATTACAACTCGAAACACAGGCCTGCAATATATTCAAAACCCGCAATTCATACATTTTACGGATCTACAAACTCTCCACAAGCTATCAATGTTCTGCTCATTATGAAATTTAACCAAAAATAATTGAAAGCTAACACTTGTGAGCTGCAACCAAATAAAAACAAGCTCAACTTCTCAATAAATCCAGAGTGCAAGTAGACAGATGGACCCAACCTTGGAGAATTTTGTTTTGGTATCTTCATTGATGCTGTTTAAGAATGCAAGTGAACTATGCTACTAAGAAATTCTATAAATTCAAAGCTTTCAATAGACCAAGTAGTTAATTATCTGAAGTGATAATGATCAATTCGTTATAACTACGTACAGTTATTTCCGAAGGCATCTGAGATCTGTTGATGCATTATCTTAACGACCCCAACAAGTTCTCCCATAACCTGCAATGGAAACAACGTCATTAGTACGCTGAAGAAAAATAACGTAACCTAAAATCAAGGAACCTAAAAATAACGTAACCTAAAAATAACGCGACACTTGAACTTTAGATGAAACCGTATTTACTCAAATCAAGGAATAGATCCCAAGCTCTAATTCTAACATAAACCCGGCTTATTATGATAAATTCTTCTCAACATGTGATACACTCAAGAGCTGTATAACATGAGAACGTACAAAGCACATACTGAGAGGAAAACATCCCGGAGAAAGAATAATCCTACATAACTGATATTTTGTGAATCTATAAACCAGACCCAAAACAAACCAAATAGGCAGTTAACAATCACAATGAACTTTTGAGATGGATCCAGTTACTCAAATCAAGTAATGGATTCTAACACAAACCGGCTAATCACAACAAAAGATTAAAGCATAACTTACACTTGAGTAATTTGCCGACTCTCATGATTCCCTCTTAAGATTGTAATTCTATCTCTATAACGAACTTTCAAGGCTACGAAAAGTGTGACAGTCTCTACAGAGTAGTAACCACGATCAACAAAAACAGCAGAAACCAAATTAAATAGATTAAACGAGACATTTAGATTGAGTGAAAATATCAGCTTATAAGAGCAAGAAAAAAAAATGCTTATGAAAATCTGGCGCATTCTAAGATGCAATCGCATTCTCAGGTCATCTTAAGAAGGATATTAAGAAAGAGGTTCTAATTGCCAGCTGAATTACCAGAAGAATCTGTATGCTCAGAAACTTATGAAGTCTATTTCTCCCCTGCGTATGAATACTAGGTATTGACTACTCTAAGTCAGAAATTCGGTAAGAATGACGAATCTATCCATTTACAGGTAAGATTCCTTCAAGATATTATACGAAACCTTTAAAAAATCCTATTTTTGCATATTGTATGCGTACCAGGATCGGAGATCGAAACCTGGCCGCGAGTTGACTACTATAAGTCAGAAATTCGGTAAGAACGACGAATTCATCCATTTACAGGTAAGATTTCTTCGAGATATTCTACGAAACCTTAAACAAACCCTATTTATGCATATATGTATGCATACCAGGCTCCGAGATCGAAACCTGGCCGCGAGTTGACTACTCTAATTCAGAAATTCGGTAAGAACGACGAATCCATCCATTTACAGGTAAGATTTCTTTTAGATATTCTACGAAACCTTAAAAAAAAACCTATTTTTGCATAAATGTATGCATACCAGACTCTTAAATCGAAACCTGGCCGCGAGTTGACTACTCTAAGTCAGAAACTTGGTAAGAACGAAGAAACCATCCATGTTCGAAGATTACTAAAGTTAAACCTGAGTTTCTCATTAGGGTGAACTGAAGAAGAAATATATCAGATTCGAAAACATCCCATGTTAAGATTACTAAAGTTAGACCTGAGTTTCTAATTCAGGGGAACTGGAGAAGAAATATATCAGATTCGAAAACATCACAGGTTAAGAATACTAAAGTTAGACCTGAGTTTCTCATTCGGGTGAACTGAAAATGAACTTTATCAGATTTGAACATCCAGGAGTTTAAAGATTACCGAGTTAGAAGCGAGTTTTCATATTCGGATGAACATCAGTTACTAGAGTTAGACCTGAGTTTCTAACTCTAGTAACTGTAACATCAGAATTGAACATCACGGGTTCAAAGATTACTAGAGTGAAAATGACAAGACTACCCTTATTGGAAATAAGTAAAGTAATATTACAGATTAAGAAAATGTCCATATTACCCTTATCGGATATAAGTAAAATAAATAGTACAAACAATGAAAATAACCATATTACCCTTACTAGAAATTAGTGAAATAAATATTATGGAGATAGTGAAAATGACCACACCAGACTACCCTTATCGGAAATAAGTGAAATAAATATTACAGATTGTGAAAATGACCATGTTACTCTTACTAGAAATAAGTGCACTAAATATCACACAGATAGTGAAATTGACCATATTACCCTTACTAGGAATTAGTGCAATAATATCATGGGGATAGTGAAAATGACCATACTACCCTTATCGGAAATAAGTGAAATAAATATTACATATTGTGAAAATGACCATATTACCCTTACTAGAAATAAGTGCACTAAATATCACACAGACAGTGAAAATGACCATATTACCCTTACAAGGTATTAGTGCAATAAATATCATGGGGATAGTGAAAATGACCATACTACCCTTATCAGAAATAAGTGAAATAAATATTACAGATTGTGAAAATGACCATATTACCCTTACTAGGAATTAGTGCAATAAATATCATGGGGATAGAGAAAATGACCATACCACCCTTATCGGAAATAAGTGAAATAAATATTACAGATTGTGAAAATGACCATATTACCCTTACTAGAAATAAGTGCAATAAATATCACACAGACAGTGAAAATGACCATATTACCCTTACTAGGAATTAGTGCAATAAATATCATGGAGACAGTTAAAATGAACATACTAACCTTATCGGAAATAAGTAAAGTAAATATTATAGACTGTGAAAATGACTATTTTACCCTTACTGGAAGTAAGTGCAATAAATATTTTGGAGAGATCAAAAATGATCGGACCACCCTTATCGGATACGAGTAAAGTAATTATTATAGTTTGCTAAAATTGCCATTTTACCCTTAGGGAAATAAGTGCAATAAATGTTACTGAGATGTCAAAATGACCAAACTACCCTTATTCGAAATAAGTGCGATAAATATCACATCGACAAAGGTGAAAATTACCATACTACCCTTCTTGGAAATAAGTGCAATAAATATTATGGAGACTGTGAAAATGACAAGACCACATTTTTCGGATATGAGTAAAGTAAGTAGTACAGTATGTGAAAATGACCATTTTACCCTTAGGGAAATAAATGCAATAAATGTTATGGATATTGTGAAAATGACCATACTACACTTATCGGAAATAAGTAAAGTAAATATCACTGACGGTGAAAATGACCAAATTACCCTTACTAAAAATTAGTGCAATAAATACATGGTGACAAAGAAAATGACCAGACTATCCTTATCGGAAATAAGTTAAGTAAATATTAGAGACTGTGAAAATGACCATTTTACCCTTATCGTGATCTCCATTACATTTATTAACCTTATTTCCTGTAAGGGTAAAATGGTAATTTTCACAGACTATAATATTTACTTGACTTATTTCCTATAAGGATAGTCTGGTCATTTTGACAGTCTCCATAATGTTTAATGCACTAATTTCCAGTAAGGGTAATATGGTCATTTTCACTCTGTAATATTTACTTTACTTATTTTTGATAAGGGTAGTTTGGTCATTTTTATAGTCTCCATGATATTTATTGTATTTATTTAATATGGTCATTTTCACGATCTGTAATATTTACTTTACTTATTTCGATAAGGGTAGTCCGGTCATTTTCATAGTCTCCAGAATATTTATTACACTTATTTCCAGTAAGGGTAGTATGGTCATTTTCACTTTCTATAATATTCACTTTACTTATTTCCTATAAGGATAGTCTGGTCATTTTGACAGTCTCCATAATATTTATTACACTAATTTCCATTAAGGGTAATATGGTCATTTTCATAGTTTGTAATATTTACTTTACTTATTTCCGATAAGGGTAGTCTATATTACATTTATTAACCTTATTTCCAGTAAGGGTAAAATGGTCATTTTCACATACTATAATATTTACTCGACTTATTTTTGATAAGGGCAGTTTGGTCATTTTATAATCTCCATGATGTTTATTGCATTAATTTCTAGTAAGGGTAATATGGTCATTTTCACAGTCCGAAATATTAACTTTACTTATTTTTAATAAGGGTAGTCTGGTCATTTTCACACTCTAAATAATATTTATTGCACTAATTTCCAGTAAGGGTAATATGGTCATTTTCACAGTTTGTAATATTTACTTTACTTATTTCCAATAAGGGTAGTCTGGTCATATTCCCTGTCTCCATAATATTTATTGCATATGTTTACAATAAGGGTAAAGTGGTCATTTTCATAGTCTGTAATATTTACTTTACTTATTTTTGATAAGGGTAGTTTGGTAATTTTCATAGTCTCCATGATATTTATTGCACTTATTTCCAAAGAAGGGTAATATGGTCATTTGAAGATCTCTAATATTTACTTTACTTATTTTTGATAAGGGTAGTTTGGTCATTTTCATTGTCTCCATGATATTTATTGCATTTATTTCCAGTAAGGGTAATATGGTCATTTTCACAGTTTATAATATTTTACTTTACTTATTTATGATAAGGGTAGTCTGGTCATTTTCATAGTCTCCAGAATATTTATTACACTTATTTCCATTAAGGGTAAAATAGTCATTTCCGTAGTATGTAATATTTACTTTACTTATTTCTGATAAGGGTAGTTTGGTCATTTTCATAGTCTCTATGATATTTATTGCACTTATTTCTTGTAAGTGTAATATAGTCATTTTCATAGTCTTCATGATATTTATTGCACTTATTTCTAGTAAGGGTAATATGGTCATTTTCACAATAAGGGTAATATGGTCGTTTTCAAAATGTGTAATATTTCCTTTACTTATTTCCGATAAGGGTAGTTTGGTCATTTCCGCAGTCTCCATTATTTCTAGTAAGGGTAAGATGGTCATTTTCACTTGTCTGTTTCTTTACTTATTTCTTATAAGGGTTGTATGGTTATTTTCATAGTCTGTAATATTTACTTTACTTATTTAGATAAGGGTAGTCGGTCATTTTTTACGGTTTCCACAATATTTATTGCACTAATTTTATTAAGGGTAATATGGTCATTTTCACAAATATGTAATATTTACTTCACTTATTTCGATAAGGGTAGTCTGGTCATTTTCTGGTCTGCATAATATTTTGTTGCACTTTTTTCCATTAAGGGTAATATGGTCATTTTAACGATGATGTAATATTTACTTTACTTATTTCCGATAAGGGGTAGTCGGTCATTTTCACAATCTTCGAATTTTTATTGCAGTTATTAGATAAGGGTGTCTCGGTAATTTTCACCGTTTTCGGAAGAAGCGAGATATGTCAAAGTCAAATTTCTATAAAGTCATGACTTGTTGACTTGGTCTTGATCATGTTTTCTAATATTAAGAAAATTAAAAGAAAAAGAAAAATATATTTTGATTTATAGAAATGAAATATAATTGTTAGTTTGTACAAATGTGGGAAAATTAGTGACAAGAAAAATTCAAAGTGTTATAATTTTGGGGTTGTTTTAGATTTTGTGAAATATTTGGGTGGAATCATCACTTTGATTTATAATTGTGATTGTCTGTAAAATTGTCAACAAATATTATTGTGACTAATAAAAAAATTTAATATTCCTAATTATTCTCACGAATACAAAATTTAATAACAGTTATAACTGTTGCAGGACTTATCACAGGTGTATCCGTGACTGAAAAATAAACTGTGACAGGTTGCACTGTTAGAAAATCCTGGTTTTGATGTAGTGTTAGATGATATTTTTGGAGTTTTCACGCAGATTAAGAAATGGAGAGAGATATGAAAATTTTCCATCTATACCCTTAAGAAAAGTCTTGAAACATTAATTACTATTAGTGCACTTAAAATTAAACTTATAGTTCCAAGACAAAATGTTAGGGTGTTATTGGAAGTTTTGTGAAAAAATATGAAAACCTTCAAGTATTGTGGAACAAAAAAATAATCCTAAAACATCATCTAAAATGGAACGGAGGGAGTATAAGCCAAAATTGCTATCAACAATTTATCAATAATAATTGCAAACACAGCCAACTGATGCTCAACTCTCATAACAGTTTTGAAGTCGAAAGTTAAAGAATGATTCCAGGGTCACTGGATATTCCATTGGAATTTAATTTTCCATAGAAAAAATCGTGTGGCGGTCATTCAATAAATCTGGCATTAGGATAGGTAAAAATGGAAGTGAGCCCTATTTATTGTGAAGTTAAACGTTTTTTCCCAAACAATTTGTTGAAATATCAAAGGGTAAAGCTGTATAATTAGGAACACGTGTAGCCTCTCACATGGGAATATCAACTACTTAATGTTCCTTTTCTCTGTTTAGGACATATACGAATTAGTGAAAACGGGACATATTCCCAATTTTCCCATAAGAAAATTAACCAGAGTATTATAGCGGCAGTAATTTTTATCAATTTCTTAAAGAATATGAAGTTATTAATTAACATTCAAAAGCAATCAACCGAATTTATATAAGAGCCCGTCAATTCAAAGACAGCATACTTATTTAGAATCTCTGACCTTCATTAATGAAAGAACAAGAAAATCCAGAGACAAAAGGAAAAATAAAGGAGAGAAATAAGAGTTCAGGTGATTTAATACGTGGCTTCACCTTTTTGTACACCTCATGTAAGCACGTCAGATGGGCGGAGAGTAAGGCACTCAGTGGGGCGCAGAATATCATTTCTGTAAACCCGAAAGATTATAAGAGCATCTCCAATACTAGGGGTCAAGGTCTTAAATTGATATGACACATAGGATTTAAGACATTTTATACCAACTTTTCATCTCCAACACTAGGGTGGAGGTCATAAAGGAAGATGACATGTCCATGTGGGGACCAAGTGGGAGTAAAGGAGAAAGTCTTATCTTCTTCATGACCCTGGGTCTTAAGTCCACATCATCTTTTGTCTCTAAATTTAGACAAAAAGTGTTGGATAGGACCTTGGGGATTAGAGATGGAATTTAAGGTAGAAAGTCTTATATTTATTATTTTTTGTCATGTAGTGAATAACCCACACTCAAAAGGTCTTAATAAGACCTCCACATAGGATGATCTTGACCCCAAACATTGGAGATGCTCTAAGGAAAAAAATATTTTGTATCTCTTATTTAATATCCGTATAAATTCCAATTTTATCAACTAAACCTGGATGGAGGGAGTAATAACAAGACCAATCACGTGAAATTACACGTGATCCACGAGAGGAGAGGGAAGTTTCAAAGGAGAAGCCTGAATTATCTTTTCCCTTAATTCTTCTACTTCGAGTAGCGATAAATCTGTGGTTTATGTTATGAAATACTCCCTCTGTTCTTAAATAATAGGCTGGTTTCCTGTGTAATTTGTACATGAAACCAGCCTATTATTTAAGAACGGGGGAGTAGTAATATTCTCCTATAGTTAATCAAAGAGGAACATTACATCAATAAGAGTCGACTCACATACTATTGGGTAATCAAAGTTTTGTACTGCATCTTCAAGACTAAAAATGAAGGCAGTTCAAAATTAAAGTCTACTTCCTCATACATTGATAACTAGAATTTCTGTACAGCTGCACCTTAAATCCTCATTGCCTCCTAAAGATAGCGAGTAGCACAATTTAGGGTACGTTCTCTTATGGTTGGAATACGGTCCAAGTTGAGATTTCCGCTACACAGATCATTTTCTCTGCCACCATGAGAACGGTTTAAACCATCTACGCTTCTGAAATTTAAACCAGAATAGTCAAGTTTAGACCTCAAAAGAAACAAACTCTTTTAACTCTCCAAGATATGTTAGTGATTGTGTTCAATATTGCTCTACAATTGCCCAAAGTTAGCACTAGCAAATTAGAAGACTCTCTTAAAGTTTGTCAACTATGAATACCTTAGGAACGGCTTCCGCATTGTTTTGACCTTCAGGTCGAAACTCTTCCCCTCGAGGCGAACTTGCCGAAGAAGACACTGTTTCTTGCTGACTGGGGATATGAGGATCAGCCTCTTCTAAATAGTCTCTGTCGAGGAAAATAATGTTGGCCCTGACATCAATGTTTTCCTCAATAGTTGGAACCTGCTCCCTTTGTTTGTCAAAGTTGATTGGCAACAGTTTGCCAGTGCTATCATACTGCAATGAAAACCACTATCATCTCCACTTTGGAAGAAAACAACCAGGTTGATGTTATGTATAAATATTAATGCGGGGTTGCAGACCTAAATAGCGTGCTTAGTATTAAATATACATATCACCACTAAGTAACAGTTTCAAGGTAGGAGGTTTGTAATAAATATTGTTACCCTAGCGTTGTCACTGCCTTCTTGCTCTTGACTTACAGGTCCAGACATTTTCGATGACATACTAACCACTTCACCTATTCCATGTTTTTCTTCAACTGGAACTGCTTTTCCCTTACTGAGCTTGCCAAAATTGGTTGATGTCGAAGTTACTTCATTCTGCCGCATCAAAAAAGATGTTATGTTTTCAATTAAAAGGATAAACTTTATGAGTACGACGTAAATATGCTATGAACAGCTGCAGTAAATAAGTTTTAAATACAGTATTTAGTGACAAGATTTGCCAAAACGGAAATTCAACAACATTTTGGGACATAGATGCATCCATGATATGCTTCCTTAAAGTTCAAATCCTGCCATGGTGTTGCAAGCATCTAAACACATCCTTATAATATCATGGATGCCTATAATATCACGGGAATTAAGTTTGATAAGAGAACTACCCAGTTGCATCTGTAACCATTTCACAAAAAAAGTTGAAATAGCTTTAAGAGCTGTGTAAAACCGGCACCTTGAATCTTAAAATTGAGTCCAGTCTTTGAAGCTTCAGCTGCTGCTTGAAACGTTCTATAAAATCATCAGCCTTCGCTTGAACTTCTGCATCTACATCTTTTTCCTTACCAGAAGGGCCTTTTATGGAGGCATTTCCCTGTTTATCATCCCGGTGAGTAAAATTAGACTCACCCCGAGTTTGATTCCCATCATCCGACTCTACAGAGGTAAATCAAACATTCATGATCAGAAAACTACTATAAAACTTAAAATACACATCACGAGATTGAGACATGATACCATCTGTAACTTTAACATCAGCAGTAGAAGGAGGATGTCTCTTCCGGCCAAAAAAAGGAAATAGTAAATGTGTTGATAAGAATTTAAAGATGACAAAAGCTAAGGCTACCACTATCAAAATCCACCAAAACGCCATTATAATGTTACTGGAAATGTTTCAAAGAACACTGTAAAAAGCTACAGCGAAGAGAAAGAATGAGTGTTTGTGAATACGGTAGAGATTGAGATAAGGAAAAGTGAAAGACAGAATGATAAAAAGTAATAATCCCACTATTAGTTCAATGCAAAAAGACTTACTTTTTGAGAAAAAGTAAGAAGTTAAAAGGAAAAAAAGTAGAGAGTTTAATAGGATTCATAGGATGAAGACCGGGAGACTGGATTTAAAAATACTCCCTCTGTTTCAATTTAGATGATGTTTTAGGAGTTTTTATGCAGATTAAAAAATGGAGAGAGATATAAAAAAATTTTATCTATGCCCTTCAGAAAAATCTTCAAATATTAATTGTAATTAGTGTATTTAAAAATAAATTTATGATTCCAAGACAAATTGCGAGGGTATTGTTGGTAGTTTTGTGGGAAAAATATGAAAACTACCAAGTAATGTGGAACAAAAAAGAAATAACCCTAAACACTCGTCTAAAGTGGCACGGAAGGAGTAATAATTTAGGTAAATATAATGGGCTCATTTTGGTATCAAAACTAACTCGTTAAAACATGGGCTTCACTATGCTGTCGCCATTCTGACAACGTTCCTAAAGTTGATAGTGCTGATAGAAGGAACCAACAACAGGATATTGTTTCACCATATTATTCAAAAACCCATTCAACACGATATTGTTTCACCTCATCTGCGGGGTAAAAATTGACTCTAAACAGTTCATGTGTGATGATGTAATGATAATCAATGAAACATACCAATTCAGCTTAACGACTAGCAATCAAGTGATATTACATAGTACAATATTACTCGTTAAACAAGACGTTTACAACTAGAACAAGCAACTATAAATCTCTAATAAGTTGATAACAAAAAGGTTTAACCAATAAGATCTGAAGGCACGGACTTGTGTTTTTAGCCACCATTGAAGAGGGTTCAAGTGAGCACCACAAACAAATTATTAACTTATAATTTGATGAACTGAATGATGACAGGTTCCAAAAAAAGTCATACCCATTATTTTTATTTATCGGCAGAGAAAATAGAAGTGTGCCTATTTCTATCCTACATGCAGCCAATTCAGTACTGAAGTAGTTTACTAAATTATAGTGCAACTAGAACTCCTGCACAGCTGCAGCTAAAATCCCCATTGCCTCCTAAAACCTAGCTGGCATTTGGCTCCAACTCTAAAGGGATGGTTTCCAGTCGAGGTCTTCAAAAAAATCTGCGTACTACCATGTATAGACGACACTAAGTGCGAAGTAGACTCCTTCTAGATGTTGTAGTCATCATGGATGCTAACCTTTTTCAAAGTAGATCAACCTTAGCTGGTATGGCGGGATACCTTCCTTATCCGGGATATCTGCCTCCAAATTGTCGATGGTGTCGGAAGCATTTTTTACAACAAAAGAAATTTGCTCCTGTTGTTTTTCGAAGTTGACAGGCAAAAGATGGCCAATCAACTTCGAAAAACAAAGCGAGTTAATTTCTCATAAACTCCCCAAAGTTGCTGGTGTCGACTCTGCAATATCAAGAAGAAACTACAACTAAAGATTAAAAGAACTAACAAATTGTTCATATGAACTCCTGGTTGCTGGTGTCAACTCTGCACAACCATGATGAACCTATAACCAATGATTCAAAGAACTAACAAACTATCCATATAGACTCCAGGTTGCCGTTGTTTTCAAAGTTGTATTTTGCATTTCAGATGCAAAAACAATAGTAACAACTAACAAGTTCTATAAACAAACACATGGTGACTATCAAATAACAGTTTGTACCCCATTGGAATTTCAAAGCCAACAAACTGGGAATTCCAAACTTCAGAAATATCAGCTCTGCACAACCATGAAGAACCTACAACAATCAACATAAATAACTGACAAATTATTCATACAAACCCAAAGTTGCTGTTGTTTTCGAGGTTGTATTTCGCAACAAATGATGCTACTTCATTAAACGCTATAACATCGGTTCTAACGAACAGACAAGCCAGACAGCCAGTTTTAGGTTTCACAATGCTTTACTCTGGCAACAAAGTGACCAACAGCGTGCTGCCTAATTTGGTAGAGGAACAAACTCCTTAATATTTGGGCTTCACAAATTTGTTATCTATTCTATTGACAGTGCAAATAGAAGGGATCAAACAGAATTATTCATGAGAGAAAACATAGGACATTCTGATCAAATACAACACCACATTAATGAAGACTACAGAAAATATCAACATGATCATTTTTCAAATCAAATTTGACCCTGTAAACAGTTCAAATAGACAAAACATACCGACCAGGCTAACGACTTGTGAGTGATAACACAGGGAAATTTACTTTTTAAACATGATGCTGTTTAGTGTTTACTAATGATACGCTACTGACAAAATAATTCCAGAAGCATAGCTCCGAAATGTGGCAGCAAGAAATCCAAACAACATAGCTGAGAAGCCTTATGGATCAATAGCTGATCAATCAGTTTCTATTTCACGCTTATAATATGTATAAGTTGTATAATCTATCCAGATCCAGTGATGTAGCTCAAAGCTATTTTTGAAACAGAGAAGGTTCAACGTAGGCATAAAGTAGAGGTACCACAAAGAAACTAACTTATCATTCAGCGAACTGAATATTGTTTTTTTTTCATTCAATCATTGGCAGAGCAAATAGAACAGCTACCTACGTGCACATGAATCAATTCAGAGCAAAAGCAAGTTTACTTCATTATACAGTGGTAACTAAAACTCCTGTACAACTGCAGCTAAAATCCTCATTCCCTCCTAATGACTAGCTAATAGAACTTTAGAGCTTTCTTTTGGTTGTCAAACGGCCCACATGGTGACTTCCTTTACTCCACAATTCATTTTTTCCTGAAACCATGTACTGCTTCCGCTTTTGAAAGTTGAAGCAGAATAAAATTTAGACCTCAAAGGAAAACTCTAAACTCTCCATGATTGAGAGATAGATTACAGGGCCATCGTTGCTCAGCATGACCCAAAGTGCAACATATTTTATAAGTTGTAATCTAGTCATTTATAGAGAGAAAAAAAAAAGTAAGCAACCAGCATGATGACATGTAAATATGCATATAAAAGATATACAGGATTCAGTCCAAAACGGTGCGCTCAGTTTTTGGCATAACGGTTATTTTTCGAGACTGTTGAAATGAATAAATAACATTAAATCCACAATACACAACCACATGAAAAGTCAAGTTGGATTCTTATAAGTTCTGCATATGTATCATCTTGGTACTTAATACCCTAATTGGCTCAGGTACCATGAATTTAAACTAGAAACTCTTCAACTATAATTTAAAACCAATAAAGAATCCTGTTCTTAATTCCGGATAGCTAAAATCTATGACAAAAAAATATTCTCAGGTCCTACAGAATCAACAGTAGGGAATCTCTTTGTGAATTAAGAGATAAAGTTTTCAAGCCAACTAGCATGCCAGATACAAAAACAATACTAACGAGTTCAACTAATAAACACACGGTGATTTTACCACCATCGAATTAAAGTTTGCACCCATTGGAATTTTAAAGACAACAAACTGGGAAATCAGAATTTTGAAGCGTAAATTCTGCACTACTATGAAGAACAATCTACAACTATCGATTCAATTTCAAAGAACTAACAAATTATTCATACAAACCCTAGGTTGCTGTTAATTGATGCTATTTCATACAACATTGTTAAACGAACAAACAAGACAGTCTTGGGATTTACAAGTAGAATTTAATGATTAAGCAATGCCATGGCACGTAAAATAAACAAAATTCAGTTTAGAAAAAATAAATGAAAACCCAAACTCCCAAAAGCTCTGATTAACATTTCTAATTATCTAGAAAACTAAGAAAAAAAAGAATTCCATTGAAGCAAATCATCAAACACTTCGACAGCAAAAACTAAATAAATGAAAACTCATTCTCTTTCTATAGAAGAAGAAGAAAGTAAATCGCAGCAGATTGTGAAACACTTAAATAGCACATAAGAAAAAACAATTTGTAAGAGTAATGGTGGGTGGGATGAGCCCGCTAATCCATCATAGTCCCTTCTAACATTTGTTAGAAGAATATGAGAAGACTCAGGACGCAGGCAGTCATCATCGCAGTGAAGCAACACCACATTTCTCAAGGAAAAACCGATAGAGGAGAAGACGCTACCAGAGCACCGGCGAAGGTGGGCAACATCTTTATCGGACTGCCAGTTGAGCAGCGGCGGCCTCTTTTACTGCTCAGATGGGTTTTGATGTGAGGGCTGTTTTCCCTAATTTATACAGAACAAGAGATATACAGCGACCCCACCAGTTGTTATAAGGGGTACCTGAGCTCGGCTGGATTCCTTGGTAAGTGATAAGGGGCAGCTGAACTTCTATTTTTATTTTTAATCGAATCATGGATTCCGTAGCCAACAGGCAGAACAGCTATACTGGTAACTGGAATTCTAGTCCACTCCAGTACATGCTGACAAAGATATTGCTAGGGGGCGTAAAATAACAAAAATAGGTTTGGGAGCTCAAAGTATTCGAAATTCTAGGCTAGCTCCGCCTTCGGCAGGGTAGGTGATGAGCACCTAGATAAATTGCACGGTCGGCCTTTTTCCATAAATTTAATCTTTGCCAATCAAAAAAGAAAAGAAAAGATGTTTCAAGACATACAATGACAAACATTTTATTTACTTTTAGTCGGGTTTAATCTGTGACAAACTTTTCCATTCCAACATTTTGGACTTTAAAAAGGGAAAAAAACGGTTTAGTCCAAAAACTCGTCAAAAAGTACAAATTAGTCCATCCCGAGTTAACTAGGTACAGTTCAGTCCAAAAGTTATTTAAAATATGGAAAATACACATATAACCTTATTGATTTACAATTTAGTCCAAATATTTACAGTTTAGTCCGAAGTGAGTCATGATGATGTCAACAATTTTAAATAATATAAAAATAATAAAAAAAACAATTTATCTTTTAAAGCGTTTGTCCAAAAATCACAAGCTTTATATATTCGGAAAGCTCTTTCCGAGAGCTACAAAAAGAGTACCCATATGGCTATATAATTCTTACTTTTCAAAAATATTAGCTTACCGTGGTGTACAAACATGTACACATCCACAAAAATCCAGAAATACTAACCAAAGACTAGAAAATCTCAGACGAGGAAATTCTATTACTATTACAAATGTAGGGGCGAACCTGATCCGTAACTTTTATTAAGTCAAGAGGTACTGGCTGCTGCTCCTGTCAAAACTTTAAATTTGTAGATAGCCCATCCATATGTTGTAGGTGGCAATCCAGTGAAGCTTTGCTTCACATCTTTTTGATTCCATACTCAGGTAAGTTACACGAGCCAATCCAAAAATCTGGACATTTAGAGCTTAAACTCAGCATAAATAGTAGCTGGACCCATAAATCCTGCAAGCAAACTGAAAACAAAACAACGTGTACAGTAAAAATAATCTGGAATTTTGAAACATCATCAATCAAGATAAAAGAATACATATTCAAGTGAAGTACTATGGAAAGCTACATAGAGCTGAAATGCAAATTCTGCATGTAATCATGTTGACAGTAATGACTTGGTCCACATTACATATTGATATTTAGAGATTTCATCCCTACATATATGTTGATGTAACTAATATCATGTACTTCTACCGAAAGAAAATGGAAGCTGATGTTTGTAACCCCTACTTCTTATTTTAATGGATGGATACCACAGTCCACATATATTTTCCGCATACCTAGTGGGAAAAATATTGCAACATAGCAGATCTAAATGCCTTCATGTTTCATGGTAGTGCAAATGTTTTCCTCGGAAAATCAATTTTCACCGACCATACTATCACCCTTCATCCATTTTCATAAGATTAACCTTCATGCTTGAGGCAATAGTTGTTTCGAACTAACGCAAAATACAGTTGATACGAGCCTATGAATCTAAACATATATTGTCGAATAAAATGGTACCTATCTTGTATATCTTTACTTTGTTTTATAATAAGCATTAAATCATTACTAAATTGAGTGAAAGTGTTATACAACTATTTACACACCTAAATTGCCAATCATTGCAATAGTGTACAACTACGTACACACCTTTAAAAAATCCAACACCTATACACATAAGTGCTTTCCCTAATTTTTGGTTTGTGTACATAAAATATAGTTATGCAAGTGTACAACTACGTACACCTAAATAATCAACATTTGGACAACTATGTATACCTAAATAACATAACATGTGTGTACAACTATGTACACATTAGTGCTTCACCTAATTTCTTAGACTCCAAAATGAATAACATGTGTACAATTATTTACACCTAAATAATCAATATGTGTACAAATATGTACACCATAAAAATAAAATATTACACGTTAATAAATTGCTCTGACGAAAAAAATATAAACAAAAAAAAACTAAATCACAGAATTATGCGCAGCTTAAAAAAGAATCAACACAGTGTACAATTAAAATGCAAACAAAAAGATAGCATAATGGTGTACAAGTATGTACACATTAAGATCAACCTGTGTACAAGTATGTACACATATTGTCCACATATGGGCGAGTATGTACACATGTTGTCCACATATGTACCCAAAGAATATATATCAAAATGATCTTATCTTCCATATCTACTAGATAAAAACAATTATTGCAAAAGGCCACAATTGCACTCACCAGTCGTCATTGCAGCAAAGAATCTTCTTAGGATAAGATTTCGACTGTTTTGGATCACATCAAAAGACTTCTGCTGCCAATTATTCTTTGAACTACTGGAAATTACTCCACTACACCATATTTTGCGTTTTGTGACACATTATTTCTATCACGAAATGGGGTTGTGACGCTCACCGACAGATTACAACGAGGTGTGTAACAAATTTTCGTAACCAACATGTTGCCGTCACTAATTTGAGGTTGTGACACATTTAGTAACACGCACTGGACCGTCACGAAATTTAAATTCGTGACCAGCACCAGACCGTTTCGAAAAAAATTTTTGCGGTTACAAATTAGCTGACTAAGTCAACGTTGACGAACTTCAATAGTCTGGTAAAATTTTACTAACCAAAGATTTTCCGTCACGAAATTTTTACCAGGGTCACTAATTATTTGACCAGGTCACCGTTGACCGACTTACACTATCCTGGTAAAAAATTAGTGACACTTTATTGCCGTTACGAATCCTTTTGTAACATAAAAAAAAAAGTCAGTCTTTATTGACCTGGTCAATCCCTTTCATTTTACCCTGCAGGTACCCTATCCCCTGGAATTGTTACAATACAATCTCAGTTCAAACAATTCAACATTCAAACATAACAGTTTCAATCCAATTTAACATTCCACCATTCAAAAGAAGACATCAACCCAATTTAACATTCCAACATTCAATTATAATCAATCCAATTTCTGTTGTGTTCATGAGCCATAATTGCTAAGTATAGAAGTGTCATAATCAAGCTAAGTATAGGCGAGATGGCTTATCATCCAAATATCTAAGAAGCAAAAATAATTGTTATATGATACTTGGGTTCATGTTGAGTTCCATAAATGCTAAGTATAGGCAGAGTTCCAGCATACCAATAAGTTTACCGCTTGTCCACTTGTTTCTTCATTCAATATCCGCTTGCCATCGACAATCTTTATAACTGCTTCACCTGCAAACAAGAAAACAATGCTTTTAGAAACAGAGTTTCACAAACTCTCGCATACCATATCGACGCGAGATAAAACATACAAAGAATACTTCTAAGAAATAAAGCTCTCGGACTTGTAAGCAATCACACATTACAAATTTGTTCCAAGAAATGAAGTAGTTCAAATGTTGAGCAGTGTCGAAGGATATCTTGAGATATGACTTTTGCAAAAGATTACCTGAATTCTACTTGTTTCTTTATCTAATTCAATATTTGCTTGTCCTCGACAATCCTGATAACTGCTTCGTCAGCAAGCAAGAATACGATGGATTTAGAAACAGAGTTTCGCAAACTCTCGTATACCCTATTAACACAAGACAAACCATTTGAACTTAGTATTTTGGATTTCATAAGATAAGAAACAAGCTGAAAACTGATACAACTTAATATCTCTATTTCATTAGGTTCAAAACTCATCATAGTACAAATTGAAAGTCAGGACTATTTTTTCTATGGTATAGGTGTCTTTTTCTCTGAAGCTGAAAGAAAAATACATGATTCATCTAAAGATACAACTGCATCATAACCAAACAAACATATAGTACAGGAAACATGTAATCATGAACATGAAGAAACTCAAAAGAACAACACATGGTCTTTAGTTGATAAATGCTAAATTTACATGTAGATAAGAAATATCACATTGTCTTCATATGGGTTGCAGTGATCTTTGAACCACAACCTCAAAAACTCCTACAAAAAACTCAAAACCATGAATCAGCATCATCTTTACAATCTCATGGTCTAAGACAGTGAGAACATAGAATTGCAGAGCGTATCAAACAACTTGTATACATAACTATCTGCAAAACAATCATAATGCAAAGAGTCGGCATTACAAACAGACCTTATCAACATTTTCAGGTTCAAGATCATTACGAAACCGTTCTTCATAAAATCTTTGCAAACTTTCTCGCTCCTTCTATCCTCTCCAATAAGCAGAGGTAGCCTGAAATTTTGTGCACATCGTTCAATCTAGTGTGAAGAGAAACAGATGGAGTAAAAGCTTCTTTGAGCATGTAATCATTACCTTTAAAAATGTGCAATCACCTTTACAAATGATGTGTTTGGTATATGAGGTCCACGACACAAATCAACCAAGGGTCCGCATCTATAAACAGTGATCGTTTTGTAACTTTTGTCTTCTGGCAACTCATTAATGATTTCGATCTACACAATGCATTTAACTTATTCATACAAACGCGCAGGTAAAATGGTAATACCATACAGAAAGAACTGCTCACACGAGATGAAGCAATCTAGGGTGAAGTGTACGAGAAGATCATGAGAACACCTACCTTAAAATTGTTTTCTGAAAACATTTCCAGCGCTTGCTGCTTTGTAACCTCGACGCTCTCAAATGGTTGTTTCTCCTGCAATATAAAGGATAAATGAGCTATAAAAATAGCTGCTAGCAACACAGGGATTTCACCATACACTTGGAGAAAACTAGTGAGTTGCATATGTTGTCACCAGATTCATTTTCTAGCATGTACATATTTTAACTTGTTATGTGGCTCCAGATAAGGCGTCAAAGAGAAACTGATAACTCCAGATAACTTCCAATGTGGAAAAGAAATTGTACTTTACAAGTAGAGCAACATAAGAAGTAAAAAATGGCAGACGTACCTCGTCAGGAGTTCTTTGGAACATCATGATCTACAACTTTGGTAGTTGGTGTCGAATATTAGCGAGAAAGCTTTTCGTTTTTCACCATTCCTTTCATACATAAACAGAAATCAAGATCAATAGTCCACAAATCAAGATCAATAGTCCACAAATCAAGATCAATAGTCCAAGAACTCTATCGAAAGCACTCTGCCTATCAGTGGTAACCATAACCAAATAATCCCCACTATCATAAATATCTCTGACCTACGAAACCCAAGTATCAAAATCGAACTTACTAATCACTGCACCGAGAGGATGGAAGCACACTTTTGGTAAAGTAATTAGACATTTCACATAGAAGAACTAAAGTAATTAAGGGGTAACAAATTAGAAGACACAACATACCTCTGCAGGTGGATGCCGATTGGAAAGATGAAAACTTAGAATATACCAGAACTAGTTCATCAGGTTGAGACTCAGACACTATAAGGAGAAACAACAATTGGAACTAGTTTATCAGGTTGAGGCTCAAACACCTGAACTTGAACAAGTCACAAATAGTTAGATACATATACCGATTCATTTTATCAAATTACATCTGCTAGTGCATACAATCAAGTTGCTAAATGATTTTGATATTGAGTTCAATATGAGGTGAAAATTGAAAATCGATGAAAATCAAATTGATTTTACGGGTAATAGAGATTCAACGACGTTGATAGATTTAAAGACCGATATTCAATCAAGAAAGATTTCAAGATTTTGAATTATGAAACCCTAGAAAAAAATTTTTCATTTTTTTTCGAGATTTTGATCTCAATAGAAAGACTGAGATGAGGATAATACAGATCTAACCTATAATCGTATTTTGAACGAGAATTTTTACATAAAAAGAGCGATTTGGGTTTTCAAAACCCTAAAAATCTTTTTGTCTGAAAATCAATTTAAAGTCGAGGACTTAGAGATTTTAATTGAACTAGGAAGAGTAGGAAAAATTAAACTTATCTTTGTGGGTCGTTTCTGACGATTTTCCTCTTCAGTGTACATCTGTTGAGATGGTGGTGATGCTTTTCTCTGCTCGAGGAAGGAAGAGAAGAAGACATGGTTGTTTTTTTTACGAACTAGGAAGATTACGAAATTAAAATTCGTAACTATCAATCTTACCAAATAAATAACGGCGGATCGATCGATAGAGATGGAGATGGAGTTTACTGGGGAGAGAAGATCAAGAGAGAAGAAGACCGAAGAGATAAGATTTCTCGGTTATTTTACACGCCGAGAGAAGAAGTACGTTTTTTCCCGGCGAGATGATTCACACGCGCACAGATGTTACCGAGTGTTACTCTGCACACGGACCTTCCGCACGTTTTTTTTCCCAACAGTCACTAATCGTAACCTAGGATAAGCTGTCACTAAATTAGTAAATTTTCGTAACTGAAAATTGGCTGTCACTAAATTTTAGTAACCGAAATTTCCGGTCACAAATTAGTGACGGCAACATGTTGGTTACGAATTTTAGTTACGAAACGCAGAATATGGTGTAGTGCTCGTTGGCTACCATCCTGAGGTCTACTGGACTCAACCTACTGCCATAAGACCAAAAATTTAATCAACTGCGTCATTGGTATCCACAGACTCACCTAACTTGTTTCGCGGACCTACTACAACAGCATGAAAACAAATCAGTTCAGGTCAGTCAGATTGTTGAGCAACCTGCCAAAGATAACAGGTGCCACTCGTACAAAAAAAAAAATTGGAGGTTGATAATCGAGTAAGGAAATAATGACTAACCATTTCTAGCTCAAAATCCAACTTCCTTGAAGGTCCAAAATATGGTGGAGATTTGGGAGCTGGATGACCTTGACCTCTGAAAAAAAGGAGAGCCAAGAAAATTACTTGCATGTGGATAGAGTATCAGTCAAGAATACTTGTTGGCATTTTCACGATACTGAGTAACAAACATATAAAAATTAAAGAAAATTTTGCAATAACAATGAGCATGAAAATAATGCTAAATTATCAGGAAAGCATAGGTTTAGCATTGTTACTAAAGCAACAAGACGATAAACAGGTGATGACAAAATCATGACCATCCAATGGGATGACAAAATCATGTTGAACATAGAACACCTAATGGAAAATTCAGTTCACAAAACTAAATGTCCAATCCAGGAATTAATATATGCACTCATTAGCAATCAAAAGGTGTATAAGTATGTACACATTAACAATCAACAAGTGTACAACTATGTGCACATTCACGATCAACAGGTGTACAATTATGTACACATGAAAAGTCAACTTGTGTACAACAATGTACACATGTTCAACAGGTGTACAATTATGTACACACTAAGAATGAGCTTATGTGCAATTCTGTATCCCTTAAACAATCAAAGATAAATCATGACATATTCCTACAAAGCCGTCAAACAAATGATTCCTGACTAAGCTAACTATATAAAATACATACATAAGTTGAGATTTAGCAAAACCCCTGTGGAGATTCAATTTATCTTTCCAAAGTGGGGCTTTCTTAAGGGTTCACTGTGTTGTATAGACAGCAGATGCAACCAACATCAATCGGAAGTACTTAATCACTGCATATTGCATCAGGTTCAACTCCGCCAACGAAAATGTCAATTTCTCCACATGCAATTCAGCCCATTGAAGAGTCACATAAAATTTACACTGATAACCCATAGATGTAGTAAAACTCACTAATCCATACACAAGGATGTAAATTTAAAAATGATGGTGATTCCCTTGTCAAGCTGAATCGGCGGTAACTCAGCAAAACCATGTATTACTGGAAAAGCATTCTTTTATCGCATTTATCTGAACAAATAAAGTAGATACCAACCCTTGTTGGAAGCATACAAAAGAGAGATGAGAAATCCAGAGAGAGAGAGTGAAGTGGTATGATGGAAGTAGCAGTGGCACATGAAGAATCTTTTAAGCGGTACAGATAAGAATGGATGTCAAATTAAATCTCAGGAAAAAGGTACTAGGCTGCCTACTTACCTACATGTCATTTACATGTAAACGATGTCATTTTATTATTTTCTGAAAGTTATTTGCTTTTTCTTGGTTTGTTGATAAGGCCCTAGCTATCACAGGGGAAATTTTCATGTTCATTCTGACATGTAAGTAGTTCATGAAACTGGTGATAATATGAGAAAACTCACCATTGTTACTCAAGTAAAAAATAATAGGTAAGTCATGGAGTAGAACAGTGGCGACTACTAGTAGTGATTGCTTGCCAACCCTTTAAATAAACAAAAGAAAAAGGCCATAACTTCATGAAATTTCAAGTAAAAACAGACACAAATAGTACCAAAGAGAGGTAGAATAAAAAAAGATTCAAACAATACACATGAGAAAGATTAATATATATATATATATATATATAGAGAGAGAGAGGTGCATGATAGGAGGTCTGAAAATGGCTTCCACCATTTGGATGTTTCTCTAATTAAAATAAGCAACGTTATGATAATAATAGAAATAGATAGATGGATAGTTCTAAGTTCTAACATTTGGAAGTAATAACGGGCCATAAAATCTAGAGCCATGTTCTCTTAATTACTCAATGAGAGACCGATTGTGTACCAAAGTTTTGAACGTTTTAACATTTTTCGAATCACCAATAAGTATACTAAGACACCCTAACATTTTTCCATCACCTGGATACGTGGAACTTAATTGAAAGAAGCACATGAAGTGGAACCGACTGCTTCACTTAGGAAGGAGTGTATAAAAATGCTTGGGAACAGAGTGAGTGGTTAGTGCTCACCCTCCAACGTATGAGAGCAATTCCTTCTGTTTAGGTGCAATTTTGTTCATATTCTTGTCCAAAATGACCTGTTCAAATTCATCCATCCTAGCTTCCAATTTATCAAGCATTTCCTTGCCATGCTCTTTTTTTGATTCCGCAACACATGCGAGAATCAAACTTTTCCCTAGCTGAGTGCCAGCGACGCCTGCTTCAAATTTTATGATGTTGCACAGATACAGAACTATCATCTCCCATACAACAATAATTTCACTAATTTTGCAATCCAAATCCATTTTATTTCAAAAAAAGTTCATAAATCAACACATACCTTTGTCTATCAGAACCTTGTTCTGTGCTTTCAATACTGGATCAAGCACAATAGTAATCCAATAGGGAATTTTCCATGATTTTACCCTAACTATATCTCCTGTAATAAAATCTTTCTTTTTAGAACTCATGAACCAAATAAATCAAAAAAATTATCACAATGAAAATAATATAGATCCATGAAACATACCCTAAAATTAATTTCTTGAAAAACAACATCTAATTAAGATTTCATATACCTAAATTGTGGTTTTAATCCGCTTAATTACATCAAATCTTGTCAATCATTTGATTCGAGAATACGTCGTTCTCAGTTTCAATTCAATTCAAATTGAAACGTCAAATCCTTCTAGTGATTCGATTCGAGATCATTTCAATTAGCTAAACTTAACACTAAAATTGAATCAGTGTTTAGGCAGCGATGTTAAAAAGAGAAGTCGATTTGATAATTACCTCTAGAATTGAGATCACTACGATGAGCTTCAAAGACATTTTCAATAATGAGATTTTTGTCGAACTTGAAGGTGAAATCGTCAACATGTTGAATGTAATATTGTCTAAGATCTTCACCTGGTTTATGCCTAGCAGTAATGGCATATCACTTGTTTCTACCTACTTTCCTTCTGCTTCTACTTCCATCATTGAAGGTTAAGCAATTTTTGGTTTCGTTTCAGTGGATTTTGTTCTTCATTCTTCACTTTCCTCTCTGTAAATCGCTTTATCTCACTCTCCAAAAAAAAAAATATAAGAATAAAATGAACATAAAAACATGAAAAGGGCAGTTAAGGTAATAAGAAAAGACCGTATTTGCTAGATCGGTTGAACTTTGGACTAACTCGTCCAAATATGGACTAAACAGTACACAAGTTTGTAAACTAGGATTAGCGAGTACTAGGCCTCATATGCCAGGACTAGAGTGTCCAAAGCCCATCAACAATGGGACTAAACGTAAATTTCTACCTTTAAAAACAACAGAAGGCACATCTTTTGTGTTTTCACTCATTACAGAAATAACCAAGTAGTTGCCATGTCTTGTCACTTATTTGTTAAGTATTTGATAATAAACAACCTGGCGAGATTGGGGTATACCCAAACTAATTGGGGTATACCCAATGAGACAGGGACATGGTGTGTCATTATTAAAAAGTGTGATTTTACTTTAATACCCTTGAACTAATTAAATTTTCAAAATAAACTCATTTCTTAATTTCATTAACCCTAAAATTAAAAAACTAACCAACTCTTAATCTTCTCTTCTTCTTCATCTTCATCTTCCATCAACCAAAGCCATATAAAAATCTTCAACTTTGATTTTTCAAAAAAATTGTTGACTCTAACAACGAAAAGAAGACTATAAATGATGTTTAAACTCAAACTCATCATTGTGTTGTGTGATTTGATTGTTATATTAGGTTAGAAATCGAAAATTATGATTTGTGTGTTTTTGGCCTAAGCAAGGTCGTAGCATGCATATCTTGGAGCTTTTCATAATGACCATGGCGGCGATCGTAAATTTTTCAATTTGATGGGGTATTTTTTGAATACCTTCTTGGCCAAATACAGGTAGGAAGGGTATTTTTTGAATACCTTTAGGCCAAAAACAATAGGAAGGGTATTTTTGAATACCTTGCCTACAATAAATTTTTTTATGTCATCTCCGTATGTCAAAAAACAAAAGTCGGCAAGGTCGACGATGAAGATCATGCTTGGCCACTTTTGGCCGGCGAGGTCGACGATGAAGACCTTTGCGGCCACTTTTGGGCGGCGAGAATCGACGATGAAGATCTTGTTTAGCGCCACTTTTGGTAAGATGATCTTCATTAGTCGACCTTCTTTGCCGACTTTTCATACTTTCGTAATTGAAAGTGTTGATTTATTCTTTGATTTTGAGTATGATTTCATATAACGATTCACAATCCCCTTTTAGAAGTATTTCGGTTGTGTGCTTCATTTTCGTTGCAAGAGATATTCTCAAAAAAAAAAAAAAATCATCAAAAATCATCCCACAAAAGTTCAATCAAAAACAAAATTTCATAACTTAAAATTCATAAGTTTTAATCTATTCAATCAATTTAAACTTAATTAATTAATCTAATCAAAATTTTAGGGTTAATTAAACGAGGGCAATTTTGCCATTTTGAAAATATTTGGTTAAGGGGTGACCTCTTTTACTTCAAAATGACCCTATTTTGTCTCATTGGGTATACCCCAATTAGTTTGGGTATACCCCAATCTCGCCAGGTAACAAGTGTTTTTCCTTGTAAAAACAAAAGATGAACCAGCATTATAATTTGATGAACTGAATGGTGCCTGTCACCAGAAAGAGTCATGTG
>JAJJWW010018402.1:409349-454348 GCA_023531295.1 Papaver armeniacum
AACAGGCCCTATAGAGACTAGCAACAACTTCACTAATCATACTTACATTTACATCTGACTTTTTTTTGAAACCTATTATAGGGGCTCCAAGAAAAGAGTTTTGAGGGCTCCTAAGGATTCAAATATCCTACAATGAAGATAAGGGGACCTAATTCATAAGAAAAATACTAAAATACCCTTAACCTATTAAATATTGAAAACTTAAAACTAATTTGTTTTCATTCCTCTCCTTTAATTCTTCCATTTTCTTCGATTAATCGTCAATTCTCAAAATAATTCATTATTGATTAACACCATTTAATCCGCCCGCAATGACTTCAATAAGGTAAAAGTCAAAAACCCATCTTATTTAATTGGTTTCAATATGCATGGATAAGCGGAATCGATCGAATTGGGTTTTTGAAAAAACAGTTTCAGAACTGTCTACGGTTGGGAAATATGAATTTTCCCCGTAGACTGTCTACGGTTGGGAAGTATGAATTTTCCCAACCGTAGACAGTACTGATGGGAAATATGAATTTTCCCAACAGTGAATCTGGAATCAAGTCTACGGTTGGGAAGTATGACTTTTCCAAACCGTAGACTGTCTACGGTTGGGAAATATGAATTTTCCCAACCGTAGACAGTACTGAAACTGTTTTTTGCAAAAATAAGTGATGGGTTTTCTTAGTTTTTTCTTTTTATGATCGTCATCTTCATCACGACGGAGAAGAAGAAGAGAGAAAGAAAAATAATAGGTTATTTTTTTTTATGATCGTCATCTTCATCATGATTTATGAATGAAAAGAGTATGAGAAGACAATAGATTTAGTTTTTTGTATATGATCATCATCTTCATCATGATTTATGAACGAAAAGAGAGAGAAAAAATAATAATTTAATTTTATAATTCATGGAGGGTATTTTAGCCATTATAAAAATTAGTTAGATATGGGGTTTTGTTGATTACTATTTCATAACCCGATTTTGTCATCTTGTGAGCCCTCAAAACCAAATGTTTGGAGCCCCTATAACAGGTTTCTTTTTTTGATAGAAATAAGATTATCGCATTAAATGGGAATGTTATCTTGATTTTTTGCCAGAAGATCACAAATGGATTTAGAAAAATTGACATCTGCTTCTATTTCCGTAGCTGTTTCTCTGATAGTTCTAGAGATAAAATGAGCTACTTGGTTATTATCACGTCTAGTAAATGAAAATATACAAGAAGAAAAGCTTAAGGCTAATTTTTTAATTTCCTTAACTAAATTTATGTTCTCCCAATGAATAAGAAGAGAAACTCCATTTATTGATTGAATAACTAGCTCTGCGTCAGCCTCCACATGAATTCTAATGCATTGCATTATCTTTGCCCAACTCAGCGCCTCTCTTATTGCCATGCACTCTCCCATTTCAGCACTTAAAACTCCATCTGCATATTTGCTCTGGATGCCTTTGCACTGCCTTGTATGGTCACGTAAAACAACACCGGTTCCAAGTTGGTTAGTATTATGATCAAATGAGGCATCAATATTGAATTTAAAAGTTCCTTGAACTGGAGGCAACCATCTAGGGATGCAGTTATCTTGTAATGCAAGGGAGGTATATACTGAGTTATGCAAATGGGAATAGAGATGGTAATTAATTTTATGAGCTGAAGTGAAATCGTTAAGAATAACTCCCTGGAAAATTTTATCACAACGATCCTTCCATATAACCCATATTCCTATCATGAGAGTGTATAAATACTTTTCATCAGTGGCATAATTCCTGGAAGAAAACCAACTTAGAACCCAATTTGATACTTTATCAGAATTCCTTTTAACTGCCTCGATATTAATATTTACTTCTCTCCAGACTGATCTAGCATGAGAACAATCAAATAATAAGTGTTCCATTGTTTCTGCCCTCTGACCACAGATACCACAAATTGTATCTATATATGTATCATAACAAGCCAGCTTACTTCTTGTAGAGTTCAGATCCCTTATGCATTTCCATGAAAAGAGTTTTATCCTGTGAGTAGTGTTACAGCCCCATAAATTCTTCCAAACAGAAGCACTTACATCATTCCCATTGATCTGAACTTGACTCTGGCACTTTGAAAGCATATTGTATGCAGGGCCGTTTCTGAGAACTTTTTGCCACGAAGTGAACTAATTTTATTTTTGCCCCCTATAATTGTTAAAAGCTGAAACACTGTACCTATCAACCTATCCCTATATAATCAACCAAAAGCAAATTCAATTACCAAAATGTCACCGTTGTTTTAATGCACAAATTCTAAAAATTAGAGGGTTTTAGATTCATTTCATCAAATTAAACTTTATTAACATCATAGTTACTCATAAGTAAAGAACCCACACTATCAAATAGAAGATTCATTCGATTTGTAAACATCCATTAGGGCAAAAATAACTGACCAAAAGAATATTAGAGAAACTGTTGGAAAATTGGTTACAATTATTATATGGATGGAAAATTCTTGTAATACCTGTAAGAGTAGGGTTTGGGATTAATAGGTTTGGGCCTATTAATAATCTGGTCCAGAGAGTTGGGATAGTTTAGTTTTAGTTTTAGAAAAGACATATCCCAATCGTGAAAGGGTACAACCTTTCAGACAAAACCCTTGATGGGAACTCCTTGAAGAATCGCGTTGGTTCATCGAAGAGGTATGATTAACATCTATAAATACCCTGCATTGTTAGGTTAGTACTATCAATAAGAAAACTAGTATTCATTCTACTGCATTCTCTAGAGATTAAGTTTTTGTCAAATAAGAGAGTTCATCACTTTAAGTTTTGGTTCGCCGTTTCTCGAAGTTTGGAGTGCTACTACATCGAGAAGAAAGTCGTTGAGACAGACATCGATAGTCAGTAAGCACCAGTGCGGGGTGAATCTGTCTTAAGGCTAGAGGATATAATCCTTGCCTCGACTTTGGTTTGTCTAATTGGGTTTGCATCTTCTTCTATGTTCTTATTCTTATTGCAGTTTATACACAAGATTGCCAACAGAAACAATTATACACAAGATTGCCAACAGAAACAAATTACAACATCGCTACCTATAGCCCAACTTGAGTAAATGATAATTGTAGGAAAAAAAAAAAAGCAAAGCAAAACAAAGAAGTTGGTGAATACTAACACTCTAGCAAGTGTAGTGCTTAATAGAGGTGGTGGTGCGCACGGATATGGTGGAGGAAGAAAACTAGAAATAGAAAGAAAAGAAAGGAGTAATAAAAAAAAAAAAAAAAGTCAAGCACAACGAAATACTTAATATTTCTTCTAAGATCCTCTTAAAAATATTAAATTTCCATCCATATTATTTATGTTAATTACACTTCCCTCAAAATGATTTCTCTTTTAAAAATACCCTGAATATAACAAGGCTTTTGTTGCCCCTGGGCCTTTGTTGCCCCAAAGTGGAGCTTGTCCTGCTTCCCTATCAGGACCGGCCCTGATTGTATGTGCTCTTGACTGGAAAAAACCCCATTTTTGGCTGGCATCCAGATCATAACATCTTCCTTACTGAGATCAATGTACAACCTTTGAATCATATTGGACGTTTCATTGTCAAATAATTGATTCAGAATATTTACATTCCATGTATTAGAATTAGGAATGAACAATTCATACACAAATTCATAAAATCTGTGTAAATCATTGACTGGATTAGGGGGTTCAGTCATACCTGGAATCCATCTGTCACTCCATATTCTAGTTTTGACACCATTATTGACTTCCATGAAATAGTTTTCTGGATAATATGCATACCTTTGGTGATACCATTCAAAGTGTAGGAGCCACTTTTGCTTTCAATATCTTTGGTGAAGAATATCTCCATTTTTGAAATATTTACCCCTTATTACTTGAACCATCAAGTTATCAGATTCAGTGCAAATTCTCCAAGCAATCTTTGTCAGAAGAGCTAGATTAAGTTTTTCAAGATCTCTAATGGCAAGGCCTCCTTGTTCCTTAGGTTTGAAAACTTTGTGCCACCCAATTGGGTTCATCCCTCTCGCTAGTGTTGTATCCCCAAAAAAACTTTCTTTCAATGGAAGTAAGCTTGTTGAGAAGATTGTTAGGCGGCTTAAAAGTTCCCATCGATACAATTGATGCTCGAGTTGAGGGCATGTTTAACCATAGTTAATCTTCCGACTTGAGACAATGAAGAAGAATTCCAACAAGAATACCCGTGTTCAAAATTTTCTTGTATAGCCTTGAAAGATTCTTTCTTAGAGTAACCCGTAATGAGTGGAGATCCAAGATACTTTTCTTTAGAGTTCATCTTTTTAACTCCTAGGATTTGAGTTAAAGTGTCGGAAATACTGGGATTAGTGTACTTACTGAAATGCACAACAGACTTGTCAAAATTGATAACTTGACCAGACTGAGAACTGAAATTATGGAGTAATTCTAGGAGATTATTGATAGAAGTAAGGTTTGCTTGAGTAAAAATCAAGCAGTCATCTGCAAAAAGCAAATGATTAATGGCAGGTGAATTGTTAGCCACTTTAATTCCTTTAATGTTGTTATCATGTTGAGCATCAATGAGATGTCTTGATAAGAATTCCATAGAAAGAATGAAAAGGTAGGGTGATAAGGGATCACCTTGCCTAATACCTCTGGTTGGGTTGAAGGCTTCACAAGGAGACCCATTCAACATAACAGAGATAGAGAGGTTGTGCTTATACACTGAAAAACCAAGTCACAGAAATCATCAAAAAAACCAAAATAATGAATAACTTTGACCAAGAAATTCCATTCTAATCTGTCAAATGCCTTTGACATATCAATTTTTAATGCCAACCATCCAATTTGACCCCTTTTCTTCTTCATTGAATGAATTATTTCTTGAGCAATGACTTTATTGTCACTGATTAGCCTACCAGAGACATAAGCTGCATGAAAAGGAGAGATAATATTTTCCATTAAAGGTTTCATTATGTTAACCAGAATCTTGGAAATGATTTTATATGAAGTATTACATAGACCAATTGGTCTGTAATCAGCAACACAGATAGCTTTCTTCTTCTTTGGAATAAGGGAGATGTAAGTCTGATTGATTTGCTTGAGTAAATGTTTGGTATTGAAGAATCTGATGACCATAAAACATACATATTCACCAACAATTTCCCACTAGCTCTTGTAAAATCCTGCTTGAAATCCTTCAGGTCCAGGAGCACTCCAGTTTTCCATGCATTTGAGAGTTGAATGAATTTCTTCATTAGATGGAACCCTGACAAGTCTTGTGTTTTCTTCTGAAGTGATAATTGTAGGAATAACATCATAAAAACCTTCATTAAGATGTGGAGCCACAGTAGTGCTAATGTTTTTAAAATGAGAAGTAAGATGGTTTGCAATTTCTTCTCTAGTATGCAGCCAATTATTGTCATGATCCTTGATAGAATCAATATTATTCCTTATTCTCCTTTTGTTAATCTTGGTATAAAAGTACTTACTGCATGTTGTTGTCCATATCCTTGATGAAGTAATCTCTGGATTTTTGCTGATAAAATTCATATTTGTACTTGTGCCATTTGTTGAGTTTTTGATTTATGTTGACAATTTGTGAATGAGTGCTAGTGTCTTGAGCTTGGCTTTGGAGAGAGTCCAACTCAGCTTGCAACTTGTCAACAGTTTGATTTATGTTATCAAAATGCTCTCTATTCCAGATGGAAAGATCTCTTCTGGTGCTTTTAAGCTTATTGACTAACTGAAATCCAGGTGAGCCATTCACATTGTTCTTCCAGGCATTAGCAATAATAATAGAGAAAGTATTATCATTTAACCAGGTAAGAAAGAATTTAAATGGTTTCCAAAGCATAGGAGTAGAATTATCAGTAACAAGCATGAAAGGGCTGTGATCACTCCACACTTGAGTTAAGTGAATCGGTCTAGAGTTAGGAAAATTAACATTCCAGTCACTATTTTCTGGAGCCATGTCTATTCTAGATCTTCTTTCACCTGTACCTGTTTTATTGCTAGTCCAAGTGTAATTCTTTCCTATATATCATATGTCCTCTAGACCACTGTTGTGAACCATTGTGTTAACCCAGCCATCAGTAGAAGAAGTTGTATGGGAATCAGTATCAACTAAATGAAAGTTTAGGTCACCTAACACAATCCAAGGGCTAGAGTTATTCCTACTTATTTGATGTAAGTATTCCCATTGGTTTTTTTTTCTCCTGAAATTATTGTACCCATACATACAAGTAAGTAGAAACTCAGGTTTACTGGGATCAGCTTGAACAAGTATGTTGAACATGTTATGACTGCTATCAACAACATCGCATTGAAAACCATCTTTCCACATAATGACAAGGCCACCAGAAAGACCTTCAGGTTCAATGAAGTCATGGTTGGGGTACATGAACTGTTTAAGAATATGTTTGAATTTGTCTTGACTGACCTTGGTTTCACAAAGGAATATAATGTCAGGGTTCTGAGTCCTAATCAAATCACTAAGATAATTTCTGGTGCTGGCTTTTTTGAAACCTTGGACATTCCAAGACATAATCTTCATTGTAAACTCTTTACTATTTAAAAGAATATTGTAAGGAATAGTGGGAAAAAGAATAATCAGAAAGAGAACTCTTAGAAAACAGGAATTGGAATTATTAGTGATGATGGGGAAAGCAAGGAAAATAAAACCACAGAGAAAAAGAAAAATAATTTGAATGAGGAAGTTAAAATAAAAGTAAAAAAGTAAAAAATAAGGAATGGAATAAAGAGTTTTGAGATGAGAGATTAAGTTTACCTGATCCTCCATATTAGTGCTTTCAATTTGCTGATCTCCAATTGTGACCATTTGAGTTTCTTGAAGCCTTGTGTTGCCATCCAAGATGTTATATTCAGCATCAGTAGAGCTTTGACTTTTATCTAAAGTGGTTCTAGTTCTTTTACCCAGCCTGATCTCCTCATAAACACCTTCAGAAGTATTTTTTTAAAATAAAATCCATGTTGATTAGCTCACAATCTTTTGGTGGAACAAAAACAGCATCTTTGATAAAATTTCCTTGGCTCTTCTTTGATATTGGGGCTTCATTAGGATTCCTCTTGGAAATATTTTTCCTGAGATTGTTAGGATTTCCAAAAAAGTATGGCTTTTCATGTGCTTTTTTTAGGTAAATAGCAACATCATACCAAGCCACCTTACAGTGTTTGATGACATAAAATTCAGTACATATACTTCTTGGCTGCCTTTCATAGAAAAATTGCTGCCACTTAGATATACCAGCATTAGTGATACATTTGGCACCTCTCCTTAGTGGCATTGAGAGATCAATATTGACACAAACTTTGACAGTGGTCAGCACCAATTGGAAGAGCATCTTTTGGTTCAATTCCACATACTTTACCCATGACTTCACCAATTTTTGTAACTGCAGAGGTGTTCATATGTTCTGGAAGTAGATATTTTAGATGAATCCAAAATTGCTGAAACCCCCAGTGCTTTTCAGTGTAGACCATATCCTGGATGTAATCTTGAACTACCAAAAGTTTCTTGTTGACACTCCAAGGCCTATGTTCTATAACCTTGTTTAGTAGATCCCAATTGCTGAATTTGAAGATGAAAGTATTTGGTTCAATCTCCATTATCTTAATATCAGTAGTTTCCATGAAAGGCCATGTAAACTTGATAAATCTTTCCACAGTGTCATAGTTCATTCTTCCCTCAATTATGACTTTGCCAATGGCACTAGCTTCCCAAAGACTATTTTCAACTCCTCCTTTGTATGAATCCTTCTGCAAAACTTTAACTTCACTTGTATCACCCAGTTCAAGAAGAGCTTGCTTGAACTTGTTAACCATATTGCCAACATTTCCTTGATTTTCCTCCTCCATCTTGAGAAGATTTGTTCTACTTCTGAATAGATTGGTATGAGGATTAATATATTTAGGTTCTATGATATGAGATATAGGATTTTGAAGATAATTTTGGAATGAATGTAGGGATATATTCTGGCTACAATTAAGGAAATTGAGAATACGCAAATTGACTGAAGTTTGGTAACTATGGCAGCTATAAATTGACCAAGTAATAACCCAAATATAACTGAAATTCCTAAAATAGCTCTGATTTTGAATTTTGAGATTTTTGAATTTGCTTGGATGTCAGATTATAACTTGGATCAGGCCATATTATATATTTACAATCTGACTTGGATGTCAGATTGTAACTTTTTGTTGTCTAATTCGAGATCTAACTTTGATTTATTTGAGGTATATGTCCGATTAGATTCGATAGTCATTCGTAGTAATCCTACTATTTAACAAGAACGCGCAATTGGGGATAGTAAAACTAATTGGGGGATATAAATTACTTCCCCTAACCCATAGTGTCTGCTAAGGGGTGATTTTTGGGTATGAAAATACTAAAATACCCTTTGTTTAATTATAAAACATTATGAAAAGGCTATACTAATCTTTTCGCTAAAACTTAAAATCTAAAAACCAAATCAATTATCCCCCATTTACACCGTCAGCTCCGGCACTCATTAGGTTTAGGTTTTGAATTTTTTTTTTTCCTTCCATCTTCTTCTTCATCCGTTCTTTGTCGACGATTAATCGTCGATTCAAAAATTTCTTCGTCGATTAACCTACCCGAGTCATAACCATGCCTCCAGAAAGAAATTAGATGCCCAATCGAAGTCAAAATCGGTTGCTCAACAAAAATTGCAACAAAGGCTTGCTTTGATTGCTCAAGAGCAAGAAGAGCAAGAACAAGAAGCTTCGGATGATCAACTTATCGTAAACATGGCTTCCGTGAGAAGGTAAGTGATTTTGAAGTGTTTTATAAGTGTTTGAATCAATTTATAGCAGTGGATTTGGGTTAGAATCGTCAGAATCGCGAACCCTAACTCAAACAGTTGAGTTTCAGAGAGTACCGGCATTGACTTTAGTATGAATGCAGTGCCGGTACCAGTTGACGACATTCAATCTATAATTAATACAATGCCGGTATTGAGCTATGACAATGATTTTGGTAGGAATATAATGTCGTTTTCAAACCCAGAGTCATCTGAAACCCGATAGTTATGTACCGGCATTCAAATTAGGTGGACTACTATGCCGGTAAAAGGTTACGGCATTGGTTTACATTTATTCGAGTATTAGTGACTTTTTTGTATCCAGGAAATCCCTAGAATTTGTTATCAGTACTGGCATGAATGTTAGGTTGCTTTGAGTGCCGGTACTTAGTTACGACATAGATTTGATTTTTTTGGTCTGTGCCGGTAGTTCTCTTTTAGTATCCAGGAACATCCTAGGAGTTACCGACATTGTCGATAGTTATAGTTCACTGCCGGAATTCTGTACCGACATTCTGTTTTTTCAAAGTTAGTATGCCGTTACTTGTCTCGACATGGTTTGTTTTTCGTAAATCTATGCCGGTATGAAAGTGAATTGTCTTATATTCATTTCGTGTGTCTTTTGATATAGGTCTAAAGCCAAGGCTAACAAAGGAAAAACTAAATGTCCTGTCATTAAGAGAAGAAGGAATGACGGTCTTGATACTCCTCAGTCTTTGCCTCCTCGAGGGAAAGATGAAGATCGCAAAAAGCGTTTGGGGGCTGATACAAGAGGGATAATTTGGGAGAGTGGTGGTGATCGTAGTCGACTTGTAATCCATGAACCTACTGGAACAGTTGAGCACGATGAGCAAGCCGGTAAGCTAGTGAGTCAGATGGACCAGCAACTGAAGAGGAAAGTGAGGAGGAAGATAATGAGGTTCATCCAACTCAATTAGCAAGCCAAAGAGAAGTTGGTAGGCCAAGTCCACAACCGACACTAGGAAAAGCCAAAGGAAAGGGAAAAGTAAATGTTAAAGGTGAGCACCTTCCTCATGTTGATGACATGATACCCGACCTTGCTCGTGGTAGAACTTGGGGTGAAGCTCCCAATACGGAATTTCTATTTGGCTACAAGGACACGTGGGCTCGTACTATCTATCAAACCTATGTAAGAATTTTTTTATCTTGTGCATATGTTGTGATACCCGGCAAATTTTTATCCATATTTTAGGTTCCTTATTGTGGCCCGTCTGATATAAAATATATAGAAACCCAACTATACATTTATAATACTCCCTCCGTTTCATTTTACTTGATGTTGTAGAGTTTTTCACGTAGATTAAAAAATAACATAGAGAATAATTTTTTTTCAAATCTACCCTTATTAATATTTTCCTAAAAATTTAAAGCACCTAGTTCTTAGTTCCTATATTTAGTGTAAATTACGAATCCCGTTGTAATTTTCTTGGGATAGAGTATTATATCCTCCATGGAGTGGATTTAAAAATTAGACTAATTATCCATCTACCGATTTCAATGAATATTAATGATATGATATGATTCCAAAGCAAGGGCAAATTAGTGAGAATTTGGGAAAAAAGCTTAAACACTCATCTATTTTGGAACATAAAAAAAAAACCCTAAAACATCAAGTAAAACGGAACGGAGGGAGTAATATTTCATAGAATATAATTAAGGAATATACCATTTGATATAAATATGAGATTTAATAGCATTCATTAGGAGTAGAAAATGTGTGAAAAGTCGGTCAATATTGGAAACCAATCACATTCCATTTGTGCATTAATTTTGCATGAAAGTTAATTTAATGTATATTTTAAAATAAAATAAAACGAAACATCACTCCATGACAGGTTCTTTCAAGAAGTTAGTTGGCACACGAGACACAAGTTGTGTGCCAACCCCTCTCTGAAGAGCTACCCCTATTCTATGGAAAAGAAAATTTCCAACTCTAACATTAGCATCACGACTGGCCGAGAAATTACGCAATCTCTTAAGAAAGTCGATAGTCTCGTCATCAGTCCACCCAAAGTGGTGAAAGCTAAGGTTCCAAAATCAAAACCTTGAGCAGTACACTTATCTTTCGCTTGAGGGAGACAGCTTTGTCAATGGCTTGACTGGGCACAAAGGAACGAACACCATTCCCTGTGAAGGGGGAAACGACAGTGACATCAAGGAAAACGTCAAGGCCGTTGTCCCAATTATAAACCATTATTGTCCGCCGGAATAAGACCAGAGCCATTGTCAGAGATAACTCCAAGATCAACCTCTGTCCGTGCCGGAACACCCAACCGATAGCATATATCCGCAAAAGTATCACGGAGGAGGTCATGTTTGAACTTCAAGCCCAGATCATTTTTGCAATGCACGGCGTGATCACCAAATTTAATATTAAATAATGCTTTGAGAAATTAATGGGGGCTACTATATATATATATATATATATACGCATTTGGTTAGCTAGAGAAAATAAAAAGCCACCTTTGTTCATCCTGTTTTCTCTTCTTTGTTTCCATATACATCTTAAAGCATTAAACTCCTTCATATAGTTGCCTATTATATTTTCTTATGAGAACAATTTGAATACAATAATCATCGTGATTTATGGAATGGAAGAAATATATTGTATGACGTGATTTATGGGTTTCATTGGAGTTTTAACTATGAGATGATAAAAAAATAATCAAGGTAGGTTTACTAACCCATCTTCTTTAAATATTTGTTTGTGATTTCTTTGATTGAAAATGGTGTCTTCTTCTTTTATTCTATTTTGTAATTTCTTGGATTGAGACTAACGACTTATTTTTATGTTTATTTAGAATAAAGTTGAGTGATCACGCATAGTTGGTGTTTTGATAGTATGAATGATCATGAAACTGGAATACAAAGATTATTTAAGATTAAAAATAATAATAACTTAAATAAGAAAGAGTTCATGTTTTACCGTTATATGAAAAACATTTCATGCTAACGGCGGGTAATGATCCTCGTGATTTAAATGAGTAATGATCCCCAGTATGAACTTGTGTTTCCTGACCATCAATGGTGGTTGTTCGTGCCGGATAACGAAAATGAAACGGGTAATGATCCCTATGAGCAGATGGGTATGATCCCCATAGGAAATTTTGTCCCTGACCATTGATGGAGGCTGTCCGTGCCGAGAAACGATAGGTGGGTGTACGAACCAAGGACATTCGTACCGTAAACTCGTAAACTAAAATGAAAATGAATAATAATTCAGAATTAATCCAGGTGTTGTGAAATTATAAACATAATCGTTGAATGCATTTCTTATGTAATTAATTGCGATATTTGTATATCTTTAGAGGATGGGAAAGTATGCCTATTGAGCCGTCAACTCACCCCAATTGACATTTTTTTTGCAGATTCATAAATGATGGAAGTCGAACATAGTTAGCGTGTTGATTGTTTTGTTTTCATGCAATTAGTTGATATGTTATTTTATCTAAATTTTATTTTGTAAATATTTAATTTATGAACTTATAATGTCAAATTTATGTATTTAAAAGATGAAATAGTTTTGTTGGAATAAAATAGAAAATATAAAATACGGAAAATGGGTCATTTGTCCAAAAAAATTTAAAACACGGTTCAAATGGACGAGTAAAAAATTTTATGGGTGAAATGGACAAAAAATTTTTAGCAAGGATGAAACTGGATTTCATCCTGGCTTATACTTAAAAATAGCAAGGATGAAACTGGATGCATCTGTGTAACATAAAAATAAGAAAAATATTTGAAAATGTACGGGATGAAACCGGTTACATCCCGCCTATTTTTAAATTTTTGTCCATTTAAACAGTATCTAAATCCATTTGTCCTTTTCACCTGTGAAATTTTGATTTTGGTCTTTTTAACCAATTTTGTGTATAAAATATAGGCGTCCATCTCTTCCAACCCGTAACGCTTCGAGTTCGGATCTCCATATGGGTTTGACCCTGGTCCGGAACTCGGGGTGTTACATATGTATTCTTGTGTATTTATGTAAAATTCTTTAATCGTATTATCTCCTAATTGTAGGATCACAAGAATGTTGTGCAAGTTTGCCGAAACCAAGCTGCGTCCGATTAGGATTTTTCTATGGAATGTGAAGAGGTCCAAAAATTAGTAAGAGATTCTGGTCTATATGCTTTGGTTGAAAATTATGTGAAGTGTGATTCTGTGACAGTCAATTGCTTCGTCGAAAGTTATCATGGCGAAAGTGATACCATGCACTTCCCATTTGGGGAGATGACCTTGATCCCGGATGATGCTCAGAACATTTTAGGCTTGAATGTTATCGGCAAATCAATGGCATAAGGAGATAATTGTCCGGACCTAGAATGGTCGAAGTTGCACGCTTTGACTAACAAGTTGTTGGGTTGGAACTACAAAACTTCTGTGGGAAGCTTCTATGTATCAAAGTCTAGTACGACAAAGACAATCAAGATGATGCTGCTTAAGAAGAAGTTTCAAAAAATGCAGGAAAGAAGTTTGAAGGATGGATGGTACCCTGCACAGATTCTTTATACAGCCGCTCCGTACCTTTTATTCATCTTGGGCACTAAGGTATTCCCTGACACTAGTGGCAACAGGTTAGCGCAAGCCTAAGGATCGAATGAAAATTAGTGGATCAATATATGTCCACCTAAGGATCGAATGAAAATTAGTTCCAAAAAAAATTAACAGTCCCGGCATGGTCGACCAATGTCCTGGCATGGTAAAACTGAAACGAAACTGAAGACCAAATTTGAAACCTTTTCCGGCATAAATATTTCATTGAAAAATCAATGCTAGAAGCATAGGTGCCGGCATTCTCGTAATGTATGTTTTTAAGCAGGTACCCAGTTCCGCCGTAGACCATAATTAATATACCATGCCGATACGTAGCTTTGGAAAAGACTCATTCCTGTATGTTTTTAAGTAGGTGCCGGCATGGTAAGGGTTTAATTATACAATGCCGGTTCCGTTGTCGGCTTTGTCTTTATCTATAATTGAATGCCGTTAAGCAGTCCCGGCGCAGTGGTTAGTTAATTAGTCTTGGAAGGTACTGCTTCCAGTATGTTTTTCATACAGTACTGACATGGTAATCTTAGAAAATAACCATGCCGGTCGAATATTCCGTAGAATATTCCTTGGTAGGTAAAAATTCACTTTGGTACCGACATAGTTTTTTTGGTGAAATACTACGCCGGATTAAGTTTCAAAATGGGGGATATCTGTGTGCCGGCATGGACGTAGTATGAATACCATGCCAGTACATAGGCTTCCGGCATTGTTTTCATACTTATTTCATGCCGGTACAAAGGTTTTTTAGCTGAAAAAATGGCGGGTTCAAAGAAAAAAAATCAAATTTTCAACCTTTCAGCAGCTTTACCTGTGTGTTGGGGATGCTTGTATGCTTTGCAAGTTTACTTTCTTGTGTAGGTTCTTCAAAAAATTCTCCATGCTCGTAACAATCATCATTCAAGGGTGTTGGCTCAACAAAAAGTTGCAATTGTGAGTTGTTTTCATTAGCTGAAGATTCAAGATATGCTTTTTGTTGTAGTTGAGCAAAAGATTCAGCAACAGCAGTTCTCTCTTCACAATCATCCTCCATTCAAATAAAAGTTCTCTCTTCACAATCATCCTCCATTTTCCCCAAATAAAAGTTCCCTCTCAAATATTTTTTTCCTCCTGCCACTCTCACCTTACTCACCCAAATTCAAATAAAAACACACACTAATCTTTTATCAAATAATCTTATGATTTTCCTAATTATAATTAATCACTAATCCGGATTAGTGAGGGGTAGACTAGGTATTAAAAAAATACTTAGATAAGGGGTGACCCGGAATTGCTATTTGGATCCCGTTTTTGTCCTTTACTTATATCCCCCAATTAGTTTTACTATCCCCAACTGCGCATTCTAACAATCAGATGTGATAAGTCGAATCAAATGTAGTACATCAAATTAAGACGATATTCAATTGTCGAGGAAGAATTTAGAAAGGGTAAAAATAAAAGGTTTTCCCTATTTGCCACCCACATTTTTCCTATTTGTTACTCACATAAATTACCACCCCTACTTATCCTATTTACCACCCGTATAATTTGAAATTATCCTAAATAACATCTCTTGACTTTTTATTTACCCCCAACAGTAAAACCACCCCAATAGCTAATAAAAAAAACAATCTAAATCACATATTATTTATTCTCCCTCTCCATACACATCGACCATATTCTCCTACTCCATCTCCATAGACTCCACCCACCGATCATCATATTTCACCCATTTTTTTCTTATTTGATTAATTAAATAAACCAAAAAAGAAATTAAACGTTAAAAACAAGCTTTATATCATCTATAGGCTTTATCGGAGACAAGTAAATCATCACTTGAATATATATTTGCTTAATTTCATAATATCTGAGTCTAAATCATGCTTGAGTCCCGATTCTCTACCTGATCGATTTCTAATGTCGTGCACATCAGCAAATTATCAATCAGATGGAGTAAATACATGTCAATTATTGTTAGACTAAAAGGGAAACCATATTTGCCACTTAGAGCAAGGGCATTATCTTCACCAATATCAATCTTAAATTGATTGGACTTTGAGAAACAAATTTTATTCAATATCCCACTAAAGGATATGTCAATAGACATCAGAACTCAACAGTTTGTGGTCTTTTAGAGTTTTGATTATGTAATTTGAAATTCAATTCATTAATAAATTAAATACTTTATTTATTTATTTATTTTTCTTTTATTTTTCTTTTTATTTTTTTAAACAAAACTCCAACCTAGGGTTAATATTATTTTTTTTGATGAAAGGAGATTAATGAAGAAGGAAGGAAAACAAGAAGAACAAAACTATTTTTTTTCAAGGGAAATTAATGAAGAAAAAAAGTGGTAATAGAGGCAGTCAAATTTAGTTTGACTTTTTAGGTGGTAAATAGGAAAAAGTGAAATTGAAAAATAAAATTACTTTAATATTTTGATAGAGGTGGTAAATAGGAATAGTGTGGGTGGCAAGAAAAGGGTTTTAAAACTTGGAGGGTAAACTAAAAATATACTTTAATATTTAGTTTACCCTCTTCGACCTAGTTCAACAAGAAAAGGGTTTTAATGAACCTGCTAAACCTATAATAATAATGGAGATATAACTGGTAATATGAGTAACCTTAGTACGACTGTACTGCTTCTTTCTTTTATATTTTCCTCCTTCTCATCAATGCAGGTTCATGCTTAATAAAGGAGGTGGAGACTTAACAAGAAGCCTAACACCTCACAGTGCTACACGTGGGTGAATCACCACACTTTAACTTAACAGATGCTTAAAAACTTAAGACAGAACTAACTGTTAGTGTGACGTCTAATTAAAACACAAAATAAAGATAAAGCACACCCTTTTTGTGACTCGGGGCACCACAGGACCATGAAAATACTATCCCCTTCATGATATCCTTGTCCGCAAGGATGATAGTTGGGAAAATGAGCTCGAACATGAGTTAATTCCTCTCACGTGGCATCAGCTGGGGTGGTGTGAGACCACTGGATCAAAATTTATTGAACCGCTCTGCCTTGATGAAAAACTTGGCGGGAATCTAGTATATCAATAGGCTTGAGGATAATCTCTCCATCAACGTCTAGAAGTGGTAAGGTAGCTAGGCATGGTTGTAGTAGCAACTCCCAACTTCTTCTTCAACTATGAAACATGGAAGACTGGGTGAATCTTGGAGCTAGGTGGTAGGGTTAATTTATAACTAACTTGGCCAATCTTTAGAATGACAGGGAATGGCCCATAATATCTAGAATATAACTTGAAATTTTTATGTAATGCCATGGAAGTCTGTATGTATGGCTAAAGCTTCAAGAAAATAAGATCACCAACTGTAAATGACCTTTCAGTCTCCTTCTTGTCAGCAAACCACTTCATTCTTTCTTGTGCCTTGTGTAAATTTTCTTTCAAAATGTCAAAGACATCATCTCTTTTCTGCAGATATTCTTCTACCTAAGCAAAAAAGTATTGGCTATATTAGGAAAACTATGTGAGGTGGCACATACCCATAGATAGCTTGAAATGAAGACATCTTCAAGATGGTGTGATAGTTGGTATTGTACCACCATTCAGCAAGGGGAAGCCAATTGGACCAATTTTTTGGTTTATGACATGTCATGTATCTTAAATAACCTTCCAAACAAGCATTAACTCGCTCAGATTGGCCATCTGATTGAGGATGGTAAGTAGTGCTCATGTGGAGATGTGTACCCAAGGTTCTGAAGAGTTCTTGCCAAAAATTGTTGTTGGTGAAGAGTTTGTCTCTGTCAGAGACAATGGAAACTAGTAAGCCATGAAACTTAAAAATGTTGTTTAAGAACTCTTGAGCCACTGTGATTGTTGTGTAAGGGTGAGTAAGTCCTATAAAATGGCTATACTTAGTCAATCTATCTACCAGGATAACATCCTTATAGTGTAATTTAGGAAGCCATTCAATAAAATCCATGATGATGTGTTGCCAGGATTGATCTGGTATTCCGAGAGGTTGTAGAAGACCAGGAAGATGATGATGCTACATCTTGTTTCTTTGATAAGTGTCACATTGGCCGACTAAAAGAAAATTTTCTTGCGTCAACCCTTTCCAATAAAAATAAAATTTTGCTCTAATATAACTGCCATGAATACCTGAATATCCCCCAATTGCATAAGAGTGAATGGAATGCAAGATATGTTTCCTCAGATTTGTAGTAGTACCCACATATATCATGCCTTTGAACCTAAGAAAGCCCTCCAAGTAAGTGTAGTGAGGAACTGCAGAAGCATTAACCAACAACTAAGATGCCATAACATCATTTGTATAACTTTTAATGATGTCCCGAGTCCATGTGGGAGTGGATAAGGCTATGGCACTGCATGTGGAGGTGGGAGTATCAACATGAAATCTAGAAAGGGCATCGCAGCTTTATTTTCTAGTCTTTTCTTGTAATTAATTGTATAATCAAACCCCATATATAAGTTTGATAAGACATCTTTATTGTAATAAGGTTGTAATTTTCTGCTCCATGAAGTATATAATGCTATGTTGGTCAGTATTCATGATAAAATGGTGACTAGTGAGATAATGTCTCCATTTGGTGACTACATTGACCACAACAAAGAGATATTTTTCATAAGTAGACAACCCCAAGGATTTTGGCCCAAGTGGTTTGTTGTAACAAGAAATGTCTCTCCCTTCCTGCATTAGACGGTCCCAATTCCTCCAGAACATGCATCATTTCCACTGCAAACTTCTTAGAAAAATCAGGATGAGCAAGCACAAGAGTAGTGTACACATAGCATTTTTGAGAGTAGTGAAAGCTTCCTATGCTAATGGTAACCAAATGAAATCGTTCTTCTTCAAAAAATGAGTAAGTGGTTTACTAATAGTCCCATAACCTTTAATAAACTTCCTGTAGTATCATGTAAGACCTAAGAAACCTCTTAATTTCTTAAGATTATTATGGATAGGTGGATCAATATCACCCCTTCAGCTGTATTGATATGTCCTAAGTATTCTAGAGAAGATTGTGCAAAACAACATTTTGAATACTTGAAAAAAAGTTTGTGCTCTCTAAGTAATGAAAGAAATAATAAGAGGTTATACAGATGCCCTTGGATAGTATGAATGGAAACCAGGATGTCATAAAAAAAAAACAATAACAAATTTTCTCAAATAAGGACCAAAAAACAGAATTCATAAGTGCCTGGAAGGTTGCAAGGGAATTTATGAGACCAAATGGCATAAACTTGAACTTATAATGACCATGATGAGTTTTAAAGGCTTTTTTTTATTAATGTCAGGTAAATAATCCATGATTTGATGATAACTAGCTCTAAAATCTAACTTAGTAAAGACTTTAGACCCATGAAGTTCATCTAAAAGCTCATCAATAACAGGAATATGAAACTTATCTTTAATTGTTATCGTATTGAGCTTCATGTAATCAACACAAAACCTCCGAGTGTTAACATTCTTCTTTACTACAAGTATGGGAGAAGTTATAGGTCCATAGTTATCTTGAATGAAATCATTCTTGATCATTTCTTGAACTAAAGATTCAACTAAAAACTTGTGAATGTAGAGACATTTGGCTGAGAATCAGGATTGAGAGTAATTTTGTGATCTAAAACCCTTTGTGGTGGTAACTGTCTTGGCTCAGCAAACACATCAGAATAGGTATTGAGTAAATCTTGAACATGGGGTTTACCTAGCTTCTGTGTCATAGTTGTACGATCCAAGTGAATTGGCGTATGTCTCCCAGTGAAAAACAAGACGTTGGATCTGCATTTATGCACAAGGAGAAAAAGTAACCAATAACAAGGAAAAAAATTGTAAACGTTCTCTTTTCTGGAGATAGAACGAAATCATGCTTAATTGGGCATCATTTGAATTGAGCTGTGCAGATTATTAAAGCCCGTGATCTATGCAATTTTTAAATGTAGCATTCAAATGGGAAGGAAAACAAAACATGCAATAATTTTCTCTTCTTACTTAGAATGAGTAATTTTTTTTTTTCTGATCCCATCTTAATCATTTTACCTCCATGTAAGAATAAATCTGCACAAGATAGACATCCTAGTTTGATTGGGACCAAGGATTTTAATTGGGGGCCTTCACTAGAGGACAAAAAAGGTCACCCCAACCTAATTTTGGTCACCCCTTATAAATTTTTTTCTAAATGGCTAAAATGCCCCTAAATAATTAGTGATAATCTTATTAATTAGTAATAATCTTACTTAATTAGAGTTTAACTTTTTTTTTTTTTTCAAATTTTGTGTTTGCAAATTTTTTTTTTTTTTTTTTTGGATTTTTTTTTTTTTTTTGCCAGATTTGTATGAAAAATCGTCATGGTATTGAAGTGTTTTAGTGACGACTCTAAACGATCGTTAATGTTTATTTGTCTTAGCAACGACTCTAAACAGTCGTTATTTCCTATAAAAGAGTCGTTATCTTCTTCGAGGAGTCATTAATGACGGAAATGTACGACAATTTAGAGTCGTCATATACATAATCAATTCCTTGAAGACCCTTTGAAAGAGTCGTTATTTTTTTTTATTTTGTATATAACGACTCTAAAGCGTCGTAATGGTTTTTGAAGTGTAAATTCTCGACGGTCGTTATTCTCTAAAAAGAGTCGTTATCTTTGAAGAGTTATTAATGGCGTAAATGCATTAAAGGGTCGTAATAGTATTGAATACGACAATGTGACCCTTAAGGGTCGTTATTGTCATTGAAGGGTCGTTAATTAGTGTCGTTATTTGAAAAAGAAAAAAAAAATCACAAAGGGTAAAATAGTATTTTTACTATCGGTTTAATACACCCCTGAAAAATTTGGGGTGCAAGTAAAATGTCAAGGCCCCCAATTAAAATCTCTGCCCCCAATCAAACGAGGATAAATATTCGTTTTTCCCTAAAATTCTTCTCTAACCCCAACTTCTTAAATCAGTGTGAAGATGACGTGGCTTAATTTTTTTAGACATTGTCAATGTGAGTGTCTAGTTTTAGACATTCATATTGAGGATGTCAAGCTATCTTAGTAAGCTTTTGTTTAACTAAAATTAATACCAATATACTACCATTTTTAGCTCTAATAAAATCTTAAAATTACAAATAAAATTTACATTTAATTAAAAAATAATCACAATAACATCATTGGAGATGAATAACTTTTTTCAAATAAACTTAAGAAAAATTAGAATGAGGATGTCTTGTTAATGTTGCCACCTATGAAATACACACAACAACCATTGGAAAAGCTCTAAGACAGTTTAAAATAACATGAAGCTTTCGTTTGTGTAGTGCGATGTATGCTACTGTTTAGTAGTAAATAATCATACAGTTGAACCTTCGTATAGAATAAAACTTTCGGGTCCCAATTTAGGCTGGTTATAAATGAGAATAAACTCTATATTAGAATAAGTAATTATTTTGTATTGATCCCATGTTAATCATTTTACCTTCATATAAGAATAATTTGATATTATAGTGCACTATAATACATGATTCGCGCCGTTTTCTTTACAAAACTCAAACGAAAATTAATTTAAATCTATTATTTTGATGGTAAGTATCTCTTATAAGACTCTACATTCCTACCAAAAATGAGCACAATTCGAGGCGCATAACGCCACCCTCTATCCCCTTCGAAAATTAGCCATTAAAAGTTAGTGGTTGAAATTAAGGTTGGTAGATGGTGAGGTTTGGTATCTTGCATAATGCTCATTTTTGGTAGGAATGTAGAGTCTTATAATAAGAACGCATCATCAAAATATTAGATTTAAATTTATTGTTGTTTGAGTTTTGTGGAGAAAATGGCGCAAATCATGTATGATATTGTGCAATATAAGAGTGTCCACGGATCTCCATCCTATATATAGTTTTTTATTGATGATTGTTGAATTGTGACAAACTAAACATAGTTTTTACATACATAGTAAAAGAAATAGAAATCTTATGAATAATTTGAACATTTCTAATAAATATTTGTTTATCATAATGTCATTTTCATGTTTTTATTACACAAATGTGTTAAAAATATCATGTACCTTTCCTAGTGAACCCCTATATAAGAATACTTTTATGTCCCCATTGATATTCTTATATATAGGTTCTACTGTAGTGTTTTTCATGTAACCTTTGGCTTTTTTTCCGGCATAAAAAAGAGTTGTTTGTCTGTTGCACCTACTCTGTTTTTTGATTTTCCATGTTAATTTTGATATATATGTGAGATCAGGTAATGATCCATTTGAAAGATAAAAGCCTAATTAAATAATAACGTAATAACAACGAGAACACTTGCTATCTTCTAAGACGGGCTACGGCGAAGAAAATTTTATCGTTCTTTTCATTTACACTTTCCATTATTTTTGATTGATGGCAATGATAAAGTTTCTAACTCTATTAGCCATTTTTGAAAGACGAAAGTCAGATATGATTCTTATGAATTTTTTGCTTTCTTGGTTCAAGTCTATTATAAAACCTAGAAGTTTATGTTCTTAATGTAAATTAAGGATATTTATTTTCAATAGACACTGGAATTTCAAGCGAGTAATTAAGATAACATACACAACATTAATATATTATTTTTTATTATTTCAAAGGAAATTACGACGACACAAATGCTAGTACAAATCGATCCCTCAATCCAAGATGAACAAAGGAGATGAGGTTACTATAATTCTATCTGCTTGGCGTTTTGCATAGAAGAAAATTATGTTTGGATTTTTGTTCAAAAGTTTATCCCTACTTGTTGCCAGGGAACAACAATGCTGACGAGGGTGAGAACGAGAACGATAGAGAAAATTGTTCCAGAAAACAAGAATGCAGAACCAAAGATGGCCGTGTTGAGTGAAATGCACTTGCCTCTCTGCCTCTGTGGGATCCATTTTTTTTTTTTTGACGTTTTTTTTTTTTCATTGTCTTCAAGGGTTTAGTTTGCCATTGGTTTCTTCATGTGATGTCTACATAGAGATTAAAACATTTTTTTTTAATCTTTACTTATTTAGTTTACTATTGTTACACCATGCTTTATTATTTTTTCTGGGTAATACATGCTTTGGCAGCGCTGCAGTGCAATGCCTCAATTGCGTTGCGGAGCTTAAATCCGACCTTATTTCGTATTGTGATAAATCCTACACATCTGGAGACTTGTCACATCTACTTACTCGGGATATATCCGAGTTGTTTTTTGAAGTCACCTACTTGATTAAAGAGACAAACTAAGGTTAATGCTGGATACAAACTAAGGTTAATGATGGATATGACTTAATATTGCTTTAAGATTACTTGATAACACATCATCACGTAAGCTTTAGATAATTAAGTTATCTATGCATGGATAATAGTATTACTAAGATATGGTCAATCATTCAACTGTTGAGAATAATGATGAAACGATAACAGAAGTTGATGTAATGCTCTTCCGGAGGCGGTTAGCTAGGAACAATATTTGCATCATGAGCCAGGCGTGATAACCCTGGGAAATAAAACTCATAGATGTGCATGTTTTATCTCCCCATTACAGGCTTCGCAATCGACAAGTATCAGTTGACATATCGTGCTTCATTAATATCCCTTTGTGTGTTTAGTTCATACCTCTCCCACGACAATAATCTCAACCATTAAAATTTGATGCAGAGGTTTGCATCTTCGTTGGCGGGTTAATTGAAATTGCATAAATACCATGTAACTGGTACATTAGTCTTTCTCCCAGGCACGAATCCCCTATATCCATTTTTGGAGTGTAAAAAATAACTCTACGGAGAGAATAATCAAGAATACATTGTACATCATTACCACGATACTCAGGAAAGTTAATATAAAGGTGTTAGCAACAACATTCCCGTGGCTCCTAGTCATCTGTTGAAACCTTTGAACAAAACTGGAAACCTAGCCATCGCTGCCAATATCCTTCGCCCAGTTGGTCGTGAGGTACATGTCCATGATTGGAAATATATGGGTATTGTATTTAATAATTGGTTTACCAACACGGAAGTAGGTATACCACCAATGCAAATTACTCCATAATTTAGTATTTTGACTTAATCTACATTTATTCATAAAAATTGCTTAAATTTAAAAATAATAATTTGGATATATACCTCTATAATACCCCAGAAACCAGTGAAGTTAGTTATACCAATGGATGGTTGATCCAGACCACAATACATATTCCGCTAAAATTGCAGAGCCCACTCATAATCTGGGCGCTTTGTCAAGATCTCCTAACGCTTCAAGCACCAATATGAGAAACCTTAGTTGAGTTTGGAAAGAACGTCTGACCCAGTAACCATAAGATAAACACCATTTCGGGTTCAGGATAATCATCTACATTTGTTGGAAAGAACGTCTGACCCAGTAACCATAAGATAAACACCATTTCGGGTTCAGGATAATCATCTACATTTGTTGAGTTTCTATTTTGGTTAAGGAAATACTTCAACGCTGAACATAATAGCCCACCTCCTTTCGAATCTTTATGATCTTCACGTACACGTGCTTCCATAAAAGGAAGAAGCGTCTTCCATTTATTATTTCAAATCATCCATTTGTTTTGGTTGTATGGTACAGGATATCCCACTCCACTTGGGATCCCACAAATGAAATACAAATCAAGGGCGGAATTCCTATTACAAGAATGATATCAACTATAATTAATTCTTTTGATTATTTAATATTAATAAAATTATTTAAAAAATAAAATTTAAGTTAAGTTAAATAAACTTACCAATTTCAAAATCCATAAAATGGAATGTGTAAGGTACCACCTTTCTACCAAACAATTTTGTTGTTGTGTTTTTAGGCTTCACATTTATAAAGCGCACGCCAAAATCCATAAGATAGTTAAGTTAAACAAACTTACCAATTTCAAAATCCATAAAATGGAACGTGTGCGTCGTCGGCCACCACCTTTCTACCAATACTTTCGCAATTTTGTTGTTGTGTTTTCTAGGCTTCACATTATAAAGCGCACGCCAGAGATATCTGTCAACCCTTTCTCGGACTGCAGATAGTTAAGTTAAACAAACTTACCAATTTCAAAATCCATAAAATGGAACGTGTGCGTCGTCGGCCACCACTTTTCTACCAATACTTTCGCAATTTTGTTGTTGTGTTTTCTAGGCTTCACACTATAAAGCGCACGCCAGGGATATCTGTCAACCCTTTCTCAGACTGCAGGGGGTAGACCTTCATAAACAACCTTTAAGTCCGAAAATCCACCTCTCATTCTGTAAAAACTCTCAGACCGCTCTTGATGCCTCGACACATGACCTTGGACTAATGATGGAGCAACAACGACACTCAGCGAAGCAAACTTTGCTTCCCGATTTTGAGTATAATCCACATTTGTGGCAGGCCGCGGTACCGGTTCATGTCTTCAATCTCTTTTGTGTCTTATACTATTGACCGCTTTTCTTATCAAGTGGCTCATTTTGTATCAAGAAAATTTTGGTATTGAAGAGTTTGTTCGGGAAGAAGAAAATTTTGTTTATGAAGAATTTTAGAAGAAGAAATAGTAGTGGTGTGAGTAAAAATGAATTCAGATGAGGAATTTATAGGTTTTGAAAATTATAGCTGTTGGAAAAGTGACGTTGGATATTTGACCGTTGGCGTTTTTGCTTTTCATGCCCGCGGTTGTGAATCATACGCCGATGTTACCTTCACACGCCGAGTTTAACCATCACATGTGGACGGGTGTTCTTAGTCTTGGCGCTTGATGATCAACCATCCACTTCTTTTCCCATAGTGCAAAATCACGTTTGCCCATCCACTTGGCTCAACAAATATTTTGTTTTGTATATTGCCATGTGAATTGCCCTTACAGACGGCTTGTTTTCTTGCTGATTCGGAATCTATATCTGACTCATATGGACGGCTTGTTTTCACTCTGAGTCGGATATTCATAGGAGTAATTTTTGTCACACCTGACTCGTGATTCGGACCCTCCAGAGTTGGGTATCAAAAACTGCCGTCCACTTATGCATCTGACTCGTCTGAGTCGACTGAGATGACTAAAACGCCCAATTTCATATTTTTTTTTTCAGTCCTCTTCTTCCTTCAACGGAACAGCAAATGGTGAACTGAAAAACCCTAGGTTTCTCTAATCTCTCTCAGCTTATTTCCTTCGTCCCTTTCAAATCATCTTCTCCATCTCTTCAATTCTTTTGAGTTAGTGTTGAATCTGTTGATTTTAGGTACTTGATAATGGTTTATCTTCAGACAAGAAAGCTTTCCCAGGCCATGATTCTATTACGTTTGTTCTAAACCTAAGATGAGAGCTCTTTCCCTTGCTGTTAAATTTGGGTAAGTTGATTTTAATGAATAAAGTTCAAGTTTTGATTTTTATTATTTGAGTGTTGTTAATTTGGTCTTGCCTGGGTTGTAGTGGTATATTAGGTGAATTGCATTAGAGGGTTTTAGGGTTTTAATTTGGGGATTAGAGAGAATTGGGTTTAAATTTGATTAGGTTACTGTTCAATTTAGCAATTTGATTAGGTTACTAGTGTGCATTTGACTGGAGCTGTGTTCATTGGGAATAGACGTCGGAGATATAAGCTAGTGAAAACTGCTGTGGTGATGGGTGGGACACTAGATAATGCCAAGCCATGAATTGGAAAAAATCGAGAAACTCTAGTGAAAGTGCCGTTACATTTTGTTGTTTGTGAATGACAGGAATTACTTTAGTCAGAATGAGATGGAATTCAATGCGATATTTTCTGGTTCTGTATTAGTTTTATTTTCTAGATGTGTACTCTTTAGACGTGTATAATAACTGTCCTGATTGAATAGTCGAGTTAATTTTTCCCATGGCAGATCAGTTGCGCAGAGAATGATGATCATGGAGTTGCTCACATAGTCGATCCTCTTGCTTCAACTGCAACAAAGAAATTGTTAAGTTTCTAGAAAGAGGTGGGGTAGAGTTTGGTGCGTGTCAAAATGCTACAACGTCAGCAGATGAAACGATATATGAATTGCTTGTACCTGTAGTCAAGCGTGAACTACTATCACAAGCTATATCAGTCCTAGCAGAGTTTTGCTCTGAGGTATTGATAATTCGTTTCCAGTGATTTCTGATCTACCAGTCTAAAATGCAGATTTAAATGTTTACTTGTTTATTTGTTTATGCAGTATAGGTTCGAGTTTCAGCAGAAGATTTGGAAAAAGAAAAAAGGTGCTTTTGGAAGAAAATAGAGGACCTCTCAAATGCCAATGGTCAGATGCAAGATGCACACTGGAATTTGATGATAAAAGGATTAAAGGTACTACTAATCTGCCGTATCGTATACTTTGTCTTGTTTCTTCTCTAGGATTAGGCTACCTCTGCTAATCTATATATTAGGTGTGCATGCTGAACAAAGAAGCATCTCTACGTGGGATGATGAACATATCCCGGATGAGATTTTCAGCACAAGGACAGATCCACGGTAAAAAAAATTCGGTACAGTGTTAGGTTCTAGCTCATCCTAAACTTGTTTGTGTAAGATTATATGGTCTAAGATGTGCATAAGGGTATATTCTGTCCTAATAAAACAAATCAGGTGAGTCAGGTGATTTTAGTTAGATCCACAAAAAAAAAAAAAAAAAATGGACAAACGGGATGTTAGTGGTTGTATTAAAAAAAATCTGGCATTCGAATCCCACTTACAACGGAGTGGGGAGATTCTTTTTTTTCTTTTCTTTTTACCTACTAGGCTCGTAGGTATAGTAGTTCGGTGGTTCCCATGGATATGAGGATATCCTGACTCAATTGTTTCCAACTTAAAGTGGTGTCAACCAGAATGTGAACTTGATCTAATACGCGGGCTATGGTTATCACATGCATTTTCAATTAATCTTGATGTTTGTATTTTTCTCTGCAGACTGACACCAAAAAGATATCTGCTGTATCTATGTTTTTTGAGACAATGCTATACCGATTGGATGAGAACACGTGCTACATTGATTATGATCAGGTACTTGGTTTTGAAGGCTATTGCTCAGCACAAGTTCACAGGCATAGTAGGAGTAACTATTTCCACAGAAAGTAACGCTGAAGATAATAATTTCTGTAATTTGTTCTGTAATTTCCATTACCAGTTGGAGACAAGCGCTACACTCTTCAGGCCAAAACTGATAGTTGCTGGTGCAAGTGCTTATTCACGCTTCTATGATTATGCACGCATTCACCAGGTAAACTACATTAAGTACAGCCAAGCTCAGTTGAACTTTTTTTTTCAGTTTGGATTTTTCTTTGCATCTTTGGACTTTGGCAGTGTGAAAGCATTGCCAGTTGATTATACTCTCTACTCCACAGTGGTATCATTTCGCTGAACGTTGCCATCTCACTAATTATATTCTCAACATATTTAGTTCTAAACAGGTCTGCTGCGACCAACTGAAAAATAATCTTTTCACATATTTGTAGGTGTGCCACAAGCAAAAGGCTACATTGTTGGCAGATATGGCTCATATCAGTGGTCTTGTTGCTGCTGGATCATCCCATCTCCATTTGAGCATGCCGATGTGGTGACCACTACGACACATAAATGATAAATTCATTGGTTGACAATCAAGGCAAAGAGATCGGTTTTATTATATCCTTTCATTCTGTCATGAAGGTCATGTTTGACTATGAAATCAAAATTAAACAGGTTTGCTAACTGAAACTGACCGACTCTTCTTTAGATAATTGGATATTTTTATTCATCATCGCAGCATGGCCTTTGTTTTCCTTTTTTCATCCTTGTCGTTCTAGTGAATCTGTATTTTCTATATTTGAAATGTTACTATTTCTTGAAAAGGTAGATGCACACAAACACACATTAGCATCTCCTTAAAGCACTGTCCTGTAGAGAAAAAGATATTCATTCTGTGTATTTCATGTGTTACTCTACAGTTTTACCTTGATTCGCTGATTAACCCGGTCAATTATTTTGGTTTATAATGTCAACATTTATTGATGTTGCAACTATTGGTACTCTTGAGATCCACAGGACTAGATTTGTTGATTTGTTAATGTCAAAACTCATGTAGATTAATTTTGCATATCATGTGATGCAGGCAACTACCATATTTGGCGTTTGTGTTGGTAGGCGTATATGCTTCAATAGTGCAGTGGAGTAAACAGAGAGGGCCTTTTATGCAAGGAAAAACCAAAAACCAATTGGTAAGATTGGCGTTGCCCGGATTACTGGATAGTTAGGCACCCTGAGCCATCTTGAGGTAGCATTCAGAGTGTGGAGGCCGGTGAGGGTAAGTCCCATCGCTGATGAGTTAGTTCCCATATATGGGTGCCCCAGGGACGAGATGCTTGGTGTCAAGGATGGCTCAGACCTAGGGTTAAGTGTTTCCAAGAGTAACCAAGCTTTCCAAGCCTCACCAATTGGCTGGTAGTATGTCCGGTAATCTTTCCTTATAAACTAGATTGACAGACCTGGAATTTCTGATGTGGGACTATTAATTTTGTTAATTTTGTCTAAAAAAGGAAAATAAACAAGAGGCAAAGAGAGTTTTGGACGGTCTAAATTTGGTAAGAGTCCATTGTTTCACGGGCCGGATATTATCTTTCTGGCCTGTAAGTTAGGACCAAATCCTACCAAACGGTCCAGGCCCACTAAAGACGAATAATAACTTCGGTAAACCACTTCCACGTAACAGGAATTTGCATCTCGACGGTAAATGGAGGAGCGGCTCTGAAACAAACAAAACCCTCAGAATTCATCAAAATCTGTCTCTCGACTCTGTTGCTGTAAATAGGCATGCCTAGGTGCCATCTACAAATACGTCTGATAATTATGGAGCCTGTTTTTTCAATGAAAATTGATAATGTCGATTTCAAATTCATCCACCAGACTTTCAAGATTGAGCTGCCATTTTTATGGCGGATAAGGAAGCTAATTAAATCTGAGTGAATTCAATTTCTTAATTGGGTGATGATTTAACTCAAAATTTCATACCTGTGTTAATGTAATGAGCTGCAGTACATTATATGCAGCCAGGTTGATCTAGTAGTGATGCTCAAAACATGGCAAATTGCCACTCAAGACTGGACTCAAAACTCACCAATTGTAATTCTCCAAATTGACCAAAAAAACAAGTGGTCAAAAACACGAAAAAATTACTGGAAGTATCACACTAGAGACTAGTCCTGCCATTTTTTTCAGCAGTTTCATTATACTCAAAAATTAATATGCATTACAGTTTCGCTATTTGTCTTCTTTTACCTTTGAGGAATTCAAAGATCCTTGTAATTTGACGGTGCGCGCCTGATTCGTGCATAAACAATATACTATGAAGGCACTCAAACAGAACAGAGAGATCTATTTAATGTTTGGTATTGGAAATTTGCAACCCCATGGGTAGAAAAACAAAATGTAACAGTGAAATCATTCTCAAATGCATGTGGCAGAAAAATGTCACGGATTCTTTCATTTTCGAAACAAGACGTTGTACTACATAGCAAGAACCAACTGTTTGATTCAAACTTTTAAATAACAAAAAAAACAAAAACAAAAAAACCTGTTTGATATCTTATTGACAAGACGATATCTTATTGACAACAACAACAACCTCGACCCTACGTCTGTTGTTGCCGAAACCTTCCAAATCATTGTCAGTCTGTCGTTGCCCGAAACTTTCCCAGGTTTGTTCGACGATAACAAATCACCTTACTAGTAAAATGAAGCAATTGACTTCTAAACTTTCTACAAAAACCTGCATTGCCACTTGAACAAATATTTTGAAGCTTAATGAAGACGCATACACATTGTGAGACCATCACCAACAGGGAGTTGTGAAACTTGAATGCGAGAATCAGATGCTAATTTCTTGTTCAGATCAACAAAGACATCTTTAGTGTACTTCATCTTTTCATCAAGTGAAGAATCATCTTTCCAAGCAACTGTACCTGACCAAAGTGTATTATCATACAAAATCATTCCTCCGACCCTAACTAGTTTTAGTAGTCTCTCATGATAATGCACGTAATTGTCCTTGTCCGCGTCGATGAATGCGTAGTCAAATGATCCTTCATTCTTTGGCTGCTCGCGAGAATTTTTTTACAAAAAAAAAAAAAATTAAGGTAATTAAGCACTGGGAAACTGATGATAAAATCATTAGCACTGCTGATACATGTTGCATGTACTTACATCCTCGAGTAGCTTGTCAAGTATAGGAGAGCAATCGACTCCACAAACTCCACCTTATGTTCAACCCCAGCTTTTTTGAAGAATGGTAGTCCTATCTCAAACATTGATCGATCTGGATCAATAGCTATGATCTGCGTTGAATATTATGTATAGCAGACAATATATTAGAAAAAAAAAATGATTAACTCGTAGAGAAATTCCATGATTTCTCCCGTGTAAGCCGGTCTCCACTAGGCCATGGGTTTCAGGATTCTATGGTCGAAAACCCCAGATTGCTCTCTGTTGAGTAGAACTACTTAAATAGAGTAAAGTAACAGAAATTAAACTAACTTTGCCATTTTTGGGAAGTGCAAGAGCAGTGACAAGGAGTGAGTATCCAGTGTACACTCCAATCTCAATTGTCCTTTTTGCATTAAGAAGCTTTAGAAGTAATGACATTATTGGACCTTCATCTGCTGCACTAAGCATATGACTCCTGCAAAGTAGTGAAATTATCAAAATAACAAAAAGCAATAGACATTAGTAAGTTGGTAAATATTTTGAAGATTTCATGGCAAGTTTAAAACACTTACCAATGCTGGGTAGCAGTGATTTCTCTTAGCTCCTTCAGGACCTCAGCCTCATTTGGGTACACATTTGTCTCCAAGATATACTGTCAAAATCAAATAGTAGGGTTTCTCGGTTAGACTTATAAAGAAAAATTATCCAGACAAGATTGAATTATTTTTTTAAATGTTATGAGCCAAATAAAAATACACTGAATTGGCCAATAGTAATAAAAATTTGGCCGTGGATCAGATGAGCCATTCAAGATTTCTAGTTGGTTTTACTGCCCTCTGTCCGGTTGAAATAAGAAAATTTGGTTCCTTTTACCGGACATCAAGAAGAGGGCTCATTATTTGGGATTCGGATAGTATTTTTGATTCCATCTCACATAATCATATCTCGTACAATGGTGATGTCTCAAAATAGTGAACTCTTAATTTCTGAAGAACTAAGTGCGAGTGCCAAAGTAAAGTGGTGGTCAAAATCTGAATACCAAAAATACAAATCTGTTCTGACACAGTTGTCAATATATGTCGCAGATCCATGATGAACTCTGGATCATTTTCGGATACAAATACTTGTGTTGTAGATGTTCTATAATAAAAAGTCAAAGATGAAGGCCGCCAAACATGAAACGATTAAGGCAACTAATAGTAAATAACTCTTACCAGTAATTTTTAACAATCGTTTCATTAATTGTTATATAGTTTAATGACCACCAACCGACACACCCTTGGTGAATAAGATTAGGAACAAGTTGCTGCTATACCACTTCTGATGATCAGTTTGGCTTCAGCTCATCTTGATTCGTGACTGATCAGATTCACTGTATCATGTCTACTAGATGTGTACTGAGAAATCTGAGTTATTCAAAAGCTCGTTTTCTTTCTACATTTACTACTTCGTCTTCTTCTTCTTATATCACTACTACCGCTACAACTCCAGTTCCTTTGTTATTTGTATGGTCTTCCATTCCAAAATTTTAAACTAGCAAAACTGATGGTGATCATGCATGCATGTACAGTGGATGTATTGTTATTATCATCCCATGATGGGTCCCTTTGGGGATGAGCTAAGGGTAATAACTGTCGGGTAGGGTCGCTATAACTGACTGGTTCCTACAGGGATGAGCTTAGTCTAATAACTATCATGTCCCTATGGGGATGAGCTACTAACTGACGGGTCCCTAAGGGGATGAGGGACGGCTAATAACTGTTTCATGGAACTCTATGATCATGGGTTGTCTAAAAAACGCGCGCGGCAAGTTTATTTCGTTGAATGCTCAGTTCTGGAATTCGAGATGTGGAAGAATTGAAATTGTCGAGGAAGTATTTGAAAGCGTGAAATAAGATCATATATCTGTTTGGAAATCGATGATTATAGGATTAGCTGTGAATGGACTTGCTTGGGAAGTAATTGAAATCTTTACTCGTTTAGAGAGCGAAGCTACGAAAGCAGATTCAATCACCTTTGTCGGGATTCTGTGGACTGGTCGAATAAGGTCGTTTTTTCAATTCAATGAGAAGGAATTACTCAATTTAGCCTGAGATTGATTGAACATTATGGAGCAATGGTTGATCTTTTGGGCAGAGCAGGGCTCTTGGAAGAAGCTCATGAGAAGATTGTCATGAGAGATCGCGTTCGTTCTCATCGATTTGAGAGTGGTTCATGTTCTTGTGGGGATTACTGGTAAACCAACAATTAATCGCTTCCTGAGATGCCTGGACGAGATCTTAGACTTGGTTATTGGGAGATTATTTGATTGCTGCCGACAAAGACAAGATTGAAACTGCTAGCATATGGTTACGGAAAAGAAGGAAGATGAGAAGATGAGGCTTGGAGTGTTGAGTTCAGTTTAAGCGATTTGGATCCAGGCAATAATCTAGTTTCCGCTACAAGTAATGATCGATCAAAAAAAAAAAAAAAAAAAAAAAGGGATGAATCAATACCTGATAAAGCTCTTGGCTTTGCAATAAACCTGTGTCAGCTTTTGATAAATCAAACACACTAAGTAGTTTCTTGGATGTTCCTTCCATGATCTTCTCCACAAGGATTTAAGAGCTCTTTGATTAGATTTAATAGTTTTTCTGCACCCTCTAGGGTTTTGCTGTATCCCTAAGTATTTATACATTTTTGAAAACTTGGCTGCCAAGTAAACTAGAATTGTTACACCTGACTCGTGTTTCGGACCCTCCACAGTCAGGTAGCACTAGACTCATGTACATCTGACTCTGAGTCCACGAGAAGACTAAAACGCCCTTGTATTTTGCATTGCTCTTCTTCCTTCGACGGAACAGAAAATGGTGAAATAAAAAACCCTCAGTTGATTTTCTACGTCTCTTTCAAAAAATTCGATTCGTCTTCTCCATCTCTTCAATTCATCTGAGTTGGTGCTGATGATGGGTACTTGATAATGGTTTATCTTCAGACAAGAAAGCTTTCCCAGGCCATGATTCGATTACGTTTGTTCTAAACCTAAGATGAGAGCTGCTGTGAAATTTGAGTAAGTTGATTTTTAATGAATAAAGTTCAGTTTTTTAATTGTCTGTAGTTTCTATTGGATTTTTTATTATTTGGGTCTTGTTAGGGTTGTAGTGGTTTATTAAAGGATTTTGGGGTTTTAATTGGGGATTAGAGAGGTTACTGTTCAATTTATGGAGAGAGTAGGAACAACTCTATTTGCGGCAGCCCACACCAAGAAACTAATTTTAGGAGGAATTGTCTTATTTTATTTTTTTATCGATAAAGATTTTTTTATGCTAGCGAGTTTGAACTCAGGTCACTAGTATAATCACCCAGTGACTTTCTGCATACTCTGATGCTTGACCGTGATGAATTGTCTTATTCCAAATGTATTTAGAAGGAAAATTTAAAGATGTGGTTTGTCCCTGATTATGCATAAGCCAAGCATAGCAAGAACTAACAGAAAAAGATACCTTTTGGATTGGACCAAACATCGTCCATTACCTCTTGAATCTCCAAGTCTTTAAGCCTTCTACATGGATCAATGTTCCAACACGACCCATTACCACTATCAATGTTCATGTCTTCAACTGTAGCCTCCTTCCTTCTACTGACTTTCCATAATCTTGGATATAACTCTTTTAAGAGTTTTTTCATGACACCAAACCAAAAATTGGTTTTATTTCCTCTTCCAACTGAAATTTTCGACCCCTTTTTAAGAAAAGCTGAACAATGTAGTTTTCATTAGCGAGCTAAACAAGCTGAGTTGAAAACTAGAATGAACATAGCTTATATAACCTTCTAACAATAACGCTTGATGATAATCCAAATATTCCAAAACTAGCCTAAGAGAACATGAATCATTCTCATGAAACAAAATAACTCAGGATAGTAACAAGGCCAAGGTGGCACAAGTACTAATCTTAATCTCAAACGATCTAGATCTGGTAATTTCAACTTTTATAATTGTTCTTACACGTTTCCTTTTTGACGAACTGCTTGAGTTTACCCAATTGCGTTTAGATTATGGATATACATTCTACAACGTCAGCAGATAAAACGATACATGAATTGCCTGTGTCTGTTGACAAGCCTGAACTATTTTCACCAGATATATCGGTCCTAGCAGAATTTTAGGCTGATCAACCAGTCAAAACAGTACTAGCATTCAGTAGTTGATCATCGATTATGGTGCTATATTAGCAGGAAAAACAAAAACCAATTGGCAAGATTGGTGCTACCCGATTACCGGAACAAGGCACCCTAAGCCAATCTAGAGGAAGCAGAGCTAGCTACAGCATCCAAGTGGAGATGCCAGTGGGGGTACGCCCCATGGACACTTGGTGGCTCAGACTCAGGAACCTGTGGCTAATCTAGCAAGCTTTTCAAAGCCTTACCAATTGGTGATAGTGTATCGTGTAATCTTACCTTATAAACTAGGTTTACAATCCCGGGATTACCAATGTGGGATTATTACCTTTTATATTGTGTCTAGCGTTTTAATAAAATTGGCAATTAGAGTTTCGGGCGGGCTAAACTTAAGAAGGCTACATCTGATGTAATTACCAAATTTTTTTTTTTTTTTTTTTTTTTTTAAATGAAATATGTCATAGATTGGGGTTTGACCACTCAAGGTTGGACTCAAACACGGAGGGTTCAAAGTTCACCACCATTGTAATTCTACCAAATGACCAAAAACAGGATGTCAAACACGCAAAAATTACTGGAAGTATTACACTAAAGATTAGTCCTGCCATATTCGTTTTTTTCGGCTGTTTCATTACCTTAATATGTAAATGAATACATTCATTAGTCTGCTTTTACCTTTGGCAGACACTATAGAGTTTAGTGTCTTTACCATTTTGATAAATTTTGATAAATTTCAGAAGCATTTTGTAATACAATAGATTCCTAAAGAATGTCAGAAGCAAACAAGTATATAACAAATAGGCTAGCATACAAAAGCCGTAATTCTTGATGAAAACAAATCAAGTTTCATAACCTTAAATTGGGTAGGATTGGTTAATTGAAAAAACACAAACATCACCATCTATTAGTTGGTGATCCAAGGCGAATCCTCTCCACCCACCACTTAAACCAACCTTTTTGGCAAGGTAATTTGTAACCCACTCTTCCCCCTTTTCATCAACCAATGTTATTGATGCATCCCGTTTCGGTAAGTACTTCTTGCGAAGATCCAGCGAATGAACCAACGAAGGATATGTACATGATGTCAGTTGACCCTGAAGATGCACCCGACCAGCCTGAGTAAGTTAACGCTGCTTGTCTGTGTGTCCTAATGTGTTCTTCAGTATCACCATAGGCTAGTCTTTTCTCTTTTCTTTCCCAGTTATAATCATGTGATGTGGTTTGCATGCATTTCAGATACGTTGAAATTGGATTAGTTTCCGGAATCCCCGTCTCAGTAAATGGGAAAGAGCTCTCTCCAGCATCACTCCTCTCACAGCTCAATGAAACTGGTGGTAGACATGGAATAGGCCGAATCGATATGGTTGAGAACCGTCTTGTGGGAATGAAAAGCCGTGGTGTATATGAGACGCCTGGTGGAACCATTAACACTTGACCGTGAGACAATTCAGGTGAAAGACTAACTTGCCTTAAAATATGCAGAGCTAGTTTATGCAGGAAGGTGGTTCGATCCACTCGTGAATCAATGGATGAATTCATGAAGAAAATTACAGAGACCACAACAGGATCTGTGTCTCTAAAACTATACAAAGGATCAGTCACTGTAACAGGCAGAACAAGCCCATACAGCTTGTACAGGCAAGATATATCATCATTCGAGAGCGGACAGATTAATGATCAGGCCGATGCTGCTGGGTTCATTAAGCTCTACGGTCTTCCAATGAGAGTTCGAGCTATGCTTGAGAAGGGTATCTGAATGTGTTTCTCCTGATTGTTTTTTTGTTATACTAGGAAATTGAACTTCAATGTAAGACTTGGATTTGATAAGCTTAATAACATTAGAGAAAAATAGAAATCTTTGCGAAATATGTCTAAATCTCTGCAAGTGTTCTTGCAGACACCAACTCATAGTGCCCAGACAAAGGGCTGTAACGTTTACTGCAAACTCAATTAGCACAAGATTGGGATTTTTGTAATCAGCTGAAAACAACAAAAGATATATAGTAAGACGGGATCGATCATCAAAAGACCACTTAACTCAAAGCATCTAAAAATACTACAAACTTGATTATATACTTCTGATGTTTGAAATACACTGTATTCAACAAGAACTATTAAAATACACTGTATCTGTATTCAATCAGCCACTCGAGCAGAGGGGTCAATTCTTCGCCATTTGGAAGCTGTGAAGCCTGTGTCTTTATAGCTTCAACGTCGAAATTCAACCGCTGAACCCTTCTCTGTATCGTCCTATATCTCCCCTTTCCACTTCTGCCAATTTCTTCTGTATAACAATGTCTTGTTTTATCTTTGATTCTTTAGTGGAATCCCCAGACTAGGTAGTTCCTTCAGCAGTGTACGTGTAAGATACTCACTGGACCTAGCTTTCTTGAAGAAGGGATGCTTTAATAACTCTTGTGCTGAAAGACGCTTATGAGGGTCTTTCACCAAGCACTTGTCGATCATTTTCGGAAAGACTTTGAGAACTTCTTGTCCCTTTCGTAATCAAGACCAGGCGGTTTACATCTTTAAAATCTCCATAAGAATCTTCATCGGAGGAAATTCAGAGTACGGGCATGACCATGAGCAAGTTCCAATGCTGTTATACCAAGAGACCAGATGTCAGCCTTAAAGTCGTATTCCTTTCCCTCCAGAACCTCAGGTGCGATCCAGCATGGTGTTCCCGTAAAAGTCTTTCTTCCATGTAGCCTCTTTTTCCTTCATCAAAAAGGCTTGCAGAAGCACCGAAATCAAGCTTTATCGCACCACGTGAATCCACTAAAATATTCCCTGCTTTCACATCTCGATGTACGTCCCCATGTTGGTGTACGTTCACTAATCCTTTCAAAACTTCACGTAAAATCGTAGCGATCACAGCCTCTTCGAATCCATCTGGAAAAGCTGACTTCATGATATGCAGACATGAACCAGCAGCCATGAATGGCATAACAACCCACAGATAATGATCTGTAACAAACGAACAGTGCGCCTTCAACAGATTTGGCTGATCCATCAAAATCATAGTCTGTGCTTCATGAGCGATTTACGGAATTCAGTGTTCTCCTTTTCGAAATCCAACACTTTGATTGCAACAGTTTCTTGTGTCGGAATACAAACCGCACGATAAATTGTTGCAGTAGCTCCGCTACCTATTTCTTCAAACAGAATATAATGCTCAGCTCCTAAAGGGTATTTCTGCTGCTTTTCCATCTTACTTTCTTGAGTTTTTCTCAAGAGTTCTTCTCTTCTGTTTTCTTGAGTATTATTCCCTGACACAATATATATATATATATATATATATATATGTAGGAAACGATGCCGCCTTATAAAAACTTACTTAGACGCGGTCTCTAATTTCATTGGCTAGCTTGGCCTATAAAGCAGTTATACGGCACAATCCTATTTCACCTTCTATTCCGAAAAGGAGTCCTAAGAGAAACTAGAGAACTAAACAAGGAAATATCGTGCTTCCTTCCCAAGTTCCCTCTACGAATGGAATTCCTTTCAAAAACTACAATAATTAGAACTTGAAATTAAGTGTTTGCTGTTTAATCTCTTTTATTATGTTCTTTTTTTTTTCCCATCGAATGACCGATGAATCTCCAGCAATAACTTGAACGACTAATTTTGTGTTGTCTTCAATGTGAATCTTCTTTAAAAGCTTAATTTTCTTTTGCCCATATGAAAGCTTCACGAAGAGTCATGCACTCATCTGCTTCTGGGATTAAGACTCGATCTACATAGTTTCCTCAGACACCTTCACGTGTACCCGTGTGATTATGAGTCACAGTCCCAGTGCCAAGTTGGTTAGTAAAATGATCGAAAGATGTATCAACATTAAATTTAACAATTCTTTGTAAATTTAATGAGGTAACCAAATGTGAGATCTATTATCACTATAATGTAAAGACTGGTACTATTATAATGAATTCTAAAGAGGCAGCCTGCTTCTGGTGGGAAAAAGCTATATTGTTTTATAATTTTACTTTATTATTAGGAACCCTAGTTGTTCTAGCTTTTAGACATCCTTCCAATAAATGGAAATACGGCGTTCATGGAATCAAAATCAAACTCCAGTAGAAGTCAAAGACCATGTCTTCTTCTTACCAAGATTATTAATTGATGATGATGATGATTGTACTTTTCTGTTGCCTGAATGATGGAGATCTGAGATCTCAGACTTATTTGAGGCAGAAATCTGATTGGGTTCCATAATCGGCAATGGATAAAGGCTTTCGACAAACGTTCCACACTTTAAACCATTAATAGCTGTCTTCGGGAAACTCTTGCCATTACTGACAGTATTGATTTCAACAAAATCCAACGTTTTCTTTTTCCTATCATAACAATAAAGAGACAAGACATCTGCGCGTTGATGCTCTTCAGGCATCATAGTGATCAGGTTCGTACTGGCAATGGCTTGAAACAAAAGATGCGTGCACGGTATTGTTCCAATGTAACGACCCCATTTTAGTTCCCATTCCAGAGGGATTGAAATTGTTTCTTCAGTCCAGTTAGAAGCAGTGAAGCTATTCGATTTGTGATCATCATGAAATATCCACATTTTAATAACATTTCTGTTATCTCCATCAACTACAACTCTTCTATTTAGCAGACCGACGCCTCCATCAATTACTAGTAAATCATTAGAAATATTGAAACGACCGCCACCCTGGCGACAAATCAGCAATGAAATCAGGGGATGGCTATCACTCTAAATTTCTCTCTTCCAATATCAAATGCTACTATGGATTTAGCATCACGAAGATGACACATCGTAATGCTTACGGTAAGTACTCAGCCAATAGACGACTCCATTCATAGACAGATTCTCCGTACGCCCTTGTAACGTGGGACGTCATCAATTCTTCTCCATGTATTTTGCCCCACAGTCAAAACTTCGCAAAAAATCACTAGCACTAGTTTTCATATCTAAGATCATCCGATAGCCATAAGCAAACCACTTTGTGTTCCTTAGTTTTGGGATCAAATCCAAATCCATAAAAAGTTCTCTTTGTTAAATGCCAGGGTACCCTAGATTCAATCCAGGATGTTTTGTCTCCCCGTGCTGGGGTTAGTGAATAACAACCTTACCCGCATATCTCTTGAAACACGCAAACCATTGACAGGATTCAGAATTTGAACTGGATCCCCTGCACGCGGCAACTCTACTTTCATCTGATCTAGGAGCACTCCGCCGCCTTCAAACAAGTCAACCGAGGACAAAACATTCCTTACTCCTACTAACAAAGATAAGGAGTTTTGGACGAGGTTTTGATCGAGTGGAGTATAACCCAACAAAGTATGGATCTCTAACTAAAGAACGCCAATGTTTACAGACACGCTTTACCTGCAAAAACGACTTCACCGGCACTCGGACCAGTATTTCGCACAAAGTGTGATCATCAAGTAGGCTAAAAGGGGTTATAACATCATCGTTGTTGACATCTACACTAAAATCTCTTTCTCTTCATCTTGCCCTGATAATAGGCGCTTTAGTACTAAATCCTTAAATTTTTGTATTGATTGATAATAAATTTAGCTCTATAGCAGAAACTTATTTATGTAGGCCGGGTACCTTAGAGTTTTGGTTAAATAAAGAAACATAATCTTAAAAGGAAACATCTAAAAAAAAAGAAATCACTCGGAAAGATACTAGTTTAGCAATCAGTTTAGGAAAGTAACAAGGCAATGATTGTGTCGGTATCTCAACACATTAATAGATTTAAACTTAAAAGGTAAAGATTTTGCAACTTTACAAGGTTAATCTTGTTGAAAAGAGAACGAAGAAGAATGATTAAGGATGACTTGGGTTATTTTTTTATTTCCACCTAATTGACTATGGTCAAATGCATTTACCAAAGTAACTTTCCCCTAGCATTTTTGGCTTTCCTCATAACAAAATTATAATAAACCCTAAATTTTAACTCCCAACGTAAAAAGAAAGAACTTGTTTTAATAAGAACTAGTCGTAAAAATCTAAGAGGACCAAACTTGTGGTACAAAACCCCATTCAAATGTTGGTATCTATTAAAAACTCTAAATTTCAAATTGGTTTAAACAAAATTGATACAAAAACCCCAAATTTCCAAATTGGTTTCATCAAATTCTTTGGGGTTTTGTGTTACTTTTGTTTTAAGGGTGTTTTGTGTTACTTTTGTTTTGATGGATTTTTTGTGGATGGATAGTGACACCTTTGGGGTTAAAAACCACGCTATATCTGCTAAATTTTATTTTTATTTTTTTTGCTCAGCTTGTTGCTCGGCTACCAACTAAAACTTCTTTTGTTAATCATTAACTAGTTGATCAAAAAAAATATATATGTAAAAACAAAATAAAATAAAATAATAATGGTAATATTTGGATAAAGATTATAACATTAAGTTATTCTTAAACGTATAAAAATAATTAAAAGGTAAACTCAGGAATCAGGGAAATGGTTGGAAGTCGAGCAACAAGCTGAGCTCCAACCCCCTTCTGAAATAGTACATGAATTTTTATGAATTATTTAGTTATAAAAAAAAAATCATAGTAATATATCATTTTTACCTTTAAGATCCCTAAACTGAAAACTAAGTTAAGAAAGAATTATTTACATGTGACATGCTTGTGCAATAAACCGCTTAATTTATATATACTTTTTTCATAGTAGACACATATTGAAAATTGGCAATTGGGCATGCATGCTGAACAAAGAAGCATCTCTCCTTGGGATGATGAATACATCCAGGAAGAGATTGTCAGGCATGAGAGCCAGTCCGTCCTAAATTTTGGTTTTTAGGTTTTAGCTCATTCTATACACTTTGTGTCAGATTACACAGCTCGAGGCGTTCATTTAATATGGGATAAGGCTGCCAACGGGTCCAGAATTTACCATACTACCTTAATCGAACCCATTTGTCATAGTGAGGTGGGGTCCCTCTGATTCCGGTTCTCGGTCTATGGACTCGGATACCATAATCTGACCCATGGGTCACCATGCAAACTACTCTGCCCCGGTGTATTTACTCCGGCTCTCATGAACACACCACTCATGTGAATCCTACCAGATCCTTATGGTGCAATATATATGCATAACATTAACATACCAGTGATGAGTTTCATCAATTCCATCTCTAAAATATAGATATGTAAAGTTAGTTTTGCGTAATATAAACCTACAAATATTGGCGACTTAACTTATATAATGTTAAGAAGAAAGACCTAATATAACATCCAAAAATTGGCAGATCCATATATCTATATCTGCCACAGAAAGAAAGAAGCGTGAATTATGACTTTACCAAGTATTAACAAAAGAGGAGATAGCTTGCAACTTGGCGTGCCCTTGGCCTATGTCAAAAGTGGCTCCATTTGTATCAATAGGATAATTCAACATCATGATCCTGCGGCTGCAAGACATGCAAATAAAGATTTCAGTCATAAACTATCCAATGCATAGTACAAGTTTCTCAATTTGCACTGACAATAACTCAGTGTGGCGTCGTGCCAAGTGCCAAGCAGCTCTGAATAGTTTTTCTCATAATCATGGGGTGTTCCATGCTCTCCCAAACCATTAAGTTAAAAAAGCATGGGAGTGAAATGATAAAAACCCATAGATAACCGAAATGTTACGACATGCGGCATCGTATCACTCTCTCCTACAATTCCTATTAAGAACACAAAAACAAAATGTGTGTGGGTATTCTAAAGAAAACTATGATTAATTGAGGCATATTACAAATGGATAATAAAAAGATCCAAAACAATATAAAGAAGAGGAATCAGTAACGAATATATGAACTCACTTTGTAAAACATATCATTAGAACTGATATAATATTCGACATCCAAGATTTCCATCACCATTAGTTCCATCGCCTTCTCCTTTTTTGACCATTGAATCACCGATCAATCACAGGCGCAAGGACAATGTTGATAGTGAGTTTTAACCAGGTTAAAATTGTAAAACCTTGCATCAGATGCGACATCACACTTGGAAGGAAACGGTGTTAGCAGTCTAACCTTCTCCACCAGGCATGTTTATTGAGTCGCTCAATATACTCTTTATCCATGCTCACTCATAAATTTCAGCTTACCTGAAATACGAGACTCATTGAGTACTTTGTTGTGCTATGTTCTAGCTGAGAACCACTAAATCCAGTATTGCATGGCGGATTATGTTCACTCGACGGAGTAGCATTGAACCTCAAGTTCCAAAGTTAAGGCCACACACAAAATGCTCGAGACGGAAAGCACATCGTGCTGTGAGTAAGAGATTTTTATGGAAGCATACCATAATCAGTGATTATTGTGATAACTCACAAGAACTCATGAAACCGACTAATTTACAAATTAGGGTCGTTTCACAGTATACTGGACACTGGCCATTGGTCGAAACAATGCAGTTCCCGACGGCAACGGCAAATCCTCCAGCGCATACTGATAGCGCGCCACTGTCCAAGCGCCTCTTTCCATCGCAATCCCAAGGTCACTTCAACTCCTACGCGTTGGATGTGTGCACGCCTTAGCATGCGGCCCACCTTCCCGGTCGAAATCTGGTCACTTCAAATCCCCACCAGCTTGACAGTGTGGCCACGCCTTAGCATGTTGTACCCACTTCCCGGTCGACTCATCAGTCACATCAAACCCGACACGGTGCACTAAAAGTGAGCCGCGCCTTGCTTTCCATTCTACTTGATCGACCAATCAGATCAGCTTAAACCCGCCACGGCCTTAAAAGAGGTCCTACTTAAGTTGGTTTCCCAAACACACCCGACTTCAAAACGCGCCAACATGCCGTCACGCGATACCACGCATGCAAGCACGATACCAAGCGAGCGTGTCGGCAGTCGCATGCCAGTGGCGTGATGCCAGCGCCGATGCAGACGCCAGCATGCCGTCAGGTCGCGCACATGCGACGCATGCATGCCGAAAGCGCCATGCCATCGCATACTACACGCACTAATTAGGGTTTCACTATCGCCAAACCCTAATTTGGTAAAGTTTCGTATAATTCTTCCTGACGCCTCAATTTTATCTTTAGCCACGCCGCAACTGGTGCATGCCGCAACTACTAGCACGGCACCATACCTGACGCGTACATTGCATGCCGCTATGCCATGGATACGCCATTGGCATACCACCAACATGTTTCTAATGCTGCTATACAAACAAGATGTGGCCATGATTAATGGCCATCTTTCCTCATGAGATGCAAATCTCTACATCGTCAGGTTAGCCACCAAGCGCATTAAGACTTAGCAGCGTTTTTGGCTACAACGTCAAATCTTTGGTTTGTTCTGTCAAACCCTAAATTGCCACGCCTAAGAGCATGCACAAGCAATGCAAGTAACCATCAGCCAGTCGCTATCATGGAAGGTAGCCATAATCAATCGGATACCACTTTCTCTTGAGATGCAAATTTCGACCGTCAGTTCGCCACCAAGCCGAAGGCTTGTGGCAACTTTGAGCACCTGACCTTGAAACCCAAATCTGGCTATGCTTCAATTATTTGTACTTCGCACCACTTGTCTATGCCAATTCTTTGGTCACTATGACTCAAAACCTAATTGGCCGACGCCTGGGCATGGTAGCAAGCCACATGCCAAGACCACCGCCTCACGCGCGACTAGCTACCAAAGGAAGGTAGCCATAATCAACGACTACCCTTCCTCCCGAGATGCAAATCTCGTACGTTGTCACCACCGAACCATCAAGCCTCTAAATTTTAACCAGCCCTACATAAAGCAACATGCTACATGTTTTCCATGAAAATACTCTAGACATCAAAACATGTCACAAGCGGGGATGCTCATTGGGTATTGGTCCAGACGGTTTACGATGCGCGTGCAATACGCCAGTTATAAGAAAGTGTCATAAGAGTGAGAAGGTTAGTAATGGCAAGAAATAATGGTGAAACGTATCCTCGTTATAGAAACATCAATTCCATGCGTCTGCTGCTACTCACTTTCTTCCACCACTCAATCGCCCCACTTCTCTTACGAGGCCGAGGGTACGTTTGTCATGACTTGTATAACAGATCTATTTCCACCAAATAAAGTTTTGGTCAGAGAACAATGCAGAATCAGAGAAACTAAAATAAGCTTTCCATTCAAATCTTGATTCAATTTTCCGATACAAATCAAAAACGCCAACACTTCCAGGGTAACTATTCTCGTCTCAACACTTCTTCTTCCCTCCCTAAGGCCAACCCTTCTCCTTCACTTTCAGGACCGAAGCAATCCTGAACGCCATTTCTTGGTTTAGGCCAAGATTGTACAGTTATTTCTCGAATTAAAAGTACTCCCGCAGTGCAAGACATTGTTTTTGGTTTAGATTCATTTCTCATCCGCACTCGCTACCTAAATTACAAGAATCAACAAAAACGTTTAGCAATACGTAACTGAAGCATAC